>QRDG01001570.1:0-454223 GCA_012064385.1 Puccinellia tenuiflora | reverse complement strand
GTGATGCTGTTGATACACCTTCGACGACATCACGTGCCAGAAGATCAAGAGTATGGGAACACTATGAGCAAGATCTTGTCTTGTGGATGATGTTCCGAAAGCTGTCTGCAAGTACTGTACAATGAAGCTGACCAGCACCAGAAAGTCAGGAACTAGTAGCCTCTTGAGCCATCTCTGTCGTCATGCCCAAAGATCGAAGCTGAGGTTAGAGCTAGGTTTCTGGCGACACTTAAGAAGAAGGCATCAGATGTTGGATTTGTCTTTGATCCCAAGAGAAGTCGACAACTCATGACTAAGTTTTGTATCCACGCCGAGGTTCCATTTAGGAAATTTGAGGACCCTTACTTCGAGGAGTGGATGGAGTCAATGCAACCAACCTTCAAAGTTGTTGGTCGTCACACAGTTCGGAATGATTGCATCATTACACATGATGAGATGAAGGACAAGCTAAAACTCGAACTCCAGCGTCTTGATTCCCGTATTTGCCTCACCTCGGACATGTGGACATCTGTTCAGAAGTTGGGCTATATGTGTGTCACGGCGCACTATATTGACGCTAACTTCATCTTGAAGAAGAAGATAATATCCTTCAAAGATGTGAAGTATCCACATACAATGTTGCCATTGAGGAGGCTCTTAGCAGGTGCCTATCAGAATGGGGTATCAAGCGAAAATTGTTCACTGTGACCTTGGACAATGCAACAAATAATACAGCGGCAGTTAACAACTTTGAAGAGACGGAGAGCCTAGGCTTCACCCAAGAGCATCAGCAATCCTCTGCATCTCCATATTCTGCTGTATGTATGCGCTCCGTTGCCTCCGATCCATCCTGATGGGTAAAAATCAAGGACCAACCCACCACCGACGTAAACAGATGTGGGTCTGTGTTTTTTCGCCTGTTCCGTGTCCGGTCAGATCCATTCCCGACCCAATTTTGGATAAAGTTTGCATCCACACGGACAGGAAACGGAGCGTCGCCACATCCATCCACACCCCGACTTGGCCCCGCTTAATTGGCGCGACACGAACCGCCCCCGGTCCTTCTTTTTATCTACTCGCGCGGGGAGACCGTGGCCACTATCCATCCCCACAGCACTGCCCTCTATGCTCTCTTGTGCCGGCACCAAACTCTAGCCACCGCAATGTTGTCCTTCAAGTGGACCGACAAGGGGAAGCACGACGTCGAGGCCGGGTCCTCCTCATCGGTGCAACGCCGGCGCGAGGAGGCGACCCCAGGTCGTCCAATACCGGCTCCGTTCCAGCTCGTCGCCGTCGTACATCGATCTATGTGACGACGAGGAGGAGTATGCCGGAGGCAGCTACGGTAAGGTTTATCTAGGTTTTTTAGTTTGTAATATTATGTGTAACAAAGGTTTGTAATATTATATGTAAAAAAGCCGTTTGTGACCCATCCCCTATCTATAAATCAAAAAACGACCTCTTCCGACATGTTAACGAAGAAAACGAATAAGTCGGCCGCGTTGGGTGCACTACGCCCGATCGGAACACGACCGAAGATTTGTTGTCCGTTTCGAAACTCAAACGGAGGAAAAACAGCCTGTCCATTTAGATCGGGGGTCTTGGAGATGCCCTAAGCCCATCGGCCCCAAATCCCGGCTTGTGCTCGTGCCTCTCCCACGTTGTAGGAGGACATCCATCGATGTATCGATGGTACACGCACGATGTCCCCAACTGAGAGGGGTGTGGATCCTCTACTGTAGCTGCGTGCCAATGACAGGTGGGGCCGGGCCCGCCTGGCAGCGACTGCAACAACAGTGCTGTTACAGCAGAGGATCCCAGCCCAACTGAGAGTCTTACGTTAATGCGCCGATCGGCCGCCTAACCGTCGATCCCGCTCAAGCTCAGCTCAATCATGCTTCATGCATGCTGCCCGCGTGCCTCCCGGCCCCAAACTCGCACCGCACTGGATAATGCTGTCACTCACCTAACCTATGGGCCTCGAGAGAGAGATTAACGGGGTCGATGTAGACGGGTGGATCGAGGAGGCGATGCGAGGTAGGGTGCAAGGCGCGCGCTCGGCAGGCGCAGCTGTCTGTCCCCGGCCGGCTCGATCGTGCGCGGCAGTATTAGGTGCGCGCGCAGGGGCAGGGGCAGGCGGACACCGCCACTCCCCTGCCGCTGCCGAGGTCCCAGCTTTGCCTGAGCCATCGATGGCCGACCCGACCGCGCGCGGCGCCTCCCCGTCGTCGTACTGCCAGTGTACGCGAGTTGCGTGCCGGGCGATCCATGATCCGTCCGTCCACCGAGCTCGAGGTGACGCCTCACCGTCCTCGATCGGCCCCTGGCAGCCTGGCCCTGGTAGTACACCTGCTCGGCCGCCTAGCTAGCTCCATGCACGACGACGGTGCGGCCTGAGTGCTAAGGCCGCGCCGTGGTACTGGCAACTTGGCAAGGCGATCGTGTTGGCTTCATGGTTCAGACTTACGTCATGGATCGATCCAGCTACGGATCGATCTCCTGTTATGGAATCACCGGCCGACCGTGGGCTAGCTGGCCCAGGAGCCAGCCACCGGTGGACCAAACCGAGCTGAATTATAGCGGCCGATCGATCGATCGAGCTAACGAGGGCCGCTTACACGACGCAGCTTCCTTCCTATCTTGGGACCGAACCAAAATAGACATGCATGGAGAAGTCCAGGACCATGAAATCTTGGTGGCTGGTCCTTGCTCCAGCTGCCACAAGATCCTGCTCAACGCTGCCGGCTCGTTAACTTCCTGCAGAGTCACGTAGGTACGTACAGGCAACTGCGTCTGCGTACGTGACCTGACCAGCTTAATTGTATTGTCCCACTGTCCCTCACCCTCTCAACATATACAGACCGAAGAGCGAGTGGACAAATGGACCAACACACCAAAGCAACAATCATCGTTAACTTTTAACGATGAGAACCTTAGAACAAACGACGAGACGTGTAACCGTATCAACGGACACGAAAACCGACCAGGTCTCAAAGAGATTCGCCGGACACAACTCCACTCACCCTCCGTCGGTGCGCACACCAAAGCAAGGACAAGGCGATGATGACCTTGTTCTGACACCGAGATGCGCCGCCACACCATGCCGATAAAAACACGAAAACGAATTAAAACAGGAAACGAGAACCCTCCATCTGGCGAGAGGCCAAGGCCAGAGCCTTTGAGATTTTCTTCAAGCACAAAATACGCCATTCACGTTGGCGTTTTTGACATCTCACAGCCTCTAAGAACATAATACATCATTCATATTGGCCTTTTTTACATTCTCAGACCTCTAAAAACAGATACGCCATTCGATATTGCCTATTCCAAATGACTTAGCTGTTTTCGGCTAAGTTTTTTGGACTGTCATAAACGCCATCCTAAGTGGCGTTTTTTGGAAGGGGGCCAGATATGTCTGAAAGTTTTCCGGAGGGCCATCCGTGACTGAAAACTAACATGATCATTTAGGACAAATTTCACTTGGCGTTGTGATTCATCAGAGGACCGTGACGCTCTGAAAAGTGCGACACTCCTTAAACTCGAGAGGAGACATGTTAACGTAAAGACAAAGCCACACTTCCGTAAATGTGATTTTGAACCTGAGGACCTGAAAAATCAAACTAACTGGCTGAGGCCAAACAGGCATACACAAATTTAATTACGGGTTCTATAATAATTAATTCGTGACATCATCAACCATCTTTATCTTAGAGCATCTGCAGAAGTGTCACGCATGGCGTGCCACCAGAAGGAATGACGTCGGAGGCGGGTAAGTGGAAATGTGTCGTCAGAAGACGGAGACGTAGACAACAGGGATGTGTGACCTGCGTGTCACCTAGCTAGCTTAGCAAATGCCAGCTGTGTCTGGCGAGTGTGGATAAGAGAGGCCCGTGGTTGGCTGTGTAAGGTAGAAAGGAATTATAACCTGATCTATTCTCCCCGTCTTGTTCCTCTTCTCCTTCCCCAAGACATTCTGCTACCTCATCTGAATGAATTGATGTATCTGGGGTTTGGTGAATTTGATTCATACACCTAGGGTATAACAATTGGTATCAGAGGCTTTGTTCGATCCAACGCGCAACTCACAATTCTCGAGATCGTACCGGTAATTCGACTGATAAGGTTGCTGATTGCTTTCGGGCGATCTGGCGTAAGATCCTAATCAGCGTTCGGTTGATTAAGAGGAGTTGCCGCGATGGCCCCGTTCAAGCCGAGTGCCCAGGTTCGATTCACGGTCACAGCCATGGAGGAGACACTACTAGGGAAAACGCTAGCGGAGGCGCACCACTTTGCCCATCCGAGGCGCATATCATATGCGCCTCTATGTCCACGCCTCTGGTATTTTTTACCGGAGGCGCATATGATATGCGCCTCGGGTATTTGCCTTATGCGAGGCGCATATCAATATGCGCCTCCTATAAGTATATCGGAGGCGTATACTGATATGCGCCTCGCCTATTCAGATTAGCAGAGGCGCATACAGGTTGCGCCTCGCATAGCTCAGTGATGCGCCTCGCATATAGGTGGCATATGCGCCTCCTATGACCTCCCATATGCGCCTCTGCTATCATTTTCGAAATTAAAAATAAAATACCTGTATACTGTACAGTATACAGGTATTCAGCAGTATATTCACAGTATATTCACAGATATATATAAAAGGGTCCAATGGACCAAAATATGGATAAAACCAACACATCCATCAAATAGTAGATCATCACACAAATAGTTGTCAAAGTAGATCATCATCACACAAGTATCACACATCCATCACATTACAAGTGCCATGTCCACATATCTCTCGAGACCGAGTACATGATCTTCACCATCTCATTACAATAACATTGAAACTAGTAGGCAAGGTAGAGAATACCACCAACCACCAAGAGCAAGGTGATGGTGATGACGATGACGAAGTTCCTCACCCGGTTCTTCTCCCTCCGGTGTTGTATCCACATAGTTTCCGCCACCGCTCTACTCTCGTAGCCTTGGTAGAGGTTGCCCGGGAACCCGTTCACTTGGTTGTGGCAGTGTTTCCACTCGTCGTACACTCCTGGAACAGCACCTATGTAAACAACATAGCACTTCTTCGCCATCTCCTACACACACACAAGAAAGATGATATTAGTTATGTCAGTGGGAAACAATAGCTAGCAGTTCACAAGATAGAATCATGCATATATATGGTGCAACAACATGTAAGAGACCCCGTTCTAATCATCGGCGTTTCAAAGAAAGACCCGAAAAAAAGACACACACACTTGTCAATAAAAGAGGCAACTCGAAGAGAAGACAAAGAAAGCAACCCAAGAATGACTTGGATTCGTGCCTCATACTTTGGTTGGGCACGGAAAATGACCAGACTCGCTGTTCGATCTTGTGCAGCAAGTAGAGTATATGCCCAAATTACTAGTCTAGTTGCCACACAAGATCGAACAGCGAGCCTAGTCACACGCATAGTGCCACAACACGTTCTAATCATCGGCACTTGTTATCAAGAAAAGAGCCAACTCAAAAAATAGAGCATGCCTCATATATACTTAGGTTGGACACGGAAATGACAATGCCGCTGACGGATCTGGTGTGCCAAGTTAGATGCACAACGACTCGTGTTTGTACATATCACAAGGCACACCAGATCGTCAGGGTATAATCACACACATTGTGCCACAACACGTTTTAATCATCGGCATTTCAAAAAGCAAACGACGGCAACTAACGAATAAAAAGCAACATGACCAAGGCATTGAAATAGTTCATAACACACAAATAACTAGATAGCGTCGCTCACAATCAGGTTTCAACGGTTTGACGAAACACACTAGAGTTTGCTAGGCATGTAAACATAAGGATAGGGTTTACAACACACAAGGACATCATGGATATAGTTCGGAACTAACAGCTAGCTAGCTAGGTAAACATCATGGCATCATCAAGACTTCTTCGAGGGGACATTGATGAAGCCCGACCGATTCTTCGCCATCTGCATGAATGACCTGCCGTCGCCCTGCCGCGCTAACTCTGCGTCTATCTCCTTGTTGGGCGGTGTATAGGCGATACTGAAGGCGCCCCCCCGCCTCATGACTTCCTGGTGCATGATTGTCGCGAGCTCCTCCTGGATGTTGAAGAAGTTCCGCCTGAGGTTGCGATCCTGTATTTCTGCAAGATCTTCAGCCCACCTCTTGAGGTCAGATGGCAGCGTGCGGTTCTCCTGTTCCTGGAAGAACGCCTTCATGTGGTGGATGACGTAGAAGGCATCCTTCTCGCTGCCAGGCGGCTGCTTGACGCAGGGGAACTGCATCGTGTGGCGGAACATGTGCGCACCGAACTTCAGACGTGGTGTTCTTGGTTTGACGCCTCCCGCTGCGACGTAGCCGGTGAGAGCACCATCAAGAATTCTCCTGATAGTTGAGTAGTCCTTCCGGATAGCACTGTTAGGGTCGAGGTACACGGCTGTTGAGTCTTTCACGTCTAAGTATATGAGCACGAAGCCTGTCCGATCACCGGCCGTGATGGGATGGTAGGGAAGGAGAATCACATCCTTGTCTGGGTATTGTTCCATGAAGGCTGAGAGGTAGTCGGACACCAGCGCGATGTCATCCTCAGATCTCAGGAAGGCGTCACGAATGAAGAAGGGGTCCACTATCTGGATGCCGGGGATGTTGTCTTGGATGATCTGCATGGCCATATTCAGGGAGAACAGCCGGACCAGGGTATCATGCAGCCGGAACCCGTTCAACATGTCGAAGATGTCGGTATGCCGCACGTAGAAGATATCCCCGGGGGGTACACTGACGAGGCACGACACATCAGAAGGCACCTTAGCCCTGTAAACCATGTACGACTGATCGTTCTCTCGAAGGCGGCGCTCCTCGACATGTAGACAGCTATGATGAAGATTGCGCATATGCGGGCCTGCGACGTCGAGCATCGATGGAGGCATCATCGGCGTACCAGCCACGTGATGCTTACTCCTGGAAGCTTCTCCCACAGGGCCGTCCTTAGCCCGGTAAACAGGAATTTGTTCCTGGCCCCGGTCACCCTTAGCCTTCCTTTTGCGACCACCTTGCTTCTTGCCCTTCACGGCGTTGGGCACGGCGGCCACGTTCACCTCACCGACTGCCTTCTTGAGGGTGCTCATAGGAACTACTGGCCTCGGAGGCTCGGTGAAGGGGGCGGGTGGCGGCGTCTCCTGACTATTTCGGAAGAGACGCACCTGGCAAGGGGGTTTCACCGGTGCTGGTTGGGTGTCGGCAACTTGATCATGCATGCCTGATAGTGCCGGCTCATAATAATCTGAAAACCTTGTGTTAACGAACTGGTCGCCGAAGTACGGGTCAATGTCTCCATCGTCGGGATCCTGTGCCATGTTGTCCAAGTCCGCCATCTCAAAGTCTTCATCAGGTTGTGCTTGATGTGCTGCCTCATCATGTGGTGGACGTGTTGCCTCTGGGGTGATGTTGTGCTGGTCCTCCGTCCCCAAACGGATCTGGCTCTTCGGCCATTGGAACACGTAGCCGAAGGCGGTACTGAGGACCGCCGGCGGGTCATCATCATCCCATCCAGCCGGTTGAGAGGGAGGCTCCACTTGCTCGTAGCCCGGAAGCACCATAGTGTATTTGACCCTCATATTGCCGGGGTCCATTGTGCCATTGTGCCATGCGCGGCTCTCCGGCTGAAGGATACTACCCTTGGCAACATCCTTCAACTGGCCGCCCACCCAGTGCATTAGGGTGCAAGGAGTGTCTTCTTGCGAAAGACATGTAGGCGGGGCGTCAGTAAAACGGATATCAAGTCATTAGTCGGTCATGTGGTTGAGACTCTCCCGGCTAATTAATTAGTTACCTTGAGGGCGTCGAGCTCGGCCAATGTCGAGGCGCCGCCGACGACAGGCTTGTTGGGCGCACAAGTGGAGGCTGAGTGGCTGCCTGATGCCACGGCGGTGCGGGCCGGCAAGTTAAGCTCCGGAGCTGGAGGAGTTAGAAGCGCCTCCGGCCGCACCACGTTTTCCGATTGGGCGCTATCGACGTTGGCAACCGGTGGCGGCCCCCGTCTACCACCCTTCTCCCACTTGATGTACTTCTCCATGTAGACGGGAAGGATGGTGTTGAGCTTCTCGTTCACTTGTGACTGGACTTGTGTCTGGACTTGTGAGACTCGTTCTTGGAACTTTGTCTCGGCAGCCGACACAGCCTGGTTCCCTTCTCCCACTTGATGTCACGGCTTGTTGGACTATAGAGGGAATGGCGTCCACCCGTTCCCTTAGGTTTTTCACATCGGCCTTGGATCCCTTCCGCTCTTGGCCATAGTACTCGGACCATGTAAGGCCGCCATAGCCCACCACACGACCAGCCGACGACGGGGCCGCCAGGGGATCGACATTCTTGGTCTTGTTCAGCGCCCTGTTAAAAGTGATGTCCCACTTGGCGACGGGCGTCGACCTGCCCTGGGATGAGGAGCTCCTACACTCCGCTTCCTACGCATAAGGAACACGAAGCATTTGATCAGAAAACTAGACTTCATTGATTAATCGTGAATGCAATCAATTAATCGACTTGCATGCAAACTACTTACATAGTTACTCATGAAGTCTTTCACCTTCATAGAGAAGGGACCGGCGGGCTCCGAGGAATACTCAGCGGACCCTCTCGGCTTTTTAAACCGGGCCCTTACAAAGTTCTTTGCCTGCTCCTCCTTTATGTCGTTAAAGGGAGGTGTCTCCCCCCTTTCACGAGCAGCGGCGTCCTCCTTGTCCCATTTGGGCTTCGCGGCTCTATAACCGCCGGAGCCGAGATGGTGGGTACCAATGTTCAGGGCTCTCAACTCCTTGCCCCTCAAACGTTTGGCCTTGCCCACGGCGGAGTTACATCTGGCCTTGAACAGATTGTAGTCTTCTTCCTTGACCAGAGGCTCCTTCTTGATGAGCTCCGAGTAACTTAGCTTGTCCTCGACAATCAGCTTCTTCACCCGGGCCTTCCAATTCGACAAGGCCTTCATGAACTTCCTAATGGCGTACTTGTTCACCGGATTCCCTTTGAGTTTGTCATTGTTGTACTGCTCTGCCCCATTTTCATCACACGGGAACGCGTATCTTTGGTGCAGCTTCCGGAAAAGCTGAATCAGGAAACCCCTGTTCTCTTCGCCCTTCAGGTTCTCCGTGTTGATGGTGACGGTGTTCCGGAGGATTGCAGCGAGTTGGTTTACGTAACCCGTGACAAACTCCTCCGGCTCCTGAGGCGCCCCTATAGCGTTCACTCTTGTGAAGATGGACCTTTTGGTGGTGTCGACCACGATGGGGGTCCGATTCTTCCGGGCCTTCTTCGGTTTCGGTTGGCTACCACCGTCCGTAGTAGCTTCACCGCCGCCATCCGTGTTAGTGGCGTCGCCATCGTCGTTCCCGGTCTCCTCAATACCATCGGAAGACGAGGTATCCTCGTCGTCCTCCATCTCGTCGTCCGGCGGAATGAATTCCGGGTCCTCTTGGGATTCCAGTTCCGCCAGCTGCTCCCAAAATGGCTTCTTGCTGCTAGAAGGTCCCGGCTCCCCCGATATATCTAAACACACAATTAAATGGAACTAATTATCACAAAAATTCCTAGGAAAAATTTGGCAGCATCTCCCCTGTATTTCTATGCCTAGGAGTGCCAGAAATTCGCCGGGACAGAAATGAATCAACATCCCGGCGAAACATTGGCAACTCAAAAAGAAAAAACCTGCACAAAATGGCCTAAAAAGGCACAAACACAGCCAGCAACTGCTGGCTGGACAACATACACAGCCAGCAATATTCTACAACCGGACATAAGTAGCAACAGGAATTAATCAAATCTGGATCGGGCAGGTTGGATAGGGCATTAAAGAACTAAGTTGCACATGGAACAGATAATGTGAAACAACATCATGAGAGCAAGTGCACTGTTATTTCAATGAAATTTCCTAAACAGGACAGCTACAAGCACACGTTCAAATGCGGTGGTGCATATATATCAAAGTGGACACAGAGTATGCAAAGTGGCTAAGGTGTACAGGTAGCATGAACTATGGGGAATGAGACCACCACATATTTAGACTAAATAACACACTATGATAGCAGATAAATGCTTCGGCCCCCATAAACAGTGAATTACAAAAAATGAAGCCTTAGACAATTTTCATGATTTACTAACATATGATAGCAAGGAAATATACCATTTTATATTTCTTTGCTCGTAAGGTTTCCTTATTCATAAGAGATTTGCAAAACATAACTTTTTGTAGGTACTTAGTCGTCATTGATGATGTATGGAGTACTCAAGCATGGAAGATTATCAAATGTTCTTTGTTTCTGAATGATCTGGGAAGCAGAATAATGACAACAACACGTAGCATTGATATAGCCAAGTCATGTTGCTCTCCTCACCAGGATCGTGTCTCTGAAATAAAACCTCTTACGGCAGCTAACTCTAAGAGTTTATTTGCTAAACGAGTATTTGGTTCAGGAGATATATTTCCTCCTCGGTTGGAAGCAGTTTCCTTGGAAATATTGAAAAAATGTGGTGGTTCACCATTAGCGATTCTTACAATAGCAAGCTTATTGGCTAATAAAGATGGTACAACTGAAGAATGGGAGCGGGTGTATAAATCGATCGGTTCGACACTGGAAAGGGACCCTGGTGTAGAAGAGATGAGAAGGATATTATCTCTTAGCTATGATGATCTTCCCCACCATTTGAAGACATGTTTACTGTGCCTTATCAGCGAGGTGGGGACGACAAGGAAATTAAGGAGATAGAGGTGGGAGGGAGAGAACATCAAATCGAGACGGCTATGTGTGGCAAGCTGGAAAATCAACTAAACTGATTTGCAATGGAAACAAAATCATCATCATCATCAAGCATACCTCCTGCGGCGGCGAGGACCTTGGCGAGGCGCTGCGGCTCGTGCTCGAGGATATTCTCAAGGGGGAGGGGAGGGGGAGAGTGAGAGAGGGGAGACGTTGAGCTCCCCCTCCACGGGCGGGCGGCGGCTCCTTATCCACGGGCGGGCGGTGGCTCCTTCTCCACGGGCGGGCGGCGGCTCCACGGCTCCTTCTCCGCGGACGGCAGTGGCTCCTTCTCCACGGGCGGGCGGCGGCTCCACGGACGGGCGGGCGGCGGCGAGGACCTTGGCGAGGGCGGATCGGGAGAGTGAGAGAGTGTGAGATGGAGGAAAAAGAAGATCGAAAGGGGAATTTTGATCTGGTACAGCGAATAGCCGAGGCGCATATTGCAAAGTGCGCCTCGCTTAAGCTTACCAGAGGCGCATATTGGCTAAATGCGCCTCGCATAGTTGTGGCTACTACTCAAATAACACGCGGTTCAGATCCTGTCACTAAACACTCACTAGCTCACTGGTTAGCGTCCTATGCTGTACCCCTGGCCACCCAGGTTCGACTCCTGGTAGGCCCAATTTTTTTATTCTTTTTTGTAAAGGCCAGATTTAGTGTAAAAACTTTGTCCAAACAAATATAGACTATAAAATATACTGAATATATTTTAAATATTCAAATATTGTCAAAACAATACAATGCAACTGACAATTATGAATGTGTCTCGATACATAATATTCAATGCAATATTATAACATACAAAAAGTGACACTTATGAATGGTTCGATCTTACAATATGGTCGGAACTAGCGCGTTAGCGTTTCTTGACGGCCATCTTCTTCTTGCCCCTCTTTGTTGCGGTTGCATAGGTTAGGTCCGGGACGTCTTCGCTACTTCTCTTGTACGGAAGCACTCCTTTCTTAGGTGCGGTTGTGGTGTACGGTGTTTGGTTGCCGTATCCGTCTTCCATCTTCGGGTCGCCGTTCTGGTCAAAGTCTTGCTCGTTGGCGACTCCATCCATTCCGATGATGTTTCTTTTGCCTCTCCTGACGACCACCCGGCTAGGCTTTGACGGGTCTGTGATGAACCAGCATTGGTCGACTTGGCTAGCCATAACCCAAGGCTCATTTCTCGCGGGTGCGTTCGCGCCGGTGGTCTTTGACTTTGGCGGTATAACCATGGTGGTGAAATACCGGCCTTCTTTCTCGACGCTCTTGGCCCACCTGACACGGAACATCGGCACCTTTTCCGTAACGTAGTCGAGCTCCCAAATCTCCTCGATCCTTCCGTAGTATCTTTCCGGGACGTCTCCGGTGTAGAATATCCCCGTTACCCCTGAGTTTTGGTAATCGCAGTTATTGTCCTTGTCCTCGGTGTAGAACGTGTATCCGTTGATATCGTATGCCTGATAGGTCATCAGGTTGTGCGCGGCGCCCTGTGCCAAGGCGAATATGAGTTTATCTTCCTCCGAGTACTCGCCATGCGGCGGATTAGCAAAGACCCGATTCCTGAACCACCTCGTGAAACCGGAGTTGTGCTCCTTCATAACAATGGCCTCCGTCGGGACCTGGCGCCCCCGGTCGGCGTAAATCTTCTTGATAAACTCTTTGTGCTCATTTATGTATGGATCGACCACCTCCAGGTGCTGCAGCGCGACGAGGTTTGCTCTTTCAAAGTCCTTTGTTCGGCCCTCGAAGTCGACATGCATTGGGTGCCGACCCTCGTGGTGACCCAATCCAGCGAGCCTCCCGAAGTGCTTGTTGGTTGGCAGACCAACAGGGGTCTCGGACTGTAGAAAGTTCGAGCAGAAAGAGATGCACTCTTCGGCCAGGAAGCCGTTTGCTATGCTTTCATCTGGACGGGACATGTTTTTAACGTATCCCTTGATGTGTCCGTTCAGCCTTTCGAACGGCATCATGCTTCGCAGAAACGGAGGACCGAGCTGGACGATATCCTCCACGACATGGAGAAGCAGATGAACCATGACGTCGAAGAATGCGGGGGGAAGTACATCTCGAGCTCGCATACTATCACCACGATCTCCTCCTGTAGCCTCGTGAGCTGCCTAATGCCTATCGACTTCCGAGAGATGACGTCGAAAAGTTGCAGAGGCCAAATAGAGTTTCATGGACGTGCTTGTCCATTATACCTCGGATCGCGACCGGGAGTACCTGCATCATCAGCACGGCGACGTCGTGAGACTTCATCCCGCTGAAGCGCTGCTTCGCCTCGTCTAGCCATCTGCTTATCTTCCCCGCGAAGCCATTCGGAAATTTGACTCCGAGGAGGCACTTCATAAACTGTATGGCCTCCTTCTTACTCAGAGTGAAGCACGCGGCCTTTAGCTTGACCTCGCCCTTCTTCCCCTTGCGGCGACGACGGCTATTCTGCGTTTCCGTCTCCTCCTCCTCCTCGTCATCACTAGGTGGTGGTTGAAGTTCAACCCTGATGCCCATATGCTTCAAGTCGTTCCTTGCCTTCGGCCCATCTTTGGTCTTGTCGGTGTTAAGGATAGTGGCAAGCAGACTCTCGCCCACGTTCTTCGTGATATGCATGAGATCGAGGCTATGAGGCACGCGGAGAATCTTCCAGTATGGCAAGTCCCAGAAGACAGACCTCGCCTTCCATACCTTCAACAGCGGCTCTGGCTTCTTCTGGGTCTTTCCCGGCGCAGGGCACTCCTTCCAGTTATTCAGCAGCTCGGCGATTACCGCGCCGCTCTTCTGGTCCGGTTTTCCTCGGAGCTCAACCTTCCCATCGAACAGATGTGATAGCGTTCTCCATGGGTGATCCATGGGAAGCCACCTCCGAGCCGAAAGGTGCACGGTTTTCCCGGACCCGAGATCTTTCTGCAGCTGGGTGTACGATGTATTGTCCTTGCACCTAACGCACCCATAGAATCCTTGGACCACCTGCCCCGAGAAGTATCCGTAACCAGGATATTCTTGCACCGTCGTGATCACCGCCGCTTTCATGTTGAAGTAGTCCTGTCTCTAGGCGTCCCACGTACGGGCTCCTTCTTCCCATAACGTGGCCAACTCCTTTTTCAACAACGTGAGATACAAATTGATGTCTGTACCGGGTTGTTTTGGCCCTTGAATCAGCATACTCATGGTTACGTACTTCTTCTTCATGCACAGCCAGGGTGGGAGGTTGTAGATCCATACAAACACGGGCCAGGTGCTGTGTGTGCTACTGTGGCTTCCGAACGGATTGAGTCCGTCGGTGCTCACGCCCAGCCTTAGGTTCCTTGACTCTTTACCGAAATGCTTGTGATATTGGAGGTCCAACGCCTTCCACTGGCAAGCATCCGAAGGGTGCCTCAGCATCTCCTCCTTATCCGGATCATCGTCTTCCGGCCTCTTTCTTTCCGCGTGCCAGCGCATGAGCCGTGCTTCCTTAGGGTCCGCGAAATACCGCTGCAGGCGGGAAGTTAGGGGAAAGTACCACACCACCTTTCTAGGAGCTTTCTTGGTCCCTCTCTTGTATTGAGATGTCTTGCACACTGGACACGTGGTCTTCTCCGCATCCTCGCCCCGGTAGATGATGCAATCATTTATGCAGACGTGGTATTTCTCGACCGGTAGATTGAGAGGGCACGCGATTTTCTTGGCCTCAGCGATACTAGTCGGACATGTGTTACCCTTCTTGGGAAGAAGATCATGCACGAATTCAATGTTTTCGTCGAAGCATTCGTCGGTCATTTTGTGTTTCGCCTTAATCTCTAGAGCCCTGAGCGTTACCTTCAGACGGGTATGCCCGTCGTTGCATCCTTCAAACAATGGAGCGACCGCGTCTTTTCTCATTTGCTCCAGCTTAGCTCTCTCTCTAGCAGCGGCTCTGGCGTTACTCGTCTCCTTGAGAAGCAGATCTTGATAATGAGGGTCTTGCAGCCAGCTCGAATCACCACCTTCATCATCTTCGTGTCCATGCCCGGCTCCACCCTGATCATCTTCATGATCATCATCACCTGCCCCGCCGCCGGCATCTTGATCTTCATGATCATGACCGGCATCTTGATCACCACCATGATTAACATCCTCATCATCATCTTCGTCATCACGTATCCACCGAGTGTAGCCATCCATGAAATTACGTCGGAGGAGGTGCGACTCCAGCATTCCGGAATCGTGCTGTATCAGATACTTTAGCTTGCAATCGCGACACGGACATCTTATCTCCGTCTTGTTTGCGCGTGCCATGTCGGCCCTCGCGCATCTCATCCACCTATCCACGAGCTCTTTGCTGATCAGTGGTCGGACCATGGTCGCCTGCACACGGTACGAAGAGCAAGAGGGTAATTAGAGCATATATGGACGTGGATCGCCGGAAAAATTCGGCATGACCTCCCCTAAAAAGAGGACATCCGCGAGTGCCAGAAATTCGCCGGAAAAGAAATGAATTGACTTTCCGGCGAAACATTGGCATCTCAAATGAAATCCCTGCACAAGAAGAAGCACCACAACACAATCATATAGTCGGTTTGGCCGACAACACGCATACATGCAAGCAACGCCTTCACGCTTCCTCCAACGACGACTTGCACAAGAGATCCGGACGAGAAAACAAAGGCACATGTTGTAGATCTAGAGGAGCAAGAGACTTCACTTACATATGAGTGTCAACCAATGGAGGTTGAGCAAGCTTCTATGGTGAATCAATGGGGGAAATGAGGTGGGGAGGAGGAGGGGGTCGACCAGATTTGTTTGGTGGAGGAGGAAGAAGTGAGACAAGTGAGTGGGGTGGTAGGTGGCTCCATGCATGTGCCAGATCTGGTGGCAACAAAAAGGTGGCGCGACTTATCCGAGGCGCATACTGCACAATATGCGCCTCGGATATGTGAGATACTGGAGGCGCATATTCAGTATGCGCCTCCGAAAAGATGCCACCTACACCACCCGCCCCACCTGGGCCCACTAGGGTTATGGGAGGCGCATTTCAATCATATGCGCCTCTAATATCCGAGGCGCATATTGAGGAAATGCGCCTCGCATAACCTGGGGCCGCCAGATTCGTCCGTACATGGAATAGGGGAGGCGCATGGCCCCGGTATGCGCCTCGGCTATTTGATAGTTGGAGGCGAATGGCCAAACAGTGCGCCTCGGGTAATTTAGCAGAGGCGCATATTGCCATATGCGCCTCCTATAAGGATGTCTCCTATAGCCTTTCCCCTAGTAGTGAGATGGAGGCGCGGCTGTGTGAGAAATTGTGCAAGCTGGACAGTCTAGTCGTTCAATTCACTGCTCTGGATGCGAAGCTGGATCTTCAAGCGCAGCGCATGGATCAAGTGCAAACAAAAGTGGATCTCTCCATGGAGAAGCTCGGCAAGTTGGAGGAGGATCAGATCGAGGTGATGCGCGTGGTCCAGGAGAAGGGAACACCACCTCCCGGACGGCCACCGCCGTTATCCGTTCCGCCAGTCCCGGGAGCCGGAATCATCGGGCCACGACCGGCCAGCGCACCACAGCTTCAGGTAACCCCGTATTCACCGTTGGCTACGGATCCTCCTGAAAGTTCTACACGACGGGAACACCTGAAATTGATTGATGAAGGAGAGGAAGTGCCTAATAAGCGCTCGTGGATGCCTCATATGGAGTTTCCTCGCTTCGATGGGTCTGATGTCAGCATTTGGGTGGATTCGTGCAAGACGTTTTTCGATTCGTATCAGATAGCACCAGGATTTCAGGTTTCGGCAGCTACCATGTACTTATCAGACTCAGCAGCCCATTGGCATCATGCGTTCAAGCGCAACAACGAGCGACTGTCTTGGCTGCAGTTTCGTCAGGCGGTTCTGTTGGAGTTTGACACTGACACTCACCGTGTCAAGATGAAGGAGCTGCTGCAACTTCGGCAAACGGGTACGGTGGCGGAATATCGTCGCCAATTCGATCGATTGGTGTACAATATCAAGCTATATGACCCGGCATTGGGTGGGATTATGCTGGTCACGCAATTTGTTCTGGGCTTGAAGGATGAATTACGAGCAGCTGTTGAGCATCAGCTACCGGACACAGTTCAACGTGCAACACTACTAGCGCAGGTGCACGAAGGGCTTGCTGACACCCAGAAGACACTACCCAAAACTCACAAACAACATCAGTACAACAACTGGAAAGACAATAGGGGGAAATTTGCTACTGGAGAAGTGTGGAAAGCCCAGCAACTGAAAGAGTACCGTCGTGTGCATGGATTGTGCTTCAAGTGTGGTGAGAAGTATGTGCCAGGTCACCAATGTACTCCAGTAGCGACAGCCCAGCTGAAAGCAATGAATATGGAGCAAGGCCCTGAAATACTATCTGATGAATTGCTAGAAGTGGTTACCAGTTTAGAAACACTATCCTTGGAGGATGATGCACATTTGTCTCTCCATGCCATCAGTGGAACAGAAAATGCTACCACAATTCGTTTTCCAGCTGAAGTAAACAAGTTGCACATGTTGATGCTGATAGATTCAGGGAGTTCTAGCAGCTTTCTGGACCAGGCCATGGTCAGGAAATTAGGCCTGGTGCCACGTTCTCGTCCCCCTGTCCATGTCAAAGTGGCCAATGGGGAGCAGCTGATTTGTAATAGTTACATTCCTGCATTTACTTGGTACACACATGGAAAGAATTTTTCTCATGATATGCAAATACTTGACATGGGAGGCTATGATGCAGTGCTAGGCATGGATTGGCTGCAACAGTATAGGCCTATGAAATGTGATTGGGAAGCCAAGTGGATTGAATTTCCATACATGGGCACTCTGGTGAAACTCCAAGGAGTTTTGCCAATGCACCAAGACCATATTGCAGAGATTTCTATCGACCAGGTCCTGCAGTTACACAACAACAACGAATTATGGGCAACATCAGTGTTGGAACACAATGAGGAGGTCACTATTGGCACTGTGCCTGCAGCTGTGCACTAATTACTTGACCAGTTTGACTCCATTTTTCAAGAGCCCACCGAGTTGCCACCATCAAGAGTCTTTGATCATGCTATCCCATTGCTTCCTAGAACCACTCCAGTCAATACAAGACCCTACAGGTACTCACCCTTGCAGAAAGATGAGATAGAGAGGCAGGTTGCTGAAATGCTTCGGACTGGAATCATCTCGGCTAGTGTGAGCCCCTTTGCATCACCAGTCCTGTTAGTCAAGAAAAAGGATGGCCAATGGAGGTTTTGTATTGATTACCGTAGGCTTAATGCGGCCACTATAAAGAACAAATTTCCCATGCATGTAGTGGATGAGCTCTTGGATGAATTGGCAGGCACAAATTTTTCTCCAAGCTGGACTTGCGCAGTGGATATCACCAGATCAGGATGATCCCAGCTGACGAAGAGAAAACAACTTTCAAGACGCATTATGGTCACTTTCAGTTCAGGGTGATGCCCTTTGGGCTGACGAATGCACCAGCCACATTCCAATGTGTGATGAATTCCATTTTCTCGGGCTATATCAGGAAATTCATACTCGTGTTCATGGATGACATCTTGGTGTATAGTAGAAGCTTGGAGGATCACTTGCAGCATTTGAAAACAGTGTTCCAAATTTTGCTGCAACATAAGTTTTATGCCAAACGCAGCAAGTGTCAGTTTGCTGCCACGAAGCTAGAGTACCTCGGACACATCATCTCTGATAAAGGTGTGGCAACTGACAAGACAAAAACTGAAGCTATGCTTAAGTGGCCCACACCAACAAATATTACTGAATTGCGAGGCATCTTATAGGCCTGACAGGGTTTTACCGCAAATTTGTGACGGATTATGGCATTTTGGTAAAACCTCTGACTGATCTGCTCCAAGGAAACAAGACATTTGTCTGGATTGATAGAGCTCAGCAAGCTTTTGACACACTGAAACAGGCCATGGCACAGACACCTGTCTTAGCATTACCATACTTCTCCCTACCCTTTGTGATCGAAACTGATGCATGTGACGATGGTATTGGTGCAGTGTTGCTACAGCAAGGGCATCCTATGGCCTACCTCAGCAAGGCACTGGGGATCAACAACAGAAAGTTATCCATCTATGAGAAGGAGTTTATGGCCATCATGATGGCGGTTGACAAATGGCGTCCATATTTGCAGCGCGGTCCTTTCACCATTCGAAAAGATCACAAAAGCTTGTGTTGCCTGGAAGATCAAGTGCTGCATACTGATTTGCAGAGAAAAGCAATGACCAAACTGATTGGCTTGCAATATAAATTCCAGTACAATAAAGGGGTGAACAATCGGCCGGCTGATGCGCTGTCAAGAATTGGACATGCCTTTCAAGCAATTTCAGTGGTGCAACCAGATTGGGTTCAAGAGGTACTCAACTCCTATGTGGTGGATCCGGAAGCACAGAAACTGTTGCTAGAATTAGCTGTCACTGGTACAAATGCACAGGGTTTTTCTTTGACAGAGGGCCTCATCTACAAAGATGGCAAAGTCTGGGTGGGAGCAAATGTAGGTCTCCAGACAAAGTTGATTACAGCCTTTCACTCTTCGGCATTGGGAGGACATTCAGGCACACAGGCCACCTTTCACAAGTTAAAGAACCTATTTGCTTGGTCTGGAATGAAAGTGGCAGTGGAGGAATTTGTCAAGAAGTGTACCATATGCCAACAGGCCAAACATGAAAACTGTAAGTCCCCTGGTCTCTTGCAGCCTTTACCAACTCCATCAGGGCCATGGCAGTCAGTTTCCATGGATTTCATAGAGGGACTGCCTAAATCAAGCGGATATGAGGTGATCCTGGTCATTGTGGACCGCTTTACTAAATATGCAAACTTTCTACCACTAAAACATCCTTTCACGGCTGCCACGGTCGCCCAGCAGTTCCTGGACAATGTTGTCAAACAACATAGTCTGTCGACTTCAATTATCTCTGACAGGGACAAGATTTTCACTAGTGCATTTTGGCAGAACCTGTTTAAGTCTTTGCATACGCAATTAAACCTCAGCACAGCCTATCATCCGCAATCGGATGGACAGACGAAGCGCGTGAACCAGTGTTTAGAGCTTTATTTGAGATGTGCAGTGGCTGCTTCACCCACAAGATGGTCCAAATGGTTACCCCTCGTGGAATACTGGTACAACACATGCTTTCACACATCCATTGGCTGCTCTCCCTTCAAGGCACTATATGGAATGGAGCCTTCTCATGGTCTGCTGCCAGTTTCAGTGGAGACTGCCCCTCCTGAAGTGTCTGAAATGCTACAGGAAAGACAACAGTTGTCGGCATTTCTCCAGCACCAACTGGACAGAGCGCGTCGCCGTATGAAGAAAGTGGCTGACGAAAAGCGTTCTTTCCGCGAATTTCAGGTTGGTGAGCAAGTGCTTCTGAAGCTCCAGCCATATGTCCAAAAATCTGTAGTTCACCGTCCATACCCCAAGCTTTCTTTTAAGTACTTTGGCCCCTACAAAGTGTTGGCAAGGTATGGTTCTGTTGCTTACAAACTGGAATTACCCATCAACAGTCAGGTCCATCCAGTGTTCCATGTGTCACAGTTGAAGACATTTGTACCAGATCATACACCTGTCTTCACAGAATTGCCCACTCCCTTGCAGTTGGATGTTGCAGACCTGGAGCCTGACCAGATTCTTGATCGCAGGTTAGTGAAGAAAGCCAATGCTTCCTATTTGCAGGTTCTGGTCAAATGGTCGACGCTGTCTCCAACGCTTGCAACTTGGGAGGACTATGAGGTGCTGCGCGCACGATTCCTAGATGCTGCAGCTTGGGGGCAAGCTGCATCTCATGGGGGCGCCAGTGTCACGCATGGCGTGCCACCAGAAGGAATGACGTCGGAGGCGGTAAGTGGAAATGTGTCGTCAGAAGACGGAGACGTAGACAACAGGGATGTGTGACCTGCGTGTCACCTAGCTTAGCAAATGCCAGCTGTGTCTGGCGAGTGTGGATAAGAGAGGCCCGTGGTTGGCTGTGTAAGGTAGAAAGGAATTAGAACCTGATCTATTCTCCCCGTCTTGTTCCTCTTCTCCTTCCCCAAGACATTCTGCTACCTCATCTGAATGAATTGATGTATCTGGGGTTTGGTGAATTTGATTCATACACCTAGGGTATAACAAGAAGGTGTGACACTTTGTTATGTCACGTAGTATTAGTGCATGGAGAGGAAGAGGACAAAGAAAGAAAAACCCAAATTTTTGCTAAGTCTTTTGTTTGTCTGAAACAAGGCAAAAGGCTTGCAATTTCATTAACTGAGAGAGAAAGTTTTAGAGTTTTATGGGGTTACACAAAAGCCTAGGACACATCCTAAGGTGCGTGGAACATCGACGAGAAAATGATTATTCTCCCGAAATTATATTCCTCAACGCAATGGTCCTGGCCATAATTTTTGCCTACGAATTACAAAACGTCAAGAGTCCTTCAAATCATCCTCGTGTTGGCTGGCATATAATGTCGTGCAGATTTGGTTTAAGATGCATTTTCCCACGTGTTTACATTGTTACTTTCTATACACTGTCATTGACATGAACAGACTGGAGAGTTAACAAATGACTCTACCTTTATGATTTCTCTTAGAATTTGCCTGTATTTCCTATGTTTTGGAGGGCGTTCTGTTTGTTGGCAAAAACTCTCCTACGAGGTGTGGGTGTAATTTGTTTCTGATATATTTGAGAACCATGTAAAAAAAAATACTACAGTAAGTAGATAAGCGCGCGCAATTAAACCACTGCAGTACGGTCGGCTAGTTATATGACAAGAGGAAAATTCAGATGCATGCATCGAGCTCGCCGGAAGTCGCATAGTGCTCAGAGAGCCTGAAACTGGTGGGGGCAGCCGTGTATTAGTATGGTCGGATTCACACACTTATTTACACGACCTTATCACGGTTAATTTAATACTCCACGATCACACCTATGACTGCGTGAATTGAAGTGCCCTGTCTTCCTCTTGGATCTCACGCAGAAAGTACTCAATCATAGCGAAGTCACCGGTGACCTCACGCAAGATTCGATGACAAGAACTACAGTGCACGCACTCGCGAGCGACAACGGCATTTCATTCATTGTTTATTTACCGGCTTCGCCAGAGAGCAGGAGGAGGAGGTGATCGATACCTTTTCACGTCGACGTCCGTGCCCGGCGAATTAACGACGAGACGATTGACAACAACAAGCGCGTGACACAACTGCCCCCACATCCACCGGCATCCGACGAAACATGTAACCACCGCGCACTGTTACGACGGAGCAGCATGTCGCGTGGTACACGCGCCGAGGCAGAGTCACGTTACAAGTTGAGCGTACTAGAGATATAGTGAAACCCGTGTGTTGGAGTTTTTTTTTCTTCAAAATGGAGCTTCCACCAATCAATCTAGGTTATCTATTTTCATGTCCCACATCATTCAGTACTAAGATTTACCTCTTATTTTTTTATAACTTTTACCCCTCCCCGCTTCACCTCAATCTCGTAGATGTCCAGACGGAGTGTTTCCGTCGAGTCAAACATTTTGACTGGTTCCTCGTTTTAAGTCACATAGTGTGGGATGTTTAGTACCACCTTGTTAATTTAAAGTGTGTTCGATCGGTGTAGAAACATGAATGTTACGTCAGTGTTGAATCTAGAGGCCGGTTTGAGAAAGAGCTCTCACACATGACACATGCCCCTAAATTCAATAAAAAAAATTATGGATGGTTATGACGGAAATTAGATTCTGTTACCAGCTCAACTTAACTAAAATCGAGTTCATAAAAACATCTTAACTAACTCGATTGCAACTTAATTAAACTCAATCTCATACATCCAATGATTGTGTTTGGGACCAGATTCTAGTACCAATTCAACTTAGTTAAACTTGAATTCACAAAAACTTCTTAATTAATCCGATCACATATATAAATCAAGAAAACTTCAAAAAAAAAATGTAAAGCCTTCGTGAAGCTTTCCTTTTGAATGAACTAGTTTCAAGAAAAAAAAATCTTCACTACAACGTGTTATAAAAGATTCTCCACAAAATGAACTACCTTGTATGAAGATAAATGACTTTCAAGCCAAATGACCAAAAGCATGTCCATATGCATGGTTAAGTCATTGCTATCGTGACCAAAATTAGCACAAAAGTTGGTTTCAACATTGTAAACAAGATTGTCACGACCTACTCTCACGTTGTTGAGGAGCACGCTGCCTTCTCAAGACCCGCTTTAAAAAAATAGATTGGAGAGATCTGATCTTCCCTTCCAACCTACTTACTTCACGCTTTCAAGATATTATTAAAACCTCTTTTCATGTCACATGGCTCTAAACCATTATTTCCGCCACTCCAACATCTTGGAAGCAAGTCAATACGGAGATCGCCTTCCAATATAAGCAGTCTTCTCAACGTAAAGGTAACCATGCTACAGAAACAATATCCTTTCGCATTTCTACTAAGTTATTTTCGGGTTTAGGGCACATCTAGATCTACCACTCAGATCCAAAACATCCTTAGAAGCTCAATCAGGTCGTAGAAGTTATGGCACATCTAGATCTACCACTCAGATCCAGAACATCCTTAGAAGCTCAAGAAGGTCAAACAGCACGAGTAAAAAACATCATCAAGACCTAGTTCCTGGAGAAACAAGACGGGAGTCAACGAGCCCATCAGATGAAGGTCGACCTGAACTCACGAGACACCGACCATCTTATTACAAGTCGGATAGGTGTGGGTTTAGGCCATAACCTTGTTGGGAATATGCCCTAGAGGCAATAATAAAATGGTTTATTAGCTTATTCATGTTTATGATAATAGTTTATTATCCATGCTATAATTGTATTAATTGGAAACAAAATACATGTGTGGAATATAAACAACCAGGTGTCCCTAGTAAGCCTCTACTAGACTAGTTCGTTAGTCAAGAGATGGTTAGAGTTTCTTAACCATGGACTTGTTCTAGTCACTTGATAACGGAGTCATATCATTAGGAGTAATGATGTGATGGACCCGATAATAAAGAGTTGCAATTGATCGTGTGACACAGTTTCATTGCCAACACTTTTAGTATGCCAAGTATAGTTTCCTTAGACCATGAGATTATGTCACTCCCATTTACCGGAGGAATGCTTTGTGGACATCAAACATCACTTCGTAACTGGGTGATTATAAAGGTGCCTTTCAGGTATCTCCGATGGTATTTGTTGGGTGACATGAATCAAGATTGGGATTTGTCCTTCCTTGTGACAGAAAAGATATCTCTGGGCCCTCTCGGTAATATAGCATCAGAAAGGTTGCAACCATGCGATTAAGTGTTAATATCATCGACGTAAAGAAGGAGATATGCCAATGTCGTAACTTGCTGAAATATGAAGTGAGAGGCATCAGACTTTGATTCAACGAACCCAATGGATCGAGCAAAGGTAGCAAAGCACTGTAACATGGCTCGAGGGGCCTGTTTGAGACCGTATAAGGATTTGAGAAGACAACACACATGAGTAGGGTAGTGAGGATCAACAAAGTCAGAGGGTTGTTGACTGTAGACAACTTCGTCGAGATTACCATGAAGAAAAGCATTTTTAACGTCCAATTGATGAATTGGCCAATTTTGAGAGATAGCAAGAGAAAGAACAATGCAAATAGTTGCAGGTTTGACGACAGGACTGAAGGTTTCATCAAAGTCAATTCCAGGTTGTTGAGAGAATCCACGGACTACCCAACGGGCTTTGTGGCGAGCAAGAGAGCCATCAGCATTTGAATACCCAACATTCTTCCTGCATTGCATGCCGCCAATTGGGGTCACGTAAAGCAGTGAGATAGTTGTATGGTAGGGTGGACGAGGCGATAGAAGAGAGATTGAGACGTGTTGGGGGTCCTGGAAGTCGACCAGTGGTGGTACGGGTGTGATGTATAATGGGAGGAGGAGGAGGTGCTGCCGGTGGTGAGCGAGGTGGGCTGGATTGTGGCCCAAGAGGCCCCGAAGGAGAAGGAGTCAGGGATTTTGTAGGTGTTGTGCTAGGAGGTGGTGGCGGGCTAGGAGGAGGTGGTGGTGTTGCGGGTGGGCTGGTAGTACGGCCCGATGTGTCACCGGGCGCATGCATAGCGGGTGCGTTGACAGGCACATGCATAACGAGTGTTGGTAAGATGGGTAGGGGTTCAGGTGGATCAAATATTTCAGTGCAACGCGGTGGAGAAGGAGATGGTGCTGGTGTCGTGGTGGGTTGCACGGCATATCCATCAGAGATGGAAAAGATTGTGGGGCAGGCGACGATGGATGCTCGCGCGGGATTGGGCAACAAACACGCTAACACACGCTAGTTACCCAGGTTCAGGGCCCTCCTTGCGGAGGTAACATCCCTACGTCCTGCTCTTCTTGTTCTTTATTGCTTGATCATAGATTCGGGCTACAATGGTGCTCCTTGAGCTGTTTCGGGTGGCAGCCGGCTGGAGGTCCTAGCCGGCTGGAGGTTGAAGGTGATGCTACGTGGTGTGCAGGTCTCTTCTTCGTTACTTGATCACTTGCCTCGCGCAGGAGGCTCTAGCCCGCTTTATATAGGCAGCGGGCTAGGGTTTTGGGTTACAGGGAAGTTACAAGTTTATCCCTATGACATCACTACTTTCTGAGCCGGCTGGAGCTTGTTGTCATGATTCGGTACAGGAGATGCCCGACAAGGGGTACTGTTCACCCAGAGCGGTTATACGGACCGGGCCCACTCGTACGGAGCTGTCGGTTGGTGCGTCCGGCTTCAGTCCAGCCGGACGTCCGCATCCGGGTAGACGCAGGCGGCTTGCTTCATCCGGCGGGTTTCAGGCGGCGCTGCGCAGCCGGCACTTGTTCAGCCGACCTGCGGAGAATTGAAGGAATAGGCTTCTTTGGGATATCCGGGGTTCATATCCCCGACACTAGCCCCCGAGATCGTGGAGTCTTGCTAGCTTGCTGGGAAGACTTCTCTATCTTCTCCTCTGTCTTGAACGTTGCGGTTGAAATGTCGAGGTTGGAATCGGCGCCGGCTGGAACTGAAGCCGGGTGGAGCTGAAGCTTGCTCGTGGGGAAAGCTCCACGGGCACTCCTGACCTTGGTTGTATACTGTCGAAGTTGTCGTTGACTTATTTGGCTTCGTGGTGCGGGATCAGTAGATCTTGACGGTCCAGAACGGCCGGCTTGAAGGCTTGGGTCATGGCCTACGTCAGCCACGACCCGCCGCTTTGGGGAGCCGTTGGTGTTCTGCCCAAGGCCTGGCGCACGTCGCCTCGGCTTCGCCGGGCTGGATTCTCTGCGGCAACTGCTTGCTCGTGGGATCATCTGCGGAAAGTGCGGCACGTTTGCACGCCACGCGGCGCGACGGGCGAAACGGTTCCGCTTTCCTCGCTTTTAAAGGGGAAAGAGGGGGAACGGCCGGGGTTACCGTTCCCCATTCCTGCTTCGTCTTCCCCGTTAGCTCTTGTGCTCCTCGGTTCTTGCCCATTCTCTCTTTCGCTCTTGCCGTCCTTGCTCTTGCCTCTTCTCCGACGGGGAACAGATCCTCCATGGCGAGTTCGGGCGCGTAGATGGGCTCCACCGTGGACGATGTATTCCTCTGGAAGCTCCGTCGGAACAGGTTCTTGGGGTTGACGGGCGACGTGGGAGCTCGCGTTCCCCCTGAAGGAGAGATTTCGCCGGCGCCCAAGAAGGGCGAGTTCGTCGTGTTTTCCGTGCACTTGGAGCGGGGATTGGGGCTCCCGGTGAGCTCCTTCTTCTCGGAATTCCTGCGCTTCTACGGGCTGCAGCCCCATCATTTGGGGGCAAATTGCATCACTCAGTTGTCCGGCTTCGTCACGCTGTGCGAAGCATATCTAGGCATCTGGCCCAGCATGGAGATATTCGGCATGTTCTTCCTGCGGGCTCAAACGACCGCCGGGCAGCAGCGTGATTGCGGCAGCGTCTCCATTAGCACGAAGAATACGCCGCTGCCCAAGATTAACCTGCCTGATTCCATCAAGAAGTGGCAGAGCACCTACTTCTACGTCCGGAATCTTACTGACGCCGACCGAATCGGCCTTCCGGCCTTCTCCAACTCACTGCCGGCGTCCAAGTCCTGGATTCGGAAGCCGCCGGTGGATGGGAATCTCGAGAGCGTTTTGTTCAGCCGGCTGAAGGAGTTAGTGAAGAACGGCCTAACGTCCAGGGACCTGACCCTGGCGTGGTTGTCGAGGCGGATATACCCGCTGCAGGCGCGTCCGCACAAGATGTGCTTCTACTCTGGTATCCGGGATCCCATCCGGGTCAGCTTGGAGGTGCCGAAGCCGAAGAACCTCTGCAAGTGGGCTTCCTGCCTCATCATCGACAGGATCGAGGCGGACTGGGACTTCGGGTTCGATCCATTCACCCGCTCGGAACCTGCTCCTGAGGTTAGCCATTGCTTCCTAATCCGTTTTCCATTCCTTCGTCCGGCTGCCGCTTGACCCAGTCGGCCTGTTGTGCAGCTTTGCGAGCTCCAGAGGGTTGAAGATTTTGAAGTCGTCTTCGAGCCTGACGTCTGTGGTCCCTTCTCCAAGGCGCTGACGGCCTTGCTGGAGGCGGATTCCGCCGACGAGCAGGCGGGTGGGGAAACAGACGCCACCGCTGAGGATGAATCGGGCGGCGGCGCCCGCGCCGGCCCGGACAGGCGCGGTGACACCACCGAATCGTCCGGTGGGGGCGCCGATGTTGGTGAAGATGGCGGAGGCGATGACGATGCCGCCCGCACCGCAATGAGCCCTGTCCCTTCTGCCGGCTCCGACTCCGATTCGGCAGCCGACCGGGACGAGGACCTCGAGCGCGACGTCCCTCCTCCGGTCTCGTCGTCCCGCGGTAAGTCTCCTGAGCCCGACGCCGCCGGGCAAACTGACGATGTCGCGCGCGTGGTAGTAGATCTTTCCAGCGGTTCCGAGCCGGACTCAGAAGGTTCCTCTTCCATGCCAGCCTCCAAGCCGGCGCCGTCCTCCCGTAGGACCAAGGAGCTGGAGGCGGCGGCGCGGAAGAAGAAAGCAATTCTTCCCCGGCGGGTCCTGAAGGAGAGGCGGTCGAAGTCGGCCGCCGATGTTGATGCAGGCACCGTGCCCCACAAGCGAAGGGGCACATTCGAGAAGCGGGGCGTGCTGCCCGGCAAAAAGTTGGCTTCTTCGTCGTCCCGGCCTACTACGGCCGGCTTGATGCCCGCCGGGAAGCTTTCGGCGGAGGCCCAGGCGGATGCGATTGTGGCCGAAATCAGGGCCGAGGTCGACGCCACGATGGCGGAGGAGGCGGATGTCCCAGCTGGTGGGGCCAACAATGAGGTGATTGGTCGTGCTTCCGGTGGTGACTTTATTTATGATTTGAATCCGGGTGATTTGGAGAAGGAGTTTTATGCTCAGATGACGCAGGCGGATTTGGCCTTGGGAGCGTCTGACGCTGGTCTGACTGTGGAACAGTTGATGACCTCAAGGGAGGACGAGGAGAAGGCGAAGGCGGAGGCGGTTGACGCGGAGAGGGCGGAGTCTCTTGCCGGCGGAACCAACGTCCAGGTGGTTAATTCTGCTCTTGCTGTTGATCCGGGTTATGACTTAGGCGTTGAAGGTATGGAAAAAGCTATTTATGCGGAGCTGGCGCAGGCGGATCTGATCCGGAAGGAGATGGACGCCAAGGCGGTCGCGAGGCAGCTGGCCACTGCCAAGGCGGCTGAGGAGAAGGCGGGAGCGGGCACGGACGCCGGCAAGACCGCGGAGGCCGGTGCAGAGGTTGAAGTGGTACCGGCCCATGCGGAGCGGCCGGTTGGCGATCCTGCCGTTACAGCGGAGGGCGGGGAGGCGCCCTCCGGAGGCGTGAAGCGCCTGTCCGACGACGTGCCGGCTCCCCCGCCAAAGCGCTTGAGGAGGAAGCCCAGGGAACTGGGCTCATGCGACGGGTAAGTCCTTGTCTTGTGGTAGAAATCTCGCGGCTTGTACTTCTTGGTGGTGACGCTTTCTTCATTTTGCAGAGCGCCACTTCCAATAGTGGAGACGGCGCCCGTCGCGGTGGTGGAGCCGGCCACGAGGCCTGCTCCCGAGGCTCCCGTGGCGCAAACGGCTGGTCCGCCTCCAGAGGCGGCAACGGCGACGGCGGACGTGGAACCGGTCGGCCCGGCGTCGGCAAATGCCGCTCCCCCCGTGGTCGACTCCAACCCTCCGGTTTCAGCAGGTGGCGCTGAGGCATCGGTGGACGCTTTCCAGATAGTTCTCCGGCCCGGCGCCGGGGCCGGACACCTTGCCTTCCCCACTCCTTCCACGTCGGTGGCCGAAACGGCCAAGGACAAGGCCATAGCGGGGGTGACGGCCCTGCCCGACGCATCGGGAAAGATTCCCCTCGCCACGCTGGTGGAGGAGAAGGCCAAGGAGAACCTGGCCAACATAACGTTGCTCTGCTCCTCCATAGAGTATGGCTTTGCCGAGGCGGCCAAGGAGACGACTTTGCTTAGGCGAGAGCTTGAGGCGGCCAAAGGTCCGGTTTTCCTTTTTGCTCACATCCTCTGTCTTGTCGTTCAGTATTCTTTCTTGCATGTCTTGGTTTGATGATGATCCGACCTCTGCAGGCGACGCCGCCTCCCGCACCGGCTTGGAGAAGCAGGTGAAGGAGAAGGACGCCGCCCTGGCGTTGGTCAAGGACGATCTCCAGGCGGCGGAGAAAACGTCGGAGGAGCGCCGCCTAGAGGTCATTCGGCTGGGCGAGGAAGTGAAGAAGTTGCGGGAATCCGAGCAGCGGAGGCGGGGCGAGGTCGAATCACTCCGCGAGAATGCGGATGATCTGCGGTTTCAGCTGAAGGAGTCCGTCGAGCGCAACGACCTGATCATCCAGACGGCCAAGGCGCGTGAGCTTGAGCATGAGCAGCTGGTGGGCGGCCTGATCAAGGAGGTTGAGCACGTGAACGAACTGATCCTCGGTAAGTGAGGTCTCTTTCTCCTTGTCTTCTTGTTTGGGGTCTTCTACTCGGCCTCACCGGTTTGAAATGCAGGCCTTTACCCCGAGGTAGACGCGCAAATCCAGAAAGATGCTGCCTCGGCTCATTCCCGGCCGGAGTCCGCTGCTGGGTCGGCTCCGACTTCCGCCTCCCGTCTTCTCCGATTCGGCCAGGAGTTCAAACGGTTGAAAGAAGTGGCCGACGGCGTGCTCGAGAACCTGTGGCCGGATGCTCCCTTGCCAGCCGCTTTCCATGACTTGTCCGCCCGGCTTGAAGGGGCGCCCGCCGGCATCGACGAGCAGGTGGAGATGGCGGCGCGCGGAGGCACCGACATGGCGCTGGCCGTGGTGAAGTCATGGTATCCGGGCATGCAGATGAGCAGGCTGGTGGATGGATTTCGCACGGGAACGTCCCTCGCGAGCCTGCGTCCGGAGATCGTCATGGCCTCTGGGAGAATTGCCGATGCGGTGGACTTGACGAAGATGGTGCCCACCGAGCCGTCCGTGACGGCACGGCCGACTGAAGATGCTGGAGCCGGCGACATTGCTGCTACCACTGATGGCGCTGCTCCTTGACTATATTTTCCCTGGAATGCCGGGTGTAACTGTAGGACTCGTTGTATTCTGTACTGATGATTATCTTTCGTCGTACTGCTTGCTGTCTTCAAATGTTATTGTTTTTGTGATTGTTGGGCCATTGTGCTTGTTTTGGTGATGATAGTCACCATGCCTAGCCCCCGAATTTTGGGCCAGTTTGAGCATCGATCCGGGTCGAAATTTCACGTCCTTTACTTGTCTTGCATTTTTCTTTCACTGTCTTGGTATCGTGCGGCCCCCGAGTCCGTGGCTCGGGGGTGTTGTAGTTTTGCGTCCGGGTCTGCGGAGCCGGCTGCGCAGCCCCCGGGAATTTTATGCCGGCTGACGGCGTGACAGCCCCCGAGTCCGTGACTTGGGGTGTTGTAGATATGCGTCCGGGTCTGCGGAGCCGGCTTGCCGGCTGCGCAGCCCCCGGGAATTTTATGCCGGTTGACGGCGTGGCAGCCCCCGAGTCCGTGACTTGGGGTGTTGTAGATATGCGTCCGGGTCTGCGGAGCCGGCTTGCCGGCTGCGCAGCCCCCGGGAATTTTATGCCGGTTGACGGCGTGGCAGCCCCCGAGTCCGTGACTTTGGGTGTTATAGATATGCGTCCGGGTCTGCGGAGCCGGCTTGCCGGCTGCGCAGCCCCCGGGAATTTTATGCCGGTTGACGGCGTGGCAGCCCCCGGGTCCGTGACTTGGGGTGTTATAGATATGCGTCCGGGTCTGCGGAGCCGGCTTGCCGGCTGCGCAGCCCCCGGGAATTTTATGCCGGTTGACGGCGTGGCAGCCCCCGAGTCCGTGACTTGGGGTGTTGTAGATATGCGTCCGGGTCTGCGGAGCCGGCTTGCCGGCTGCGCAGCCCCCGGGAATTTTATGCCGGTTGACGGCGTGGCAGCCCCCGAGTCCGTGACTTGGGGTGTTGTAGATATGCGTCCGGGTCTGCGGAGCCGGCTTGCCGGCTACGCAGCCCCCGGGAATTTTATGCCGGTTGACGGCGTGGCAGCCCCCGAGTCCGTAACTTGGGGTGTTGTAGATATACGTCTGGGTCTGCGGAGCCGGCTTGCCGGCTGCGCAGCCCCCGGGAATTTTATGCCGGTTGACGGCGTGGCAGCCCCCGAGTCCGTTACTCGGGGTGATATAGATATGCGTTCGGGTCTGCGGAGCCGGCTCGCCTGCTGCGCAGCCCCAGGGAATCGGTTCGCCTCCTTGGGCCATTTGCAGGCCACGTGTCGCCTTTGCATCGTGTTGACTCCTACGCTTCGTGTTTTGCCCCCTCGGCTTCGCCGTCTCCTGCGCTGGTGACACGCGTCGCTTGGAGATGGGCCGCTGACGGTTGCCTTGCTTCTCTTCCTCTTTATAAGTATCCACGCCGGCGTGTTTTCTCCTTCATCTTCAACTTCTCGCTCTCGTGTCTGCAGCTCTCCCTTCCTAGCCATGGCCCCGAAGAAGGAGATCGAGTTGACTCCTTCCGTCGCGGCGAAGCGCGGCAGGGGGCGCCCCCGGAAGACCGACGTCGAAGGAACCTCCAATGCGGGCGCTAAGCGCGGTCGGGGCCGGCCGCCAAAGCTTATCCGCGGCGGTGATGGAGGCGCCGCCGTCGCGGCGCCCGGAGGCGAGCGGAGTCCCTCTCCTGCTCGCTCGGAGTCCCCGATCTTTGGTGGCTAGGAGGACTTCCCGATCTCTGAGTTCATCCTGGTGCTGTACGAGCCCGTGCAGCGTGTGCAGTTGTTGCCTTTCGCCATCGCCGATGCGCTTGAGGGGGATGGCCCCTTCAGGTTCCTCCTCCATCGGGTTGGTGCTCGCCAAGGGCCCTGGGAGGTGTTGGCTCGCGTCACCGCCGGTCCCGGAGGCGGGGGGAACCGCCGCCGCGTCGAGTTCTTCTCTAGGTGGAAGGCCTTCGCCAACTTCTTCCGCCTGGATTCTGCCTTCGTCATCCGCTTCCAGCTGAAGCGTCAGACGGGGGTCTTCTACGTCAAGGTCTTCGACGGCACCCTGTGCCTCAAGGAGTGGGAGGAGAGCGATGACGACATGTCTCCGCCTCCCGCTTAGTTTTAGGTTGTCCGGTAGCCGCCTTGGCGTGTAAGCGAGGTCGTCCGCCTGTGGACTTCCTTCTTTTGTCTCGTTGTTTAGCTCCTGCCTGTAAGGCCTTGTTCTTGATGTTTAATGCTACCTGCTTTTGTTCCTGTATTTGTTTACTTGTGCGCAGTTTTAATTTTCTGCTCGTCGTGCTTGTGTCCGGCTTGAGCTCTCGAAGCCGGTTGGCGGCGTTTTCGTGCGTGAAATGAAACGATGAAGTGGTTAGCCCGCTCTTTTAATCATGGAGAACATTTTTACTTTGCTTAACTTAATTTCGCACTCGCCTGTAGCCTCTCCCGCCGTCGTTCGGGTGCACTTCACCGTCCAGCGGGATCATGCACACTACTATAACGTTAGGATCCGGTTTGTTGGGCCAGAGTTTTCTCAGCCGGCAACGATTTCTATTTCTTACGTCTTTCACATACAGTCGGCCTCCAGCTTATTCTCTTGCCGGCCTTAACCGGATCCGAAGAGTTAGCCATTTAGCGTTGTGTAGTTAATCGTCCGTAATAGGAGAAGTGGTTGCCGACTGCCGGCTTGGCCGAGTTTATAGAACAGCATCTTTCCAGCCGGCAGCACTTCCCTTTATGCGTTTTTCACGTTGTTGGCCCCCTCCAGCTTATTCTCTTGCCGGCCTTAACCGGATTCGAAGAGTTAGCCGTTTAGGGGTTAGTCACGCTACACGGCCACTAAAGGCAAGCTTGCCGGCTGCCGGAAGAACCGGAAAGGAAATGCAGAAAAAAGTTGCAAAAAACTGCTCATGTGCTCATCATTCTCATTTCTTTATTGATAGCATAGGTGATACATACATGGTTCTTTCTCAGGTGTAGAATCGACGCAAGAGTGATGCGTTCCATGGCCTTTCCGTTTCATCGCCTTCCTTGTCCATCGTGTCCTTCTTGTGCTCGCGGGCGTCGATCAAGTAGTATGCGTCGTTGATGAGCGCTTTGCTTACGATGAATGGTCCTTCCCAGGGTGATGAAAGCTTGTGCATGTTCTTTGTGTCTTGGATTAGTCGTAGCACGAGGTCGCCTTCTCGAAAGCGGACAGGCCTGACCTGCCGGCTGTGGTAGTTGCGTAGTTTTTGCTGATACATCGCCGACCTTGACTCGGCAAGCTGGCGCGCTTCCTCGAGCAGGTCCATTCCGTCTTCGTAGGCTTGTTTAGCTTCTGCTTCTGTGTACAGCACGATTCGGGGCGCATCATGCTCGATGTCAGTTGGCATGACGGCTTCAGCCCCGTGGACGAGGAAGAAGGGGGTGAAGCCAGTTGAGCGATTCGGGGTTGTCCTTAGGCTCCAGAGGACGGAAGGTAGCTCTTCTTCCCACGCGCTGGCTGCTCGCTCGAGTGGTTCAAGCAACCGAGGCTTGATGCCGGATAGGATGAGGCCGTTTGCCCGCTCGACCTGCCCATTTGACTGCGGGTGTGCGACGGAGGCTACGTCGAGCCGGATGCCGGTTCTGCCGCAGAACTTGGCAAATTCTCCCTTGACGAAGTTCGACCCGTTATCCGTGATGATGCTGTTAGGGTAGCCGAAACGGTAGATGATGCTTTTGAAGAACTTGACTGCTGTTGGTCCATCCAGCTTCTTGATCGGCTTGGCTTCAATCCACTTCGTGAACTTGTCGACTGCTACCAGCAGGTGTGTCATGCCTCCACTGGATCTTCTCAACGGGCCGACCATGTCGAGCCCCCAGACGGCAAACGACCAGGTGATAGGAATTGTCTTGAGTGCTGAAGCCGGCGTGTGCTTCTGCGTTGCAAATCGTTGACAGCCATTGCAGAGCCGGACCAACTGGTTCGCATCAGCCAGCGTAGTCCGCCAGTAGAACCCGTGCGTGAACGCCTTAGCCACAATTGCTCTCGAGGACGCGTGATGACCGCATTCGCCTTGATGAATTTCTTTGAGGATCTTGATTCCTTCTTCTTGGTTCACACAGCGCTGGAATATCCCAGAGACACTGCGCTTGTACAACTCGTTGTTGATGATGGTGTAAGCACTTGCTCGGCATTTGATTTGCCTGGCGATGAGCTCGTCCTCCGGGAGCTCGTCGTTGGCGAGGTAGGCGAGGAAGGGTTGGGTTCATGGCGGAGCCTCTTCGATGACGAGGACCTCGACGGTTTCCGGCTCGCCTGGAGCCGGCCCAGCCGACTCCGTGCCTGGCGGCATCCGGATGGATTCGGAGCCGGGACACGGCGTGATGGATGGCTTGTACAACTTCTCAAGGGCGACACCGGGTGGGATCTCCTCGCGAAGAGAACCAATGTTCGCCAAAGTGTCAGCCGCCTCGTTGTTGGAGCGGTGGATGTGGTGGAATTCGCATCCGTCGAAGCATCCCGCGAGCTGCTGGACGAAGAAGCGGTAGGCGGCCATGTTGGGGTCTTTGTCATCCCAATGACCAGTGGTCTGCTGGACCACCAAGTCGGAGTCGTCGTAGCAGAGGATCCGCTTGATGTTCATGGCCTTGGCGAGATTGAGGCCGTGCGCGAGAGCTTCATATTCGGCAACATTGTTGGACGCCGTGAAGTGGATTTGTAGCACGTACTCGAGTCAGCCCCCCTTGGGCGAGGTGAGGACGACTCCGGCGCCGAGTCCCCAGTATCTTTTGGAACTGTCGAAGTGCATGAGCCAATGTTCGCCGGAGTCGGGTGGCGGCCGCACGTGGTCCGTCTCCGTCCAGTCGGCTAGAAAGTCAGCCAACTCCTGTGACTTGATCGCTATTCTCCTGTCATATTCGACTCCATGCGCCGTCAGGTTAATCGCCCATTTCGCGACTCTGCCGGTTGCGTCCTTGTTGCCTATGATCTCGGCAAGCGGCGCGTCGCTTATCACTTTGATCGGATGCTCCTGGAAGTAGTGCTTCAGCTTCTTCGTTGCCATGTACACGCCGTATACGAGCTTCTGGTACTGTGGGTAATTCTGCTTTGACTGTGAGAGCACCTCGCTGAGGTAGTAGACTGGCCGCTGAATCGGTCGCTGCTTGTCGGCTTCATCTCGCTCCACCACCAGGATGACGCTGACAACTAGGTTGGAGGCGGCAATGTACATAAGCATGGGCTCCTTCGGAGCCGGAGGTGCTAAGACCGGGGTGGTGGCCATTGCACGCTTGAGTTCCTTGAAGGCGGCGTCTGCCGCGTCGCTCTAGACGAACTTGTCAGTCTTCTTCAACAAATGGTAGAGCGGGAGAGCCTTCTCGCCGAGCCGGCTGATGAAGCAGCTGAGGGATGCCAGGCAACCGGTGAACTTTTGGATGTCCTTGACGCTTCTTGGTTGTCGCATGTTGTCGATGGTGGCGATTTTCTCCGGGTTGGCCTCGATTCCTCATGCCGACACAAGGTAGCCGAGTAGCTGTCCGGCTGGAACGCCGAACACACATTTCTCCGGGTTGAGCTTCATCTGGAAGCGGCGCAAGTTGTCAAAGGTTTCCTTGAGGTCGGTGAGGAGGGTGTGTTTCTCCTTGGTCTTGATGACGACATCGTCGACGTAGGCATGTGCGTTGCGACCGATCTGGTCGTGCAAGCATTTCTGCATGCAACGCTGGTATGTTTCCCCCGCGTTCTTCAAACCGAACGGCATGGTGGTGTAGCAGTATGGGCCGTAGGGGGTGATGAAGGCGGTCTTGAGCTGGTCATCCGGGTTCAGCGGAATTTGGTGGTAACCGGAGTAGGCGTCGAGGAGGGAGAGGAGGTCGCAGCCGGTCGTGGAGTCGATCACTTGGTCGATGCGTGGTAACGCGAAGGGATCCTTAGGGCAAGCCTTGTTGAGGTGGGTGTAATCGATACACATCCGCCACCGCTTGTTCTTCTTTTCCACCATCACCAGATTGGCCAGCCACTCCGTGTGTTGTACTTCCTTGATGAATCCGGCCGCGAGTAGCCGTGCTATCTCTTCTCCTATCAACTGTCTTCTTCCTTCCGCGAAGCGTCGCAGCGACTGCTTCACTGGCTTGGCGTCTGGACGGACGTGTAGAGAGTGCTCGGCGAGTTCCCTCGGTACACCCGGCATGTCCTTGGGGGACCACGCGAAGATGTCCCAGTTCTCACGGAGGAACTCGACGAGCGCGCTTTCCTATTTGGGGTCCAGGCTCGCCCCCACAGTGACGAACTTGGATTTGTCGTTGTCGTTGAAGTAGATCTTCTTTGTGTCTCGAGCCGCCTGGAAATTCGACTCGCCAGCCGGCTTGGCCGACTCCGGAATCTCCAGCTTTTCCTCGCTGGCCTTGCGCTTGAATAGTTTCATCTCCTCATTGCAGACCATGGTCTCGGCCACCTTCGCGCTATCGGAGGCGCAGGCGATGGAGCGTTTGTAGTCTCCGGCGACGGTGATGATCCCGCGTGGGCCTGGTAGCTTCATCTTGAGGTAAGCATAGTGCGGCACCGCCATGAACTTGGCTAGCGCCGGCCGCCCGAGGATGGCGTGGTAGGCGCTGGAGTGGTTGACCACCTCGAAGGAGACGGTCTCGCGGCGGTGATTGCTTTTGGTGCCGAATAGGACGTCCATCCGGATGAGGCCCATGGATGAGCCGGCTCGCCCCGGAACGATGCTGTGGAAGACCGTTCGGCTCGGCGTCAAGCTGGACTCAGAGACTCCCAGCTTCTCCAGCGTGTTGCGGTAGAGGATGTTGATGCTGCTGCCCCCGTCGATGAGTACACGTGAGAAGGTGCAGGCGCGCTTGGTGGAGATGATCATGGGCTCCAGGACTAGAGCATAGCCGTCTGGGTTGGGCATCAGCTCCGGGTGATCGCGGCGGTCCCACGTGATTGGTTCTTGTGACCAGTTGAGGTACTGGGGGACGGGCGGAACCACCGCATTCACCTCCTTGAATCGCTCGCGCCGGCTTCGCTTGTCGTCGCGCTCGCTGACGAACACGACGTAGGCGGCATCCGGATTCTGGAAGCCGTCTGGACCCCTTGAAGGCGGAGTAGGAAGGCGCTCCCTCCTCTGTTCTTCGCGTTGGCGATCATCGCGATTTCTGTCTTCGCGCCGTCTGTCGTCGCATCTTCGATCGTCTCGTCCAGCTTTGTCCATAGGCGGAGGCGGATTTCGTCGCTCGTACGGTGGTGGCCTTGGGCGGCCGAGGGTGCATTGCCGAACGGTGTGGTTCGCCGACCGATCGCCATGGTTCCGGCACGGTTGATCGAGTAGGAACTCGTAGCTGTTCCTTGCCCTCGTCCGGCGCATATCGCCGCTCGTCCTCATGCAGCGGTTGTCGAAGCCTCCTGCCGGCCTTCCCTCGGTAGTGGCGACGACCTTGGACTCGACGCGGTCGTCTGTGGACTTGCGCTTGCCGGCCGCGTCGGAGTCACGCCGGGTTGATTTTCCCCCTCCCCGGTTCTCCGCGTCCGTCGTGATGATTCTTCCGGCTTCGTCGAGTCGGATCGGGTTGGTCATGCCCGTGTCGGCGGTGGCGTATTCGTCGGCGATTGCCATGAGCTCCGCCATGGTCTTCGGGCTCTTCCTTAGGAGCATGTGCTTGAGCAGCGTCTGGTCTCGGCAACCTTGAATGAAGTACTGGACGGCTTGGAGCTCGAGGATTCCCTCGCAGGAGTTGCGTAGGCTAGTCCACCGGGTGAGGTAGGCTCGGTCCGACTCGCCGTCCTTCTGCTTGCACAACGCGAGCAGCTGTGCGTTGCCGGGGCGCAAGTAGGTGCCGGTGAAATTGCGGTTGAACACCTCTTCAAAGTCCAGCCAGCTGTTGACGCTTTCAGCCGGCAGGCTGTTCAGCCAAGTCCGAGCCGACCCCTGGAGCATGAGTGGCACGTAGCGTACGGCCACCCGCTTGTTGCCGCCTGCGATGTTGACCGCCGTGACGTAATCGGCGAGCCAGTCTTCTGGCTTCGCAGAGCCGTTGTACTTGGGTGTATCCCTTGGGAAGCAGCGATGTGCGGCGATGTCTTCCTCCTCGATGATGCTTGACGCCTTGAGCGTGTCGATGTGGAGGCGAGCGTCGTGGCTTGTTTCGGGCCCCAGCGGTCCCAGGCGCTCCTCGATGGTGTCCTTGTGTCCGATTCGCTCCTTGACGCTGCGACCGGTTTGCGGCCCGTTCCGGTTGCCGTCTTCGCGTCGTCCAGCCGGATCGCGGCCGTGATCACGAGGATGCGAGCTTGCGCTCCCCTCGCGGTGAACTCGCGGTTGCTGGTCCTTCGCCCTTCCGCGGCTCGCGGATGACGCCTCAGCGCCTTGCTTGGACTTGCCGGCTGGATCGTAGCCTGGAGGCGGCTCATGATGCTCTCGACTCGCCGTTGCCTCGGTTTCGCGTTGCTGCCGGTTGGCCGCGGCGATGAGCTCCTGGACCCGGCGTGCTTGTTGGCGTAGCTCCTCGCCTTGGAGATGGGGTAGTTCTGCTGCGGCCGCCTCCGCAGCCTTCATGTTTTGCACCGGGTTGCTGTATTCGGGCAGGATGATGTCCGAATGCTCGTGCGGCTGGCCGGCACGGTTCAGGACACCGCCGAGATCCCCTCCTTTGCGCCTGACCTCATTCAGCTTCTCCGTGTTGCCTCTTGCCGGCTCGAAGCCGTGGGCGGTGTTGTACTCGCGCATCGTGGCGTTGAGTCGGCGCTGCGTTGATGCGAGGTGAAGAGCCTTGTCGTATATCTGTTGACGCATCCTCTCGAGTTCAGCCGCCGCCTTGGCTGGATCCGCACCCGGCGCGATGGGGGTGCTTAGCAGCTCGAAGTCGGCCTCAAGGTTGCGCTGGAAACGAGAGGGTTCGCCAGCTTCATGAACAGTAGCAGCGACGGCGCCTCCCGCCGCCGCGTGCTCGACCACGTGCACCTCGGCGTAGATGCTGAGCTTGTCGTCGTCGCAGTCGGCGTCGCCGGAGTTGAGGTAGCCGAAGGCGGAGTCGTCGTTGCAGGTGCTGGCGTCGAAGATCGAAGGAGCCAAGCTTGAGTAGACCACCTCCGGGTATTCCTTGGCGGCGACGGCGACGTAGACGTGGAAATCGCCAAGGGTGACGACCGTGCCTCCGCTGGTGAAGCCCACGTCGGCGAAGCTCTTGGTGTTGTCGAGGACGCAGCCGATGGAGCCGATGGAGAGCACGAGGCCGGAGACGATCCGCCGATCATCTACGGTCCGGGATCCCGCGCAGAACGTGACTCCGCTCGTCGCGAGCCCCACGGTGGGCGCCAAATGTCGTGGTGGGTTGCACGGCATATCCATCAGAGATGGAAAAGATTGTGGGGCAGGCGACGATGGATGCTCGCGCGGGATTGGGCAACAAACACGCTAACACACGCTAGTTACCCAGGTTCAGGGCCCTCCTTGCGGAGGTAACACCCCTACGTCCTGCTCTTCTTGTTCTTTATTGCTTGATCACAGATTCAGGCTACAATGGTGCTCCTTGAGCTGTTTCGGGTGGCAGCCGGCTGGAGGTCCTAGCCGGCTGGAGGTTGAAGGTGATGCTACGTGGTGTGCAGGTCTCTTCTTCGTTACTTGATCACTTGCCTCGCGCAGGAGGCTCTAGCCCACTTTATATAGGCAGCGGGCTAGGGTTTTGGGTTACAGGGAAGTTACAAGTTTATCCCTATGACATCACTACTTTCTGAGCCGGCTGGAGCTTGTTGTCATGATTCGGTACAGGAGATGCCCGACAAGGGGTACTGTTCACCCAGAGCGGTTATACGGACCGGGCCCACTCGTACGGAGCTGTCGGTTGGTGCGTCCGGCTTCAGTCCAGTCGGACGTCCGCATCCGGGTAGACGCAGGCGGCTTGCTTCATCCGGCGGGTTTCAGGCGGCACTGCGCAGCCGGCACTTGTTCAGCCGGCCTGCGGAGAATTGAAGGAATAGGCTTCTTTGGGATATCCGGGGTTCATATCCCCGACAGCTGGTGCGTAAGGAAAAATGGTTTCATCGAATACAACATGGCGGGATATGAGTATCCGATGTGTCGTAAGATCAAGGCAGTGATAGCCCTTGTGGCGAGATGGGTAGCCGAGGAAGATGCATTCGGTGGATCGGGGAGATTGTTTATTAGAGGAGGTGGACGTAGTATTTGGGTAACAGAGGCAGCCAAAAACACGAAGAGATTCATATGGTGGTGGAGAACCGAGGAGAGTTTGGTATGGTGTGAGAAATTGTGTTAAGGAGGTTGGACGGATATTGATGAGAAAAGTAGCAGTGTGTAGAGCTTCGGCTCAAAAGAAGGGAGGTAGGGAGGCTTGAATTAGGAGGGTACGAATTACATTATTTGTGGTTCGAATAGCTCGCTCGGCCTTGCCATTTTGTTGAGAGGTGTATGGGCATGAAAAACGGAGAAGAATGCCATGGGTGGAACAAAAGGTATCTAGTCAGGTGTTGTCGAATTCCTTACCATTATCACATTGGAAGGCTAAGATAGGTAAGTCAAATTGTGTACGAGCATAGGCATGAAAGGTGAGAAAGGTTGCGTAGACATCAGATTTTTTTCGAAGAGGAAAGGTCCAAAAATAATGCGTATAGTCATCATTAATTATGAGGTAATAGAGAAAACCAAAATTGCTTGGTAATGGAGATGTCCAAAGATCACAATGTAATTAGGCAAAGGGTTTAATAGTATTGGATACAAATGAATAAAATGGTAATCTAACATGTCGCCCAAGTTGACAAGCATGACAAAGGGACGGCATGACTTTATTGTATGAAATATGCTGGGAAGATTGAAGACGCTTCATGATGTGGTGGTCGGGGTGTCCGAGACGGCGATGCCAAAGGTCGAGGGAGGTTGTGGTGATGTGGGCTTCTGGTGGTGTAGGACGACATAAGGGGTAGAGCGGTCCAGAGCTATTGCATCGAAGAATCTTTGTCCTGGTTGGGAGTGCCTTCATAGAAAAAACCCAGGGATCAAATTCAATTGTAATAAAGTTATCAGTGGTGAGTTTGCCAACAGATAGAAGGTTTTTTATGAACAATAAGAATGTTATTGAGATAGAGAGGTTTGGAGAGGGAGGGAATAGTGTGGGAGCCAATGTGAGATATAGGGAGAGCGGCACCATTACCAACGGTTACAGAATGAGCAGATGAGGGTAGAGAGGAGGGTAGTATACCATGATCGGATGCCATGTGAGAGGATGCGCCAGAGTCCATGTACCACTCTTGATTTCCTGGGAGCTGCAAGTTGTTGAGTGCCGTGATGAGCGCGGGGTCGACATGCTGGGGGTGGCCGTGGTAGCTGGTGGTCGGTGATGATGTCATGTAGCCGAGATTCAGTGGAGATGGGCCGTACGCCATGTACGCCTATCGAAGCGGTGCGCCAGGGCAAGGACCGAGGACCCCAGGTACTGGAGCGCGCCACGGACGAGACTGCCAGGTGGGGGGAGGCGCCTGTTGTTGAAGATGTGCATGAGTCGGTTGTCCGGTCCAGGGATTGTACATCCATGGAGTGTTGTCGCGGCCGCGGCCGCGGCCGTGTCCGCCGCGACCACGCCCACAGCTGGGAGTGCCACCCCCACGTCCGCCATTGAAAGGAGTGGGCTCTGGAGCGCGCTGGTCGTTGTAGGAGCCCCGACCACCATTGAAGGGCGGGGCGCTCGCCACCCGCACTCGGGAGGATGTTGTTGCCGCTGGCCTAAAGTGCGGTGGAGGCGTTCTTGGCATCTGTCTTTTTCTGGTTTTCCTCGAGAATCAACGCTGAGCGGGTTTGGAGGAACGTAGGAAAAGGCACCTGAAACGGCAAAAAGGAGCGGAGGTTGGCGAAGTTGTCGTTGAGGCCGCGCAGGAGGGTGAGGATGAGCGTTTCATCGCTGATTGATTGGCCGACGTCCACGAGGGAGTCGGCGAAGGACTTGAGCTTGGCACAGTAGTCACTGATCGTCATCTCGCCTTGCGGAGTGTTGTGGAACTCTGCCTCTAGCTGGAGAGCCTGATGCTTTTTGTTATCGTGGAAGAGGTTCTCGATGGCGTCCCAGATGATGCGCGCCGTGGAGCCGGGACGCATGACGATGCCGAGGAGATCGGCGGAGATGGAGCCGTAGATCCATGAGAGGACCGTGTAGTCGTCTCGGCCCCAATCTGAGTTTGGCGAGGTGTTGGAGGGGGTAGCGCCGGCGTCGCCGACGGCATGAGAGGTAAGGCCGTAGAGGCCGAGTGCGACGAGGAACAACTCGCGCCAGTTGGTGTAGTTGGAAGCAGTGAGGTCTAGGGTGATGGGTACATGGAGTTTTATGGAGGTGGCGTAGGTGGAGGGATTTGGTGTTCGGGCTGGGGCTGGTGGGGAGGTTTCAGAAGCTTTTTCCATTATGGTGGTGCAGCGATCGAGTTCTTCCTGACAAGTCTGGAGGAGAGACTCGCGTTCCTTCAACTCAGCTTCGAGTTTCTTAAGTTCCTCGGCTGACATGGTGGAGGATGAAGGAGATCAAGCTAGGATGCTATGGGGTTTTAGAGTTTAGAGGAGAGGGCTCGTAGGAGGTGAAGGCTAGGTTTGCAGATCGATTCTAGAGGGAGAGGATCGACCGAGCTGCTGATACCATGTAATTGTGCAAATACCGGGCGGCTCAATGCCTGCCTCGGGTCATATATATATATATATATATATATATATATATATATATATATATATATATATATATATATATATATATATATATACATATATCTATACCTAATAATAAAGGCATTAAGGTTTCTTTGGTTCGTCCGTCACAAATCTTACCGTTTTACCCTCCCACAAAATTGCATATTACCCATCACTGCCACCGGTAAGTGGAAAAAACGGTTCGTTTTCGTCTCTTTCCAAATCCCCTGCTTCCTCTCCGTTCACCTCCCGCGATTCCCCGCAGACCCACTGCCGTCTACCTCCCCCTATGCCCGGCTTGGCCCGTTCCTGCTTGCCGGCGCCGGAATCCGCCCCGCCCACCTCCGTGCACATCTCTACCGCTGCCGTCTGTTTCCACACTACAGCCGGTCACCGTGGCATCTCCTCTGCCTACTTGCGCCCTCCTGATTCAAACCCCTTTTGTGCTAGCCATGGCAGGCTGGAGGCTTCGGGAGAAGGCAAAGCTCGGTCCCACGCCTCATTCGATCTGGTTGTGTGCATTTTACCCTACGTTGCTGGCGGCGCTGCCTATCCCCTACCCCGCCGCCAGGGGAGTCGCTACGGCCGGCCGCGCTCTGCACGCAACTCCTCCGGTCGTCCTTCTCTCGACGGACGCTAAGCTGGTCACCGGCTCGAGCGATGCAGGCCGGACTTGGAGGAGCCGGTTCCCGTGTAGGTGCAGCATTTGCGAGGCAGGTCAGACCTGGAGAAGGCGGTCCCCAAGTCGATGCAGCTATCGCGACTGGCTCGACCACGGCCTGTACCTGGAGGTCGTATATCCGGCTGGCGCCTCTGCTTTGACCTGCTCGAGCTCAGCCCGCAACTTCTGTACCTGGAGCCTGAGGTTGTAGATCCCGCATCCGCATGGTGCAGCTGCTTCGACCGGCTGGAGGCGGAAGACACGCAATGGATATGTCACACGGTGCCTTCGTCCATCCCCCATGCGAGCAAGCCGCTCGCGTCTACTCCTTATCCGGCAAGCACGACATGAAGGTCGTTTCCTCACACTGGATGTCTAAATCCATTACCGCCACCTACCTCGCTCGTTAGGGTGGATTGGGTATTTTTGGTCCTGTTAGTTTAGGCGCATGGTAGTGCTCACCCAAAATTACACTGGATGTCTAAATCCATTTACAGTACAAGACATATTATAATATTTTAGTACTACAGTAGTATACTGAAAATATGTAGCAAGGATTGATTGTCAAAATGCAGGGATAGCTGGTGCATTTGCATAAGCAAACAATCTTCTTGCTGTTGTACCTGTAGGCCTACTAAGGCTGATTGTTTTGTTTCAGGTCAGTCTGACCCAGCTCTATTTGTAGACCATCTTTAGACTTTAGATGAACATATATTGTTGGGATATTCTATTTTTATGGCATACAATGCATGTAACTATACTATCACAGTTTTGAAAAACTACTATACTACCTGGTCGATTTTGTTGGACTTGATATGTGTTTCAGTTAATCATCATTGATTGATAACTAAGCTAGAGCTCTGAGTATTGGATGATTGGATAATAAATGGAAATGGAATGAATTTGGAGATGCACTGTACGAGGGGAGAATGAGGATCAAGAATTCAATATTTCCCTAAAATATGTAGACTCGAGTGATGGTCTTGAAATAGAGGGCATTGCCCATAGACACAACATAAATCTGCATAATAGTAGCTTCTCTCATTCATAAAGTATCATTGATTCAAAATGCAGGTTATTCATCTTGATTGCAAGTATCAGATTTGTGAAGTTGATATTTTATTAGTGTTTCTCATACAGGAAGACAAAACATCCCAAGTTTCTCTTTTAATCACAGATTTACATTATTTTGCATGGAGAAAATATGGAATGTATAAATGGTTAATATTATTTTAGGAACTGTAATGGAACAAGTGTGGTTTGACTATCTTTGTTGTGGTAGCTGGAATACCAAATGTCAGATGGAACGTTTTGGTTATAGATTTGCTGAGGCCAAACCTGGAGGATCTATTATTTTTTCTAGCGCATACTTGATGTTATTCCTCTCAATGCATTTGTACGTACCTTCTTTTTTGTATATAGCAAATAATTAACTCTATAGTTGTCGTTTATTGAATTTATGTATACATTAGCTCCACTCTTGGTACCCACACTTGCACTTGTGCCCAAGAAAGCAATGCATCGATCATTTGTGTTTTGGCCACTATCATCAATCACCACAACAAAAAAACAGTGTGAACTATGTTCATTTACAACTGGAATACTAAATTTGGGGGTTAACTCAACATAATTTCATTGTATAAAATCAAAATCATTCAGCTAATAAGATAATTAAGTTGTATAACTATATTTAATTTTTTTCAAGTTTGTGTGCACATGATAATTTATTTTGAAACCGTTGCAACGCACGGGCATTGTGCTAGTATATATATATAGATCAACAGGGATTTACAGAGTTTGATTGTATTACAAGTTAAGCTAAACATGGAAGTCATCCGGCCGGCCGCCTGTCGTGCACTCCAAGACGGTCGCCACGCATTGTAGGATTGTAGGACTCTAACAAAACAGGAGGGTGCATATGCCCCATGTTCACTATTTTCACTCTCGGTCTTGGCATGTTTTTTAGGCCACGCGTACATGATTTGAGAGGTGTCGTCAAAACTCGTCATTTTCGCAGTTTCGGGTCTTTTTCTTGGGCGTTATGCAGTTTAGAATTTAATCCTTCAATGTAGAACCTTTAAGAGCATCTCCAGTCGGGGCGCCAATACAGCGTCCAGATGAGCGCCCGGACGAGCTGTATTGGCGCCATCCGGACGAGTTGACGCCTATTGGCGTCGCCGCTCCCCAGTCGCGGCGCCAATAACCGCCGCGACGCGCTGGATTTTTGGTTAAAAAGAATCGAAAGAGAATATTAAAAATAGAACATTAAAAGGGCGCGAAGAGTCTCGCCACTGTTGCAAAGTCTCGGCCATCAAATCATTGGCCACAACCCATCAAAAGGGCGCAAAGTCTCGCCATTATTGCAAAAGGGCGCCGAGTATGGCGTGGCATGAAGGAACAAATTTAAGGCCCCTCGGCGTCGATGTCGCAGTACGTGTCGTCGCGGCCGCTGTCCTGGACATGTGTGTCGCGGCCACCGTCTGGGACATGTGCGTCGTGGCCGCCGCCGTCCTGGACATGGGTGTCGTCGATGCCGTCCTGGGTCTCGCCGGGATTGACCTCCTGCGTCTCGTTGGGGTCGACCTTCTGCGTCTCGTCGTCGCCTTCGATCCCTCCTCCTGCGCCTTCCCCTTCCCTTTGGGAGCTTTGGCTCCACGCGGCGCCATGGCTACGAGAGACGTGGGCGGGAACGAGAAAGGCGGCGGAGCGAGGCAGGGGAAAATGAAATTGGGGGAGAGTGGAGTTGGGGGCTATGGAGGATTTCCCGTGTCAAAGACAGCGGGGCCCGTCCGTCGGTTTCGCGTGCTCAGTTTCGTCCGGCACGCCCAAGCGGCTCCCTCCGCGGAGGGCATGGGGTGGGTATGCCGGACGAGCTATTGGGTCTCGCCAAACAAAACTGGGCTATTGGCGTCGCGACTATGCGCCTTTTTCGTCCGGCACGTCCAATAAGACTATTGGCGGCCCTATTGACGCCGCCCCCGACTGGAAATGCTCTAACCAATTCATTTAGAACTCTGTGGTGCTTATTGTACATCGGCTATATAATATAAACCATATGAGACGTCATGCCTTTGTGCGTTGACCGGCTCCCCTCAATCAGCCTCCAAAACCACAAGTCGTATCGCACGCTGTACAAATGCGCGAGTGCCCACGCCTAGCTAATACACCGCTGGAACGAACGTACGTACAATACCTGGATAATTGGATATATGCAGGTTACGTATATGCGCGGGACGGCGACATTGTCGGGGCAGCGGCACGTGAGGGAACCCACGGATCAGCCGGCAGCCCACCGTAATCGGGTCCGTCCGCTCCACACAATCAAAGCCGCGACGGCGACGTGCAAATCAGGTCACGTGACCACAACATGCAACTTGGCTGGCTGCCGTGCCCTTCCTTCTCGCCGGCCGGTCCCATGCACATGCACTCACGTACCGGCCCGGCCGGACGATGTACGTGCTCGGTCGCCAGTCCTTCCTAGAAACTACGTGGACCGATCAGCTTTATCGATCAATGGCTAGCTAGCTAGCTAGTAGTACTACCATGCGCCGCGGCCGGTACCAAGCTATGTTGAGCCTAGATAGATATCACACACCCTAGCTAGCCCGACTGTAGGTCGATGTAAAATGACAGATATTTTCTGTTGCACGGCTCGCTTTTCAGAAGCTTTTTTCAGAGATCGGTGACAATTGGTCGAGGCAAAAGGCGCGCGTACGCAAACTGTTTATTTTAACTTTACCGTACCGGCGTACCGGTACGGCCTAGCAAGCCCTTCAGTGCTTACCTAGCTAGTGCGTGGCATCGATCCTAGCTAGGCCCAGGCGCCAAAAAATGCCTACTGAATACTGATACCAGAAGATTAACTGCCATCACGAACGAGAAATCTCATGCATGATCGACGATCACTTGGGCCATTTCGTAGGATCCATAGCTAGCTTGCTATGGATATAGAAAATGGACGGATGGATGTGATCAGTCGAGCCGTACGGCACGCACGTACCGGAAAAGCCGGTTTTGGCAACTGCAGAAGGATAGGAGCCAGAAAGGGGTCGTACCGGCCTGCCTGCATCCCGAAACGCACTAGGCGTGAGCTTGTGTGATGACGAGCCAGTGTAGGCGCCCAGCTAGCTACGGCATACTACGACCCTGCAGCTGCAGCCGGCCGTTCCTTTGTTAAAAATAGGACCTCCCCCCTGCCCCATGGAGTAGGAGTACATATCTTCGCGTGAGCGGCCGACACGTGGCGCCGTCTATTCATTGTTCACCATAGCAGCGATAGAATGGAGTAACTGCTCCCAACAAGATCGATCGGCCGGCCGTTTGTTCGGTTGGTCATGTCATGTCAAGAGGAGGTACAGACTACAAGCGTAGTACAGAGATGCTACTAGTCGTAGCTACGAGAACTGTAGCACTCCCAGTAAACTACCACCGGTCCAGTACAGAGCTACGGAGGAGTAGTACCTAGCATCGTAGATGGTGGCTAAACCAAAATCATGTCCATGGTCGAGGGCAAGAGCTTACTTGCTGCTACTACTACTAGCTCGTTAACTAATTAATTAAGGCGCAAATGTGGGTGTCGACGAATCTGGAGGCCGGCCGGCCGGGGGCCTCGATCGACCGGCGAGTCGGCGACACACGTACGTGCCGTGTAACGTGATCGCACGGCAAGGTCGTCCAACGCAGAGAGCGCGCGGTGGGCGCGCTCCCGGCCGGCCGCGCATATGCAACAGTCGCGCGATCGATGCAGCCCCACCACACCACAACCACAGCCCCGGCCGCGCGCTCTCACTTTTGCGCGGCAGCTGTTCATCTCTCGGCCACACACCTCCGGCCGTCGACCAGAACTAGCTCAGCCCAACAGGGTCGTGTTCTCGGTGCATGCGTGTCGTGGCCGTGTCTGGTTCGCGAGCATGCACGGATCTCTGGGTACTCCGGCAGCCAGGCACGTACGTCGTGCTCGCCGGCCGGCAGGGCCGAGCGGTCGATGGAGACGGAGAGAGCACGACCAGACCACCGAACGGAGGCGGCGGGCCCTCATGTCGTGTCGTGTCGTGTCGCTCCATCCGTCCAGCGGTGCGGCTGCATGCGATCTCCCTTCCGTGACATGACGGCTAATTTGCCTGTCACTGATCACTCGCAGGGCACGTCTTCGTGCCAGCCAGGCAGGCAGGCGGCCAGGCCCCCGGCCACATGGACGGCGGCTTTGAACCCGAACATTCGCATGCACGCGCCCACGCGACGGTCACGTGAAGGTTGGCGGGCGCTGTCCGTCCGGTGGCTACCTCGCCTACTCTTCTGTTCGATCCCCCAACATGGCAGCAAAGCACGGGCTCCACTCCGGTCCGAGATTTGCGTCCCATCGTTCGGTTAAACACAGCCAAACCAAGGCTGTACCCACCCAGACATCTCACTGTTTGTAATTGTACTACTGTGTACTGATACATATATATAGTACGTATAACGTATATACTACATGCATGCATAAACAAACTTGGGCATACAGTACAGTACGTATTGCGCATCACCATCGATCACTCTCCCTCAATCAGCGCGTGGCCGCCTGCATCCAGGCGCTAATCTGTGTGTGTTAGGTGCGCTTATTAATTGTACACAAACGCACGTAGTTAATTAATTAACGCACGGTGCGTGCGTCATGCATGCTACTGTGGAGGAACGCACAGGACGAGACGGGTGGTGTTTTATGGAGTACGTGCATGCATCTAGTACACGCTCGGTTTCTCGTCGCGGGGACCGGGACAAGCAGGGCATCTTTCGAGTCCGGTGCCGGCTTTGTTTTCTTCTTGCAGATAATTAAGATATAGATGTATACTTGACGACGTAGTTAATTTGTTAAAGACTTTCCGGCCCGGCTGATTAGAGAGTTGCTGTACTGCACGTATGTCATTGCTGAAGAGATTATGATAGCGGCGACAGAGGACAGGAGGCGATCGATAGATGTCCCTGTTTTAGCTTTACGCATATGCCCGGGGGAAGAAAACGGCTAGCTCCGCGACCAAAACTCTTCATTAGCACGGAGTAATCGTTGTGCTAATTAGGCAATGGCGACACATCATCGATCACCCGTCATCACTCCGCGATTTTGTAGCTAACATCCGCTTAATAATAACAGTCTAATGAGAGGGACTTGCGTACTAAACTACGTAACATCAGATCTCGACCTCAAACGAAACAAATTGATTTTGTAGGTATAATTCTCGACGAGCTAGCTCTACCGGAACTGGATCGGTCAACATGAGCAACACGCCTAGCTAGGGTTCTTTTCTTTCCCGGTAAAATCGAACAGTGTCCGTGGGCACGTGGCAAGTGGTGGGTGGTGGCCATCGCTTACTGTCACTCACTCTGCAAGCAGGGCCCACGAGCCAGCGCCCTACCTGTGGGCCGTACTTACACCGATTGGACAGAGAGAGAGAACACGCGGGCCCGGCCCAACCCCTCTTCCCCTTTCCCTCCTAGTCTATTCCTCTCCTACTTTTCCTCACGGCCAGTACTAGTAGTAGTGTACCAGTGTTATAATAAAATCGAATTACATATCCATCTCGATCGATCGACCGATCCCCAATCCATCTTCCTTATAAAGACACCCTCTCCCTTTCTGTCTCCCTCACACACACTCAACTCCTCCGCCCATTGCAGAACCACAGCCAGCCAGCCAACAAGCGCCCTTCAGCTGCTCAAGCTCAGCCAAGCGAGAGCTTCACTTCGTTCCGTTGCCACAAAGCTCCGGCGTGTCTGCACCCACGCGTACTTCTTGAGCACACACTACACGGTTGAAGCGAGAGTTAGCTGGCCGGACTCTGTTCGGTAGCTCCATCCGGGAAGCAGTAGACCTTGCTCATCCCCGCCGGTGACCATGTCGAGCAGAAGGTCGTCGCGTGGCGCCATCTCCGAGGAGGAGATCAACGAGCTCATATCCAAGCTCCAGGCTCTTCTTCCCAACGCCCGCCGCCGCGGCTCCGGCCAGGTAACTAATAACTAGCTTTAGTTAACTCAACAATGAAATACATCCACATTGCTGTCCAGTGTCCAACACCTGCAAGCTGTTGCTGTATTGTGCGAGTTTGATTTGTACGAAGTGAAGCGAGTGAGTACTAATCCGTGTGAGTGAACTGAAAAATGCAGGCGTCGACGACGAAGCTGCTCAAGGAGACCTGCAGCTACATCAAGAGCCTCCACCGGGAGGTGGACGACCTCAGCGACCGGCTGTCCGACCTCATGTCGACCATGGATCACAATAGCGCCGGCGCCGAGATCATCCGCAGCATCCTACGCTCGTGAGCATCATCCGCGGTGCCGATCGGAGGGAGAGATCAACCCGGCCGCCACGACAATTAAACTCGCGGCGGTGGCGCCATGAGTATCTCCGGCCGGCCACGCGTACGAGACCTCGCTTAATTTGCTAGGGTATATATAAATATATATTTAAATGTGTACTATCTCGATCGATCTCTTCCTTTCTGCCTGCCTAGATCTGATCGTGTACGTGTCTCTAAGTAATCTGTACGTAGGGCATTATTAGCTACTAGCGCTTAGGGCCAAAGCTTATCCTCGCTCGCGCTTCTGCTTCAGACTTGAGCTAGCTCGATCGTCTCCCTCCATGTGTTCTCTCGATCGGCCGGAGCTGGCTAGATAGCTCCTGCTGTCTGTCCTTCTTTTTTTTGGTTGTTGTCACTTTCTTTATCTATTGGATCGATCTGTAAATTTAGTTGGTGGATTTGGATCGAGTTGTGTCCTCTATAGACAACCGACCGACCACTACTACGGTACTACTAGCTCCTACCTAGAGCAAATTAATATCATCATGGTGTACTGTACTGCTCCCCAGCTTTAACTTTTGTTGGGCTACGTACTGCTGGTACGAGAATTAATACTACTGTGTTTTCTTTCACTGTGTTTCATGGTTTGCTCCTGTGTCTACTCTGGCCCTCGCACGGACGCGTTTATTTGATATTAAAAAAAAAGTGATTAAGATATCGGAATTGCTAAAGCTGACTAGCTGAAAACTAACTTAGCGCTATGTCGAATACAACAATGACGAATATAGTACACCTATGAGTTGTAAATTGGGTTGCAACTGCAAATTTTTGGTTGCAAGTGAGAAAAAAGCCCCACACACCGGATTTGATTTGCGATCCGTGCTAACCATGAGTTGCAACTGAGATTCGACGATGCCATTTGATCGAGAACTAGGTTAATTCTAATCCGACTAAGAATTTGTCACGACCGTAAGATATACTCCACATACATTCAGTTTAATTTGCAGCAGATACCACTTGGCATGCATGGCTTGGCCCACTTGCGCTAGTCAAGCATGACACTGTCGAATTTACATTACGATTCGTGCACCTACAAGTTGTAATAAGTTGGGTCGCAAATGATTTTTTTCCAGTTCAAGTGGGATTGTAACTGAGAGCAGCACTAATAGGAGTTGCAAGTGAGATTCAAATTGAGAACTAAGTTAATTCTTATTCGACTAAAAATTAGTGACACCCCTTAGCATATATTATGTTTAGTAGTGCTTGCCGTACTACTTGGCAATGCATATGGCTTGGCTCACTTGCGCTAGCTAGCTCCGCCTGTTCTGATGCTACGACGACCAGTGACTCCTAAATACTGTTACGGTAACAGCACAGCGTAGTGACAATCGTGCTTCCCCGGTCGGTCTCTGCACCGGTGCATGTGTCTCCACTTGGTCCTGTCGTTTCTTTAATCAGTACTCGAGTGAAAGAAATAGATGCATGAGGGGATCACGAAAAGGTTCGCGTCAACCGATCTTGTTTTTCCCGGCTGTTAATCAATGCTGTGTGGATGCTGTCCACCCTCCCTTCTTAATCGATCTCTGCGACGAACGCGCGCACCCCCACATGCAAGTTACGATCGAAAAATATGAGATATATATCCATGATCCATCGGTGTACCTAACGAGACGACGACCGAGACGACGGCGATGTCATGCGTCGCCGGCCGTACGGTGCCGGTGAGATGCATCCGGCTGTACGCCTAGCTAGCTTTGCCGTCTTTCGATCCGTGCAGTTGTCAAGAACTCCTGTATATATATATATATATATAGCTACCTAGCTAAATTGTTATCCTGGCGAGTTTTCCTGCAAGTTGGGTTGTTATCCTGGCGTGATTCCTTCCCTGTATATATGTATGAGCTTAGCAGTCATCATTTTGTAGTGCAAGCCTCTTGGCCCGGCAAAGTATTACACACATACATGCGTGCATGAGCCCGGTCTATCGCATTGCGCAGGTAGCTTGCTAGCTAGCTAGGTTCGTTTGATTGCTGATGATGGGGCGGACAGCGTTGCTAGCTTCTGCAAGGAACCCCACATGCGTGCTAATGTGCTATGCTACTACGGAACAGTGTGCACGATATGTGTCCTGGCCGTACGTTTGATCTAGCTAGCTTGAGCTAAGCTAGGTCGACGGCCGGAGGGAAGGAGAAGGAAAAACGGTTTGTGGCTTGCTCTCTTTAACTACCTCGCACGCGTTTTGGGGTCATTGTGTGTACGTAGGAGCTTGCATTTATCAAAAGAAGATGTTTGAGCTTACCCAATGAATGGCACGGCTATATCCACACCACCACGCCCTGTTCACCGGTCGTCGATGGAAGTAGCTAAGCTAGACGATAGCTAGCTAGAAAGAGAGGTGCAGTAATTACTTGCTAAAATTCGGCGCAAAGATCAGTTATGGGCACACGTACGTGCAATATATTAGTCCTACCGCTACGTAGTACGTGCATACATACATCTCGATCGAGTGAATAATAAAAGTATTAACGCACGTACGCCCCGCTTGTTCAAAAATATGTCAAGACCAACTACTGCGCGCGGGTGCCTACCTAGCCTAGTCAAGATCTGACCACACAAAGTTAACGACTGCCAGAGGCATCTTTTCACATGAGAAAGTAGTAGAAACAGTAGAAAAATCTCTGTCCGGTACTACACATCTATTAGGTCTGTCCCTGCATGCAGGACCAGCCTACCTAGTAGCCTATCTATGTTTCAACCAGAGACTAGTATCCGTGAAGATTTCAGGGGCGTCCAGTAGTTCAGATCCTTGCTAGCTAGCTAGCTAGCCTTCGACCTCACTGTTCTTACACAGGTGAAGAAGAAGAGATGATACTAGATCGATCGGAACACGCCGACCAATTGCATGTAAATAGCAGGTAGAGAAAGAGAGAGCTAGCCAGAGCGATCGATGGCGCCATAGCAGATCTCTTAGCCGAGACCAAATCTGCGTACGCAGCTGTAAACGTTATTCCTGACACTGGCAAATTGTGTTAAAAGTCTTGACGCCAGCTAGCTATCTATCCCTGCCTGCAGGCTGCAGCTTTCAAACCCAAAAATGATTGCCCATCCTTTGACTCAACGTACCGCGTAATGCCATCTCCAACGTGACGATCCAAACAGACCTGTTTTTCATCCGTTTTTAATCCGTTTGGGTCGCGAAACGGACAGGAAATCTCCGGCCGCATCCGGGCCGAGGGTAGTGCACCCAACGCGGCCGACCCATTTTTTTTTTCATTAGCAGGCCTGCAAAGGACCGTTTTCGATTAATAGATAGGGGGATGGGCCACAAACGGCCTGTTTACACATAATTATACAAAAAAAAATAATAAAAACCACACTAGCTACTGGCCTAGCTACTGCCCTGGCTACCGGCGGCCTACTCCTCGTCGTCGTCCTCGTTGGAGAGGTCAATGAACGGCGGCGGGGCCCAAAGATGGGCTGGTGGACTCTCGCCGGGGGAGTAGGTGGCTGGTCTTGCGGCTGCTCCGGCGGCGGTGGAAACAGCTGGGGCTGCGGGGAAGTCCATTCCCAGCGCTGCCCGATGAGCCCCTCGGGGAGAAGCGGAACCGGCGGCAGATCGAGGTCCAAGGTCTCGAACCACTGCGGCGGCGGCGGAGGATTGTGGGCCTCCTCGGCAGACAGGAGCAGCACGTCGTGCATGCATGGACACCGCCGGCCCTCCTCCTCGGCGTCGGTGCGCAGGGAGTCCTCCATCACCTCTTTGAGGTTCTCCTCCTCCTCCTCCTCGGTGGGCTCGCCGCGCTGCTCCTCCTCCTCCACTTCCTCCTTCACCCACATTGGTGGGGGAGGCGGTGGTGGAGCATAGCCGCGTGGTGGCGGCGGCGGCCGCACGGACAGGAAAGCCGTCCTGCGCCGCACGTCGTGCTCGTCCTTGAACTAAGTGTCCCAGAAGGGACTGTTCGCCGAGAACGCTGGGTCGGCGCAGAGGTTCGGCGGGAGCTGGGCCCGGCGACGCTGGATCTCCTCCGCCCTCGCTCGGCCGCTCGTCGGGACGGACGGCACCGAATCATTTCCGGATTCAGATGCCATCCGTCGGCGAGATGGACGTCTGGCCAGGGTAGAGGGATGGCGTTGTCCCAGAGGTGCCGTTGAGGTACGGTCGGTCCCTCTCGCACCGCCGGTTCGCCACCGCCGGCGGTGCAAGCTGGATCGGAGCGGCGGGGGGAGCCGGCGTCGAGCATGCCGGGGCCGCGCGGCGGCGGGAGGACCCGGCCTTGGCGCCGTTCTTCGTCTTGCGGCCGAAGAAGCCCATTGTGGCTGTAGCTGGCTAAGGTTTGTGTCGGCGGCGAGGGAGCAGATGAGGACGGAAGTGGAAATGGGAGTGGGGTTCCAGCCGGGGACCGCACGGGTGGATAAAAAGAAGGACTGGGGGCGGTTCCTGTCACTGCGAAGTGGGGCCGAGCCCAGGTGTGGAAGGATGCGAACGGACGCCGTGTCGCTCCATTTCCTGTCTGCACCGATGCAAACCCGGCTCAAATTTGGGCCGGATTTGGGTCGAAACGGATGAAAAAACGGACATCGGTCCATTTGCGTCGGCGCGTTGGGCCCTGGTTTCGACCCATCCGCAGCGAAACAGACCGTTTCGGACGAAATGGGTCGGCGCGTTGGAGATGGCCTAAGTGTGGCTACAAGTAACCTGGCCATGGCCGAGCAACCAAGCCCGTCATGGCCTGATCCGACACGGCCAGAAATCTCGGTCTGGACTCAGCCCTAAAAATTGAGCCCGACGGTTGGATCAGGCCAGGCTCAGACCTGCAAAATTCATGAGACCGGGTCAAGTCGGGCTTTTTGGGGCTCGAGCCCGATTTCTATAATCCGATGATCGGGACGGGTAGAGCTCGGGCTTGGATTTTTAGCACCGGGGGTTCTTTCAACCCAGTCGTGATATAGCCAGGTATAGCTACAAGGGAGTCCCATCGCGTCAGGTGGGGTCGAAATAGTTTTAACGCCCCAATCGTCCACCCTTAACGGACCTAGCACGCCGAAAAGTGTCTGGACGATTTTGTAACCGCGTGTCAGGTCGAATGCTGGGCCCATGGACCCCAACTCGTAGTGAAATAGGGGAAAACAAGATTCACTCAAGTCACTCCTCACTCATCTTCCTCACACACACGTGCCCTCCTTTCCCGTTCTAGCAGCCGCCGTGTCGTGTTCTCCACCATTCCTCATGGTGGGCGAGCTCGCACTCAGACCGAACACTAAGGCTCACGCGGTCCGTCTACGGCGATTGTGCGGCCGTGATGGGAGCAACGGGAGCTTGTAAGCCGACAGGACGTGTCCTCAAAGGAGCACCTCACTTGGGCTCTCGCCGTCCATGTGTTTGTCCGCGACAACGCTGCACCACTGCGGGATGCCTCCATTTTTCTTTGGCGTCACGAACAACGTTGTCGTGGACGTTTGCCATGACGGTGAACACGACATTGCGGTCAATCTCAACGATGTGTATGTATACATTGACCCGCCAATGCTCTAAAGGTAGCCATAGACATTGTTTGCGAGCGGTGGCCCAGAAGTCCGTACCAAGTTCGGCCAAATGCCAGGAGCGAACGAGGTGTGCACGGTAGATCATTGTGAATGTGTTTGATTGATAATTCTGATTGTGCTTGATGAATTTCTATATTGCGCAAAGAAAATTAGGGTGTTGATCTTGCTACCTTTGATGCATAAGTTGTTATTGTTTGATGCATATTTGTGTACATGGGACTTGCTCGTGATGATGACCGCATGATGGAAATGATCACCAATGGAAATGGTAAACCACATGAGGGTGTCAATGATGTTGAGATCGTAGAGGCAAGACGTCCCTTCACGAACGAAAGAGGACTGGCATACACGTAAAAAGAGGACGAGTCCTTGTGTGATCCGTGGATGTAAGCGAGACACGATACTTGTCAAACGTATCTATAATTTTTTATTGTTCCATGCTACTTATATGTCATTGTTACATGTATTTAGTACCTAGTTACATCATTTTTAGGCTTTTTGTCGGACTAACCTATTGACAAGATGCCCAGTGCCAGCTCCTTGTTTTTGTTGTTTTCTATTTCAGAAAAGTTATTTCAGGAAATATTCTCGGAATTTGGACAATAATTACAAGGATTTTTTTATTCGATGAATGGAAGCTGGAGACCGAAGGGTGACCTGGGGGGACACCCAGGGGCCAGGGATGGGCTGTGGCTGTAGCCCCACCTACACCCGCGGGGGGACCCGCCCCTGCCCCTCGGGTGCCGCCTCGGCCCCCTTCCGACGCCTATAAAACCCCTTTGACCTAAAATCATCGGGGCGACGACTATTTTCCAGAAACACGACCCGACGCCGCTGCCATCCCGAACCCTAGTTCGGGGAGATTCTGATGCTACTCCTGGCACGCTGCCCGAGGGGAGATCGATCTCGGAGGGCTCTACATCGCCATGCCTTCCACCGGGATGAAGTGTGAGTAGTTCCACCTTGGACTACGGGTCCATGGCAGTAGCTAGATGGTTGTCTCTCTCCCTTGTGCTTCATGTTTATGGTCTTGTGAGCTGCCCTACATGATCAAGATCGACTATTTGTAATGCTATATGATGTGTTTGTTGGGATCCGATGGATTATGAATTTATGATCAGATTGCTTTGGCCAGGTAATTGTGTGTGTCTCCAAGAGGGAGTATTTATGCTAGATAGTTGGTTCATGCCCCCTTTTGTCCATGGGCACGAGTGACAGAAACGTCTAAGGACGAGAGTGTGCTGTTGCGACTAAGGGTAAACAACAGCGATGTTTATGTCTACATGATTATAAATGTTGTTTACATCATACAGATGGTGCACCGCGCGTAACGCGGACCGTGCACCGCGCCGCGCACCCCCTCTGCACTAATGGGCCGGCCCAGATAGCGCTCCACTAGTTAGTTTTTTCTTTTCTTTTTCTGTTTCATTTTCGTTTTTCTTTTTCGTTTTTTCTTTTTTCTTCTTTTCGTTATTTCTTTCTTTTTCTCTTTTTTTATTTATATATCGTTTTTATATATTTGTTTTTGTGTTGTATTTCTTAGTTTTAAATAAATATTTATGTTATGGACAAAATATGAATAGTTTTTTCTTATTTAAATAACATAAATGTTCTTAATGAATTTTTAACAACATAAATTTAAAAAAATTGTTCAAATAACATAAAAGTTCATGTTTAAAAATATCATTCAAATAACATAATTGTTCATGTTTCGAACATCGTTCAAATCAGGAAAATGTTTTATTAAAATCGTTCAAATAACATAATTGTTCATGTTTTCACAATCGTTCAAATAAGATAAATGTTTTATTGAAAATTCGTTCAAATAACATAATTGTTCATTTTTGGAAAATCATTCAAATAACATAATTGTTCATGTTTTCACAATCGTTCAAATAAGATAAATGTTTTGTTGAAAATTCGTTCAAATAACATAATTGTTCAATTTTGGAAAATCGTTCAAATAACATAATTGTTCATGTTTTCACAATTGTTCAAATAAGATAAATATTTTATTGAAAATTCGTTCAAATAACATAATTGTTTATTTTTGGAAAATTGTTCAAATAACATAATTGTTAATGTTTTCATAATTGTTCAAATAAAATAAATATTGTTCAAATAGAATTGGGTCAAAAAGTTTAGGAATGACTTGGAAAAAGTTGCAAAATGTGGAGTTGGAGGCGACGCAAATAGATCTTACAATGTTAACTGAGGAGGCCCGGATCTTGTCAACTAACATAAGCCTCATGCACCTGAAGACGAAGGTTATGTATTAACAAGGTCGTGCATGTATCCTTTCTCATTTTGTGTGCTTGCTGTTTGATCCTATGAAGTATTTGATATTTATTTGATTCCAAACATTAAATTTAAATTTCGAATTTGATTTATGCCTTTCTCATCATTCTATGTGCTTGAAGATGCCCTCCTCCTAACCCCAGTACTACCACTCCCTGTCTTCCCGATGAGCGGAATGCATCTACGACAATCGAATTTGTCGAAGAAGCCCATCTTAGTCTATTTTGGGAATATATAATTATGGTGTTTGAATATGATTTGAGACGCACATCTACTCTCACTGAACCCTGTACAGCATCGTATTTGTTGACGTGGCACTGCATTGACCTGTTAGTTTTAATTTTTTGCAGAAGAACAGTGACTAAAGTGACCTTGGTCAACAAGTTCCTCCGTGATCGACCCTACTCAACTCAACTCGAGATCATGGACATCACTTTTTTTTTTTTGGAATATGACCCCACCACTTTCGTTCCTACGTGACTGGAGAACGCAACGTGTATGCAGCTGCCAGGCACGTACTCCTATACTACGTTCGACTACACTGGAACTCAGACCGGCGACAGAGAGATGTACGTACTTGCATGCGCATGAACGTGGGTTGCAGCTTGCAGGTGTGACCGCTGTGCTCGCCAGTAGTCCTAGGTGCATGCACCGCGACCGCCAGTACGCGACCCCGCCGGCGATTCCAGTGCAGTGCGGTTGCGGGCGCGGCCAGGCCTTTCCTTTCCCCTGCTGCTCAGCGTATGGTGGGAGCAGAGCAGAGCAGAACAGCGGGTAAAGTGGGCGAGAAGGACCGGCCGCTTTCGCCGGACCCACGCCGGCCGCTAACGGCCGGCCGGCCGGCATCCTCTGCCGCCAGCCACAAATCACCGCCGGGACCCGCCGCCGTGTACGGTCGGAACGGTTTACTTTCCTGCTGCCGGTGATGCTGTTCTCTCCCTTCCTCTAGGTCGATCGATTTTCACCGGAGGGCGGAGGCGACAGTGCGCTCTGGGCGCGGCGCCTGCAGAGATGATCGAGATGACCGGCCTGCCCCTACCGGCTACTGCGACAGCGTCGGAAAAAGGCTACGCCGCGCTAGATGGCCCGAGGGGTGGAAATGGAACCGGGACTGGGAACGATCGCTGATTCTCTCTCGTGAGAATCAGTGAAGATCGGTGTTACTGGCAGCAGCGGCACGTACGGACGGCACGGATCGGAACCTGTAAAAAGCGAGTGGTTATACGGAATGTACTGCCACCTTTCATTCAATATATAGTGCCATAGTGGGCACCATGCATCGTACTATCAGCTGCGTCCGATTTCAGCAGCAAGCAACACGCCGATCGAAAAGCTGGTCTTGCACGGTAGCACATTGTCACCATTTTTTTTTTTCGAGCTATAGTATATATACACAGATACTCCATCGTCGTATCTCCGTGCATGTGCAGGAACCTGCCGAGCTCGTGCTCAAAGGATAGTAGCACGCAACACGTACGCGCACGACGCTGTGGAGGACACGTTCGCCTGTCGGCACACACAGGCGCCATAAAATAATAGTCGAGGTGTGTGTGTGTGCCGAGTCAGGTAACGACCCTGAAACTTCCATGCCCTGCTGTGCTGCCCGATCGCAACCTGACGGACGGATTCCTGCAGGAGGGAGATCGATCTGGAATACGCCGGCCGGCCCAGGGAAATCTTTGACTCTGGGGCGGCCACTGGGCACACAGGGCCTCGTTTCGGGGATGTGTAAACAAAACCCACAGGTTCTGCTCCACCCGTATGTGCTTGTCTGGGATTGGATATTTGGATTCGTGGGATACGTGCAGGAGATGGAGGGCAGCCGGGGATGGGCAGCCTGCAGGAACACCCTCCGGCTTTGACTTCTGGTTGCCCCTTATTGCTTGCTCTGTGCAGGTGGCATTTCAAAAAAGATTGAAATGTCCAGATGGACTTTTAGAAAAAAGAAAAACCTCCAGGTGGCATTTAAAAAAAAATCTCTAGGCGGATTGTTAAGAACTTAAGATCAATCCCATAATGACCCGTTCAATGTCCATTGCACTGCAAGCACAATACATTTTTCCATTAAATAGGTTTTTTGTTGCATCAATACATGTATGCTGATGAAAAATATCAATATTGCAAGTAATTTGTGCTAAAGAATTTCTTATGTAAAACCCAGGGAGGGAGCTAAAAAAAAATATCGATGGGGTCATCTCTATTTTCTCTCTATTACACTGGTGTCATTCTCTTTAAATAAGCATAGTCAGTACTAGTTAGTGAGAAATTTCCACTTTCCATTGGGATCAGCTGACCCCAATTCCTTAAAGGCAGCTTTGTTCCCGGTAACATCCACCATTTTTATAAAGAAGCTTGCAGTACAATAAAAGTAATATTTTATGACATCAATTCCAAAACGTTAGGAATTTCAAAGGATTTTCATAGGTTTTCAATCCTTAGGATTTTTTCCTATGGATTGCCTTTGGTTCAAAGGAATGGTACTACCAAAATCCTATGGATTGGATTCCTATGCCTCAATTCCATAGGAATTTGAACATCCACTCCAACCTCTTTATTAGACTTAAGTGCGTAGGATCGAAACACTTTTCCTACGTTTTTTCTACATCTTATTCAAACGACAATTCCTGCAGCTTTCCTGTGTTTTATAATCCTTTGTTTTGCACTTGCAAACCTGTAAAATTCCTATGTTTTTCATATTCCTGTGTTTTTCAACCCTGCGATCCAAAGAGGCCCTTAGAATTAATTTGATATTGCGCAAGAGATTAGTTGCTCATTATTATTATTTGAGTTTTTTTATTTACCGATTTTGTTGATAACTTACTGATTTTCTTCTTTGTTTACTCCTACGTAAGTTTTCTCTCTCTAAATCCTATTGGGTCATTGGGTGTTGCCTTTTGCCACGCTCTCTTGTACCTTTTCCCTTTTTGAAAAGTACGCTCTCTTGCACTTGTACGTGCGATCTAATCCCTCGTGTTTTCTTTTCTTTCCTTCTTTCCTTTTTTTTTCTTTTGAGAGAGTCTTCTTTCCTTCTTTCCTAAATTTTTTTGAAGGAAACTTCTCTCCTGTCGACCGTACCACACCAGGCCACCAGCCCACTGAGCCCCATAAGCATCAGTCGCTAAGGTCCAGCCGAGCGTACGCTCGCTCGCCTGGCGCAAATCCTATATATCGCCCGCAGGCGACGCTTCAAGCTTGCGTCGCCTGCGGGGTGGAGTTAGTGGGCTGGCCCGTTTCGGCTCCATCTTTAGTTTACCTTTTTTTTCTTATTTCTTTTTTCTGTTTTCCTGTTTCTTTTCACTTATTTTTTTCTGATTTTTTTCTAGATTTCATTTTCTTTTCTTTTTCTGTTTTATTTTCTTTATTTTATTTTCTTTTCTATTTTCATTTTTTCTTTATTTTTTGGTTTATTTTTTGTTTTCTTTTTTCTTAATTTTTTTCAGATTCACAATATGTTCAAACTTTAAAAATATTCAAATTCAAAAAATGTTCAGATTAAAAAATTGTTTAAATATGAAATTTGTTCATATTCAAAAAAATGATTTATATTCAACAAATTTTTAGATTGGAAAAATGTTTATATTTAAAAATTGTTTAGATTAAAAAATTGTTCAAACTTAAAATTTGTTCAGATTCAAAAAATGTTCAGATTCAAAAATTGTTCAAATTCATTTTCATAAAAATTGTCACCAACATTTTCCGTTCACCGATATTTTATTTTCATTTTTTAAATCGTTCAAAAATAGTTTACGTTCACGGACATTTTTTGTTGACTTTAAAAATCGTTCAAAAATAGTTTCTGTTCACCCATATTTTCTGTTCACTTTTAAAATTGTTCTAAAATAGTTTTTGTTCACCGATATTTTTTGTTGACTTTTAAAAAGGTCAAAATAGTTTCTGTTCACCGACATTTTCTGTTCAAATTTGAAAATTGTTTTAGCGCTGGAAAATATTCAAATTTAAATTTGTTCAATTTTAAGAAATGTTTAAATTTGAAAAAAAAATCATTTTGAATATTCTAAAGTTGTTTCCTTGTTCTTTCTTTTTTATTTCCTTTTTCTGTTTAAAAATAAAACAGCAAAATAGGAAATACATGTTATGGGCCGCATCATTGCAGCCCATTTGGTGGGCGCTGTAGGCGGCTGGAGCGTCTCGCGCCGCCAGCGGGCGCGATATAGGAGGTCCCCTCGCCTGGCACGGAATGAAGGGCAAACCTATCAACTATTTGCCGCTGGTAGCGTGGGCAAACCCTATATACCGCATAACGCGGACCGTGCACCGCGCCGCGCACCCCCTCTGCACTAATGGGCCGGCCCAGATAGCGCTCCACTAGTTAGTTTTTTCTTTTCTTTTTCTGTTTCCTTTTCGTTTTTTCTTTTTCTTTTTTCTTCTTTTCGTTATTTATTTCTTTTTGCTCTTTTTTTATTTACTAGCAAAAATGCTCGTGCGTTTCTACGGAAACAAAATAAAACTAATTAATAGACGAATCAAAGTATTTTAAATATTTATAAAGATAATGAAATTCAAAGGCAGTGATTTTATAATTGAATGTAAAGGTCCGACCATAAAAAACCGAAACCGAAAAGATCAGGACCGAAACTTTGGTCGCACCTTTTGTCATCATGGTTGGAAGACCGAATTAGAGCAAGTGCAAGGACACATAAAATTGGTTCTTCATATGCTTTTTTTGGAAATTCCCTAGAAAATATTTCTCTAAAATTTTGGTGGACTTTGATCTCCTCCGTATACCTCACTCTCCCAATTAACAATAAATATATTTATTGAGTTTCCCTCTCTCTCTCAAAACAACACAACATAATAGAAACTCTCTCTCTCTCCACGGCTATCAAATTCTCCATGTATATATTTTTCATGCACACATTCAGAGCATCAAAATAGCAGACTGATGCTTTTGGAGAGATTAATTTTTCTAGAAGAACAACATCACCCAACCAGCTAGCAAAAATAACAACAACCAAACAACTCGAAAACAACACCAGGGGCATATTTTAGTTTAGGCATACTGGCTAAATCCTCTGGGGCCTCCATCCTCCCTCATGACGACATGGGACTTCTCCACACAACCACACTTGCAGTTTTCAGGCATGTGTCCAGTGAGCAAAACGGTCCATAGCTTGTCCACACTTGCAGTTTTCGGGCTACGATTCCGTGAGCAAAATAAGTGTAAAAAAAAAACAGAGTACCGAACACACTCCAGATAGATCTACATAGCAATTACCAGTACTGAGAACAAATTAAACAAGGAAAAACTGAAGCGACACATTACCAAGATAAATTACACTTGCAAAGACTGAAGCAATGCATAAACTAAACAATTTTGTAGCTATGAACATCGAGTGTTCAGGAGTGACAACATATCGACAAAAAATACAGTTAATCAGCATGCATCCGCGGCCGGCGGCCACGGCGCTGCCGATGTGAAGAACGATGTCTATGATAGAGTAGAAGCAACTGGTGGTGTGTCGCATTATGGCGATGAGGCGGCACAGCTCCTTAAAAGAAATCATGTAGCCCAGGCTGACCTGCGGTACCATACTCTGTTTTTGGCATCAGCTCATGACATGGAACCTGGCAGTAAGTGTCCAGGAGATCCTCGCAGAGGAATTTTTGATGGGCACGGCGATGAGAGCACAAAGGGGGGCAGCTTGAAGTTGTTCTGCACTTCTATGTCCTGGTGGATCTCTTGCTCACTATGGAGTGGGGCAGATGCTCGCTCCGCAGCCAAGGTCGGGAGCTCGGGAGGATCTTCAAGAACGCAACTCATGCAACTGGCTGCAGAAGAGATCTTTCTCTGAGCTCGGCCAGCCATGCTGCATCTCGTCCTGCCGTTGCGCATCCCAGCTCAGCGATGGGTGGCCGCAGCGCTACCGGTCGGTTGGTCCCTCCAGGGCAACGAACGCACCGCGGGCAGAGCGACGAGTGGGGGCACAGGGCGGATGAACCCGTAGGTGCGGGGCAAGACCATGGGCACCGACCGACAGCGGTGGAACCGGGAGTCGCGGGCACCTTCTGGCAGTGGGCGAATTGGAGACGCGCAGGGCGCAGCCACGTAGGGCACCGGCAGGCGACGCGCGTGGATCGGGGGACTCGCGTGATGGATTGGTTGGGGAAACCGGAGAGGAAATATCGGGCCGGATCTGGGGAAGACTGGGGGGTGTACGGCGGCGTCGATAACGAGAGGTGGGAAGGGAGCTCAAGGTGATGCGGTGGGTGCAGGACTTGGGTCGAGGAGAAATAAAAAAGAACGAACCGTTTTTTTCCACTTATCCGTAGCAGTGGGGGCAATATGAGACTTGATAGAAGGGTAAATCGGTAAAATAGTGACGGACAAAACCAAACCGCGGAAGGCTTAACGCTTTTATTATTAGGTAGGTATAGATATATCGTTTTTATATTTTTGTTTTTGTGTTGTATTTTTTAGTTTTAAATAAATATTTATGTTATGGACAAAATATGAATAGTTTTTTCTTGTTTAAATAACATAAATGTTCTTAATGAATTTTTAACAACATAAAAATAATTATTTTAAAAAAATTGTTCAAATAACATAAAAGTTCATGTTTAAAAATATCATTCAAATAACATAATTGTTCATGTTTCGAACATCGTTCAAATCAGGAAAATGTTTTATTAAAATCATTCAAATAACATAATTGTTCATGTTTTCACAATCGTTCAAATAAGATAAATGTTTTATTGAAAATTTGTTGAAATAACATAATTGTTCAATTTTGAAAAATTATTCAAATAACATAATTGTTTATGTTTTCACAATCGTTCAAATAAGATAAATATTTTATTGAAAATTCGTTCAAATAACATAATTGTTTATTTTTGGAAAATTGTTCAAATAACATAATTGTTAATGTTTTCATAATTGTTCAAATAAAATAAATATTTTGTTGAAAATTCATTCAAATAACATAACTGTTCATTTTTGGAAAATCATTCAAATGAGATAATTATTCTATTAAATAATCGTTCAAGTAACATAGAATTTCATATTTGTAATATTCATTCAAATAACATAATTTTTCATGTGTGAAAATAGTTCAACTAAAATAAACGTTTTACATATATAAATATTTTTTATGACAATGATTTTTTGTTTTTTGGAGATATAGACACATTGTCCTGTTATTAGTATAAATACAAAAAAGAAAAATGAAAACAGAAAAAAAATGAAACAAAAAAGAAGAAATACGGAGTATCTGCACATGTGGGCCGGCCCATTTTCGCTGGGAGGGTGCGCGGCGCGTTGAAACTCCCGCGTACCGCGGGGCATAGGAGCTCCCGGTAGCGTGCGGTACGGGGACCATGCGCTTGATATCTTGGGCCTCTCCCATATATTCATCTCTCTCTTTCTCTTCAGCAACCGGCGGGTTTTCTTTATTTATCGGGTTGTCTCTAATTTTTTTATTTCAGTTTCGGTTTTACTATTGATTTCCTTCGGTTTCTATCATCTTTCACTTCTTTTTTCTGATTTCCCATTTTGATGAATTTTTCCATTATCCTTTTCTTCCTTCCTAATATTTTCTGCTTTTCAACCTTTTATGTAATCTAATTTTTCTAATTCATGAAAAAATGTTTACGTATTAAAAAATAATAATTTAGTATTAGTTTTATATGTTCACTATTTATTTTTATAATTTTATTTTTCAAATGTGCATATTTGTGAAAACAATCCATGATCTTTAAAAATTGTTCATGGTCCAGAAAAAGATTACGAGGTTAAATAAATGCTTACGGGGTTAAAAAATTATATTCATGGATCTGAAAAAGTATTCACCGTTTTGAAAGATCTTCACATGGTTAAAATAAACTTTATGGATTTAAAGATTGTTGACAGGTTTGATTTTTCCAGATCATTTCGAAAAAAGTATGTTTATAGGTTCAAAAAAAGTTCATGGGTTCGAGAAATGTTCACGGAATCAACATGGTGAGATATTTCCATATTGCAACCCCAAAAGTTTTATTATTGTTAGTTTTTATAAAATAAATAGAAACATGTAAATAATGCATTTATTGATTTGTTTCTGAATTTACCAAAATATAATAAAATCATACCTATCACTGGCCCGCATTGGTGCCCCAGTGCATGTTTAAAGCGGCAAATAGGAGCTCCCGAGATGAATTCCTGAATAGAAAGCTCGACATAGCCATGCATAACAGTCGAATCCGAATGTTCCGTGATAGCCTGTGTCGCCCTGTCTATGCAAAGCCTCTAGCTGTGTGAAGAATGAGATGTCGTCTAAAGGGTGCGAAGATTAGGAGTTTTAAAACTATTATAATTATGGATTGAATAACCGCGGAATAAAATTAGTGTTTAGTTTATCGAGCACAAAACTAATATGCTAGGCTCATCTATGCGCACTAATAATTTACGCTAAGCAATGTAAACATCAAGGTGATAGCAATATATATTACTTCAAACTCGATGGTTATCACAAAGTAAATGAAGGGTGTGCTGATAAATCCCGAGATATAGATCCAATAGCTCCCCTCGCTATGAGGAGAGATAGATTGGTGGGGTTGTAGATCAAAATCTAATCTCTCTCTCCCCCCCCCTCCCTTCAAATAGAGTCAAGAATCGTGACGTAATGGAGAGAAATGGAGCATCTAAAGGTCAACAATGGAGGGGAAACAAGCTCGAGAGTTTGGGAATATTTGGCGGAAAATGGCCCTCGAAATCTACCTGTTATGCCCAGCCGTAGAAAACCATGTCCGCATGCAGTAGGCAAGCCGGACATAGGCCTGGACATGTCCGGCCAAAATGCGGGGCAAGGTAGGATATGTCCGGGGCACTGAAGGAATATGTCTGGCCCCGAACTGGCAAGACCAGTATCTTCACGGACACATCTGGACAGTGCCAGGACACAATCCAGACACGTCGAGCCCCCGGACCAAGGCCCGGATAGTCCGGCCTGGCAGAACATCAAACTGAAATGAAACCAACTTTGTTGTTAGGGAGTGTCTAAATCTCAATCGACTTAGATTTAGTTAAATCTCAGTCAGTTGTATACATTTACAAGTCATGTGGAACTCTCAGACTAGGACGAATCACGACACACAAATCTATGATTATAGAGGCGACTGAGAATTATTTAAATCTCAGTAAGTTGAACAAAGTTGCAAACCATGTGCAACTCACGGATTAGCACGAATCATGACATGAAATCCAACGGCTACGCAAATGACTGAAAATTAACTAAATCTTAGTTAATTACACACAGTTGGAAACCATGTGCAACTCACAAATTAGCATGAATCACGACATAAAATCCAACGGTTAAAGAGGTGAATGAGATTTAGTTAATTCTCAGTCGATTGAGAATTAGCAAAACCGTTATTGTAAATATTAAGAACTACTACCTCTGTCCCTTAATGTAAGATGTTTTAGGAAGCTAAAATGTCTTATATTAGGAATGGAGGGAGTAGCAACAGAGAAAATATCACACACGGAGAGGTGTGTAACATTTCCTAAAGATGAACCTATAATTCTAACATTGAAAGTTTGAAGCATTGATTTGTTATTTTTGCACAGAGCACCACAAATTATATTTAGAGTAAAATGCAACTACGGTGACTAAACTTGTCTGACAAGAACGATTTGGTCACTGAACTCAGTAAACCAATTTTTTTGGGTTGACAAACTTGTTCCGCGCGGTCGTCTACGGTCACTGCTATGATTTGGGTTCGCATTTTGCTTACCTGGCGTGGTTGGGCCCATTATCTGAACGATTCAGGCACCCCGTGTGTATATATGTAGAACTGCAGGGGTGTTTTTGCAAAGCTGCATGACCAGACGCCTACATCTCCGACGCGATCACTGTGGCAGTTGAGCTGTAAAAGGAAAGTGAAAAAAGGAGGGAGGAGGTTGGCGATCATGGAGGTGATCATGTAGGAAAGCTAGGGCGTTTCCGAGCCGCCGCCGCCGCGCCGTGTAGGGAGGCGACGCTTCTTGTTCTGTTCAAGCCATGGCACCTCGGCGTCGCGAAGATGGACAACCGCCACCCCTGTACGGTGAGAACCTCTTATCCTGCCGCCGTTGGGGCCGTCGCAGTAGTTGTCGTGTGCTTGTGATCAATTGTAGTTGTCGTCTGTGGAATTTTAGTACTGCTTTCCTCCTACCTTTGTTGGACATTACTGTGCCATCGAATTTGTCTGAATTTCTGCAGTTAACTGAACCTGAAAGGTAAACGGCAGGGTATTTTCAGAGTTTTAGGAACTGATCTGTTGAATTGTGTGTTAGAATTTAGATTATGCATGGAAAGGTATTGAATTTCACTCTATATGTTCTTGGATGGTAAGTACTCATTTCTTTGTGCCACATGGTTGATGCAGACTAGGATGTCTTAGGCTCGCTTAGGTTCAGCGGGCAATAGTTCATACCATATTCATTGGTTTCAGAGTGAGTTGTTAGGTTCTGCTACTCTGCTACCACACTTCATTTTGCAGTTTGATCGCTTGCCACGGCCTGTCATGTCGTGGTAAAAATGGCCAATGACCAAAAAATAAAGTAAGGTGTGTCAAAAGATAAATTTTTTCCTTCATATGTGAACTGATAAGAAAATGCTAAAACAGTTTAGATTCAGCTTGTTAATAGTTTATATCATCTGAATTAGTTTCAGCTTCTCATGTTACATTCTGGTACTCTATTAAGCTTGCTGCACATGTGAATTGGTGTTCATTACTGGTTTGGTATTATGTACAACGAGGATGGATCTAAATATAGATTTGTTAGGTTCTAGATTATGCATGGTAGTATAGAACCGGCTTATGAGTAAGGTAGCTCCGTTTTACTTTTATGTTTGTTCTTAGAAGAAATATTCAGCATATATTAGCATAAAGTGTTCAGCATATGTTGTCGGCAGAACATGTGTATTATATCTGATTGTTATTGTTATCACTTTATGTAGGTGATTATGGGAAGTTGTTCACTTATTCTGTTAATTATGGTGGATTTTTCATTGGCTCCGGGATTAACAGGACATGTAGAGGTGGAGTGATTGATATGTTCGATTTTTGTGAGAGTGACAAGTGAAACCTGAATGTATTGAAGAGGATTTTGGAAGATGTTAGTATTGTCATGACAGAGGTGCCTAGAATTCTTTGGTGTTTGCCTGGCCAAATTGTGCATAATTTAGGTTTGGCAGATATTACTAATGATGATGACTGTAGTAATATGGCAGCATCAGTTGCAGTTGGAAACAAGGTGTTACCTGTTTATGTTGATCATGATGACATCATGAGAATGTACAGCAATGCCACTGTATTTCATTTTCCTTTGCCACAGCTGGCTGCAGAGGAAACAAGGGTGAGGAAACCTATAGAGAAGAGGCAGCACAACTTCGACACTGATTTTGAGTTTGATTCTGATGGTTCAGACTTTCAGGAGAAAATTGTTGATAGTGACTATGATATACATGAAGGAGATGATGATCTGTATGAGGATTGCATTGATGAAGGTGAAGAAAGGAAAGAAAAGCAAGTGGCACATGCTATGGACCTTGCTGCATCAGATGATGAACTAGAAATGCCAGACTCAGATGACGAGGAAGTGAAGTTCAAGTTCAAAAATTTTGCACTTGTTGACATGGCAAATCCAAAGTTTCAAGTTGGACATGTATTTTCTTCTGTTGAATTGTTGAGGAAAGCCATCAGGGAATATAGCTGCAGGGAAAGAGTGAACATCTCGATGCCAACAGATGATAAGAACAGACTTGCAGCCAGATGTGTAGGTAATTGTTCTTGGTACTTGTGGGCCTCACTTGATAGCAGGTCCAAATGTTTCATGATAAAAAGATTTGTACCTGAGCACACTTGTGAAAGGGTTTGGCAAGTAAGAGGGTTTACATACAAATTCTTAGCAGAGAAGTACATAGAGCATTTTAGAGCTGATGAAAACATGAACCTGAAGAACTTTGCTAGAATAGTTCAAAAGGAATGGAATATGACACCATCAAGGCCTAAGCTTGGCAGAGCCAGAAGAATGGCAATGAATATCATCTATGGGGATGAGATAGAGCAGTATAACTTGTTGTGGAATTATGCTATGGAACTTAGGAAAGCAAATCCAAGGAGCACCTTTTTCCTGAATATAGACAGTGAGAACCGATTCAGCAAGTGCTACTGGAGCCTGGATGCAATTAAGAGGGGTTTTCTCGAGGGGTGCATACCTGTAATTTGTCTAGATGGGTGTCATTTGAAAACAAAATTTGGAGGACATCTGCTTGTTGCTGTAGGTATGGACCCTAACGACTGTATTTACCCAGTTGCATTTAGAGTTTTTGAGGTGGAGGACACCGAAAATTGGAGATGATTCCTTCAGAGTCTCAAAAAGGATTTGGGTATTATCAGCACAAGTGCATGCAAAATAATGTCCGGCAAACAGAAAGTATGTAGCTAAATCTTCTTTGAACCTTTACTCTTCAATTTTCTTCATTAGCTGCTATCTGTTGTTTAATACATGTTGCTGCGAATTTTGTAGGGATTAATTAAGGTAGTCTCTGAGATATTTCCTGACTCGGAACATAGGTTATGTGTTAGGCATCTCTGGCAGAATTTCAACCAGCTTTTCAGGGGTGAAGTCCTTAAAAATTAGTTGTGGAAGATTGCTAAATGCACAACTGTTCAAAGATGGCAGGAAGCTATGGATGAGATGAAGTTATTGAACAAAAAATCACATGATTGGCTCGACGAGTTGCGACCCAACACTTGGGTGAGGGCATTTCATATTGCCTAGCCCAAGTGTGATATATTGTTGAACAACAATTGTGAAGTATTCAATAAGTAAGTCCTATTTTCCCCTAATTTTTAGAGCTGTGAAATTTTAAGCATGTTCATGCTAAACGGATCCATGTATATCTTGCACTAGAATCCTATTTGATATCCATGATTCTTACCTGGTTTTTAGGTACATACTGGAAGCTAGAGAATTTCCAATACTCACCATCATTGATTGGATCAATCAACAAATGATGACAAGAATTTTCAACAAGCAAGAAGAAGGAGATAAGTTTACAGGTCAATTTTCCCCAAAATAGCAAAGAAACTTACCAAATTTGTTGAATTGTCAGCTGAATGCTTTTTAAAGCCAGCAGGATCAGGGTTTTTTGATGTGGATTTCAGAGGAAAGGACTACATTGTAGAGTTGCGAAACAAGAGTTGCACTTGTAGGAGATGGGATCAAATTGGGATTCCCTGTCACCACGCCATCGCATGTCTAAGACATGAGTGGAAAAAACCATGTGATCACGTACACCCTGCATATTCTGTGCAAAGGTTCAGAAAAGCTTATGCTCACAACATCATGCCCTGTAGAGGCGAGTCGAAATGGGATTGATGTCTACACACGCTTCTATTCTTGTAGACAGTGTTGGGCCTCCAAGAGCAGAGGTTTGTAGAACAGTAGCAAGTTTCCCTTAAGTGAATCACCCAAGGTTTATCGAACTCAGGGAGGTAGAGGTCAAAGGTATCCCTCTCAAGCAACCCTGCAATCACAATACAAAAAGTCTCTTGTGTCCCCAACACACCCAATACACTTGTCAGATGTATAGGTGCACTAGTTCGGCGAAGAGATAGTGAAATACAAGTAATATGGATGATTATAAGTACTAATTGCAATCTGAAATAAAAATGGCAGCAAGCAAACATGTAGCAGAACTTGTTGTAAACGGTGTTTCAATGCTTAGAAACAAGGCCTAGGGATCATACTTTCACCAGTGGTCACTCTCAACAATGCAATCATAATTGAATATAAATATAAGCACTTCAATATACTACTCCGAAGTATTCTCCGGCTGGATAACGAACACTAATTCATTGTGTAGGAATGCAAAAGCACGCCTCAAACATATATTCCCAAGTACTAATGAATACCCCACACTGGACCATGAGCATTCATAGGAGGTACTAACACACCACAATTTCATAGAGACATCCAACTCAAATAATAAATCAGTGAACAAGTATCTTGTGAAATATAGCCTAAAGACCCACACGGTGCACACACTGTCACCTTTACACACGTGGGACAAGGAGTCTCCGGAGATCACATAAATAAAGCCCACTTGAGTAACATAACAACATCTAGATTGCAAAGCTCATGATCACATATAGATCACATCATGGGAGAGAGAGATATAGACCACATGGCTACCGGTACGGCCCTCAGCCCCGAGGGAGAACTACTCCCTCCTCATCATGGGAGTCAGCAACGGCGATGAAGATGGTGGTGGAGTCGATGGAGATGGCTCCGGGGGCACTTCCCCGTCCCGGCAGGGTGCCGGAACAGAGACTTCTGTCCCCCGAAACTTGTCGGCGATGGCGGCGGCGCTGCAGATGTTTCTTTGGAATATGACGGGTCCGTCTAGGTTTTATGCGTCGGGGGCAATATATAGGCGAAAGGGCGGCGTCGGAGGGCTCCCGTGGGCCCCACACCACCTGGTGGCGCGGCAGGCATGGGTCCCGCGCCACCCTATGGTGTGGCCGGCCCACGGCCCTCCAGGTCCTCTCCTTCGGGCTCCGTGTAGTCCATTGAATTATAAGACTGCTGCTTTTTGTCCCGTCCAATTCCGAGAATATTTCCTTAAGTACTTTTCTGAAACGGGAAAACAGCAGAAAACAGGAACTGGCACTGTGGCATCTTGTTAATAGGTTAGTTCCAGAAAATGCATAAAATGCTATAAGATGTAAACAAAACATGTAGCAAATGGTATGAAAACAAGCATGGATCATAAGAAATTATAGATACGTTGGAGACGTATCAGCATCCCCAAGCTTAGTTCTACTCGTCCTCGAGTAGGTAAAACGATAACAAATAATTTCTTAGGAGACATGCTAACTCACAATCTAGATCAACATAGCAATGCAAAGCACATGATGTGAATAAGGTGATCCAAAACAATTGTCTATAGTTGACATTAAGCAAACAATGATTAACAAATGCTAGCTAAAAGAAGCTAGAACTTTTCATGAATCAGCGTGTTGGAGACAAGGAACCATACATAAGGTTTAGAAAGAAGGATAGTAAATTGTGTCTCCAATGTAAAATGTCAATCAATCTTCAAAGCATCAAATTCAGTTAATAATAGAAATAGCCAAGCTCAAGTCAAGTGTCCTTAATCCATCCACTTAACTTATCAACTGTTATGTAGTCCACTCAACTAATACAAGCAAGAAGAAGGCTTGGCACCATGAGGTTATGGCAAAGAGAATAATAATGGGGGTTTGGAAGGCCAAAAAGAAAGGCTCAAACAGTGGAAGAGGTAACCACAAGACAAGAGGAAGTCCCGTAGTAGACACTGAATGAGGAGTAGTGATTGCCATGCAACGGATGCACATAGAGCTATATGAATGGAAGCTCTCCAATGGAACTAGTGGGGGTGCATCCAACTTGCTTGCTCATGAAGACCTAGAGCTCACTTGAGGAGGCTCATCGTTGGAATATACAAGCCAAGTTCTATAACGTTTGGTCCCCACATAGTTATACTAATGAAGCATGAAAACTCACTACAATGATGTAGGTGCTACTAGCACAAGTGTGGAATAAAAGGATAGTAGTGTTGCCCCCTCTCTCATTTTATATTCTTTTTTTCTTTTTCTCTTTTTTGCTTTTGCTTTTTGAGGCCTTTGTGGCTCTTTTATATTTTTCTCTCATTGGTCTCTTTTGGACTCTTTTGATTGGCCACTTTGGACTCTTTTCAATATGCTCACAGGTAGAGGCAACACTCTATTTTACAAGATGATCATCACACTTTTTGGTGTACTCAAAACTCAAAGACTAATACATGGTGTATGGTGGATATGCATGATCGAGCGTAGTGTGGAAAAGATGTAAAACATGTGGAAAACCACGCATCACACTAACTCAAATGGTCAAGCAATACTATATGGTAATGAAGTAAAAATGACATAAAGTCATGTAATGTAAATGATGGATGTTGCATGGCAATGTATCTCGGAACAGCTATGGAAATGCTGTGATAGGTAGATATGGTGGCTGTTTTGAGGAAGATAGTTGGCTTATGTGTAGGAGAACAAGATGAAGATCTCCCACGGGGTTGGATGTACTTGCGAAGTATGCACCAATCTCAATGTGAAAAAGGGCAATGCAAAGCACCGAAGAGGCTAGCAAAATATGGAGGTGGAAGTGCCAAAAACCAAAAACTCACATAGCATGTCGTATATTGCAAACAACTAACAGTATCAAAGTTTTACAAATGGTTAGAGACACCCCGAGAGGGATCGTGGCGGCGACACAAGTGCCCCGTTGGCTTCCCCGACCGTTGCAGTAACTATACCATTAGAAACTTCTTTTCAACTAAGAGGAAATCACGACACTAAAGCACTATTGACTTAATGTTGTTTTTAGTTCAGAAAAGTACGGCTCCACGCTCTACTAACACATCTTCACTAATCAGCTCTTAACAACATTAACCAACATATTTTAACCATTAGTTATTTTAATACCTCAAAACAATTGAAGAGGAGCAAGTTATCTACACAATGGTCTACAAGACTATGCAGCTTTTCTCTATTTCATACCACTATCACAAGCATAGCATTTTCCAATCTAACACATCAACCAAGCAACTAAAACAACTCTCTAACAAATAAGAGTGAAACACAAGAGAGCTTAACACAAAGAACTAGCAGCTCTAAACAAGATAACATGCTAAAAGCGAGAGCTTACTAGAAAACAAACAGTAGCTAAGAATACTCAACAAATATAAGCGAAGCACAAGAGTATTCATATGAAAAAGCGGAGCGTGTCTCTCTCCCACACAAGAATGCTAGGATCCAACTTATTAAGCAAACTAAAACACACACTCAAAATAAAAACAGACGCTCCAAGCAAAATACATAAGATGTAGTGGAATAAAAATATAGTATCACTAGAGATGACCTGATAGTTTTGTCGATGAAGAAGGGGATGCCTTGGGCATCCCCAAGCTTAGATGCTTGAGTCTTCTTGAATTTGCTGGGGATGACCCACCGGGGCATCCCCAAGCTTAGGCTTTTCACTCTTCTTGATCTCATCATATCGTCCCTTTTGCTTACTTGAAAACTTCCACCACATCAAACTCAAAGTAATTCTCATTAGAGGGTTAGTGCATAAACCAAAAATTCACAAGTTCTACTGTGACACAAGCACACCTTAATGCATTATAACATTAGCTACAGCCACTGATGCTCAAAGAATCAAAAAGATCCAAATAAACATCGCAAAGGAAGCAATGCACAATAAAAGGCAGAATCTGTCAAAATCTGAACAGTCTGTAAAGACGAATTTTTTCGAGGCACTAGAGTTGCTCAAATCGAAAATCACTGAACTAGAAAAAGTTTCATACATATATGAAGATTCAGCACACAAAATCTCAAAGCATTTCGTCGCTTCTGGAATAAATGACGAATTTAACGGTGACAGACAGAAATCTGTTTCCTGTGCAGAAATCCAAATATAGCAAAAACTTTCTACTAGAGACCTTACTTGGCACAACATTGCAAGAAAATAAAGATACAAAGAAGTTGCTACAGAAGTAAACAAACTTCTTGACTCAAATAAAAGAAAAGATACTGAAAATAAAATGATGGGTTGTCTCCCATAAGCGCTTTTCTTTAAAGCCTTTTAGCTAGGCATGGTAATTTTGATGATGCTCACATAAAAATGAGAGTTGGAGCACAATAAGGGAGCATCAAGAAGCAACTATAAAACTCATTTAAGTCTAACCCACTTCCTATGCATTGGAATCTTGTAAGTAAATAAATCCATGAAGCATAAATTGACTAGCATAGGAAGACAAAATAGGTGCAACTTCAAAAATTTCAACAAAAGGAGAGGAGATTCAATGTTATTGTGATATATGAAGCCATGTCTCCCTTTTTCATAAAAACTTTCAGTAGCATCATTGATAAAATCCACAATATAACCATCACATGTAAAATTCTTATCATGATCCATATGCATAAAAGTGTCATCATTTTCCACATAAACAAAGTTCTTCTCATGAATAACAACTGGAGCAGGATCATCATAAAGAACTTGAACATGATAAACAGGTTGTATATTAAAGGGATGGTTTTGGGTGATCCCTCCATAATTATGACAAGTTTCATGAGGATGATTGTAATTATAACCCATGTCATAATATTCTTTATAATAATTATCAAAAACTGGGGGCATAGTATCATCATAAGGAATAGAATATTTATCTTCCAAAGTGTGTTCATCTGTAAACATATCATCATTTTTACTAGAAGGAGATGTATCAAACATGTAATCATTAGTAGCAAAAGGATTTTCAAACACCTCATCCCCAAGCTTAGAGCTTATCATATCATCATTGGAAAGAATATGGATAGTACTAATAGTGTTGCAATCATTAGCATCATCATTTTCAGAATTAGTACCCAAGAGGTTTTCAATATCAAAAGTACTATGCTTTTCCCAATCATGATCACTAATATAAGTAACAGGCATAGGAACATCATCTAATTCAAAATCATCGAATTCATACTCATCAGCAACAACTATAATAGGAGCAACATGTTTAGGGAAAGGTACCGTTTCCTCTCTCCTTTTACTCTTCATCTTCTTCTTCTTCTTTCCCTTCTTAGGAGGGAGAGCCTTGAAAGGAAGCTTCTCCACATAACCTGGTTTATTGTTAGAAACAACAGAGGAAACTTGGAAGGATTCTTCTCTTTCATTGATAAGATCAAAACACATATTAGTCCTGTCATATTTTGGTAAAATCCCATCTTGTATAATATTTTGTATATAAGTATTTGTATGGCAATTATCAACACAATAAAGATGACAACCATGCAGGACGCTGTTTATATCAAAAGCACTCATATCTATTAAAGAAGTTTTTCTTGATAACTCTTCACACCCCAAAAATAATATAAGTTCATCATGCTGATTAGGAGTGATCATGTCATCACAATACAGACTCGCAGTACTCATTGGATTAGAAAGGCTATTATCTTTCCCTGAGCATTGAAAATTGAAATGACCAACTTTATAGCAAAGTTCACAAATAAAAGGATAGTGGGCACAAACTTTTTCACCAAGATCATCAAGAGCTCTATTCCAAGTTCTAGTTTTTTCATTCCTATGATGGATACAATATTCTTCTTCAATTTGGCTCTTTTTACAAGGTCTAAGTACTCCACAAAAATTAACATGCTTATAAGAGATAGTATTTTCAGAAGTTTGAGCACGTTTATTACAATCATTAACAACAATATCATTTTTCATGCAAGTGTCTTTAAAAGGTTCATGATATAGGTCCCAATTTTCTTTAGGAACATTAATATGAGAAGCAAAGGCTCTACAACAATCAACAATAATTTGAGAATCAAGACCATATTTAGCACTAAGCTCTTGAAAAACAGCAGTTTCAATGAAGGACTTAATGCAATCATATTCATAGTTTATACCTGATTCTTTACCTTTGTCATTCTCCCAACCTTCAGTATTGTCTTGAATTTTCTCAAGAAGATCCCATCTAGTTTCAACCTTCTTACTTGTGAAAGAACCCCCTGAACAGGCATCTAGATAATTCTTGCAATCACCTGAAAGCCTTGCATAAAAATTAGTAACAATTATTTTCTTAGGAAGCTCATGGTTAGGACATTTAAGTATTAATGTTTTCAGCCTTCCCCAAGCTTGAGCAATGCTTTCTCCATCATGAGGCCAAAAATTAAAAATGTAATTCCTATCCAAATGCATTTCATAAGGAGGATAAAATTTAGAGTAAAAGAGATTTGCAAGCTCCTTCCACTCCAAATGATGAGGATCATCAAGTAGATCATACCACTCCCTTGCTTTGTCCTTAAGTGACAATGGAAATAATTTCTTCATGACATTTTCTCTTGATAAACCTGCAATCTTAAACAACTCACAAAGTTCTGTAAGTTTCAACAAGTGATCACTTGGACGGATTGTTCCATCCCCTGCATAACATTCATCCATAACCTTTTCAACAATTTTCATAGGTATTTTAAAAGGAATACTTTCAGTAGGTGGATTTAGAATATCACAAGCATGATTCGAATTATCACATATGGGAGACAAAGTATTATCAGAGCAAATTTTCTCCTCTAAAGCTAGGGAACTAAAAAGATCATTTTCATAAAAACTAGCTTCCCCAAGCTTAGACTTTTCCATAGCATTAGCAAAAATGATTTCCAAAGAACTAATACTAATTTTTTTGTTGTTTTCCATTAAGCCTAACTAGTGAAATTAAAAACAAGAAACAAAAAGATATAATTGCAGAATCTAAAGGAAATAACTTCGAGCACTCACACAACAGCAACAGTACTAGAAAATAGCTTAGTAGCCAGATGATGTGAGTACCTTTTACCTTACCTCCCCGGCAACGGCGCCAGAAAATAGCTTCGTTGCCGGATAGCTTTGTTGTTGGAGTGTGAGTGCCGCTTACCTTACCTCCCCGGCAACGGCGCCAGAAAATAGCTTGATGTCTACACACGCTTCTATTCTTGTAGACAGTGTTGGGCCTCCAAGAGCAGAGGTTTGTAGAACAGCAGCAAGTTTCCCTTAAGTGAATCACCCAAGGTTTATCGAACTCAGGGAGGTAGAGGTCAAAGGTATCCCTCTCAAGCAACCCTGCAATCACAATACAAAAAGTCTCTTGTGTCCCCAACACACCCAATACACTTGTCAGATGTATAGGTGCACTAGTTCGGCGAAGAGATAGTGAAATACAAGTAATATGGATGATTATAAGTAGTAATTGCAATCTGAAATAAAAATGGCAGCAAGCAAACATGTAGCAGAACTTGTTGTAAACGGTGTTTCAATGCTTAGAAACAAGGCCTAGGGATCATACTTTCACCAGTGGTCACTCTCAACAATGCAATCATAATTGAATATAAATATAAGCACTTCAATATACTACTCCGAAGTATTCTCCGGCTGGATAACAAACACTAATTCATTGTGTAGGAATGCAAAAGCACGCCTCAAACATATATTCCCAAGTACTAATGAATACCCCACACTGGACCATGAGCATTCATAGGAGGTACTAACACACCACAATTTCATAGAGACATCCAACTCAAATAATAAATCAGTGAACAAGTATCTTGTGAAATATAGCCTAAAGACCCACACGGTGCACACACTGTCACCTTTACACACGTGGGACAAGGAGTCTCCGGAGATCACATAAATAAAGCCCACTTGAGTAACATAACAACATCTAGATTGCAAAGCTCATGATCACATATAGATCACATCATGGGAGAGAGAGATATAGACCACATGGCTACCGGTACGGCCCTCAGCCCCGAGGGAGAACTACTCCCTCCTCATCATGGGAGTCAGCAACGGCGATGAAGATGGTGGTGGAGTCGATGGAGATGGCTCCGGGGGCACTTCCCCGTCCCGGCAGGGTGCCGGAACAGAGACTTCTGTCCCCCGAAACTTGTCGGCGATGGCGGCGGCGCTGCAGATGTTTCTTTGGAATATGACGGGTCCGTCTAGGTTTTATGCGTCGGGGGCAATATATAGGCGAAAGGGCGGCGTCGGAGGGCTCCCGTGGGCCCCACACCACCTGGTGGCGCAACAGGCATGGGTCCCGCGCCACCCTATGGTGTGGCCGGCCCACGACCCTCCAGGTCCTCTCCTTCGGGCTCCGTGTAGTCCATTGAATTATAAGACTGCTGTTTTTTGTCCCGTCCAATTCCGAGAATATTTCCTTAAGTACTTTTCTGAAACGGGAAAACAGCAGAAAACAGGAACTGGCACTGTGGCATCTTGTTAATAGGTTAGTTCCAGAAAATGCATAAAAATGCTATAAGATGTAAACAAAACATGTAGCAAATGGTATGAAAACAAGCATGGATCATAAGAAATTATAGATACGTTGGAGACGTATCAGGGATCGAGTTGTGAACTGCACTAATGTTGCTCCTCCTCACTATGAGAAAAAGGTTGGCAGACCTAAGAAGAGTAGGAGGAAACAACCAGAAGAAAACAGAGTCAAAGTGGTGGCACAGCAATGTCCAAACATTGTAACGCCCCGACCCCAGAATTATACAGAGAGGCTATGTAACCCACGGGCTATGCTACACAACCGAAGGGCATGGGATTACCGCTCCCACGCAACACTCCGATCATGCCATAAACACTGGCATAGCTATCAATGTATAATAAAGAGATCAAGACTTGTGGAACAACTGGCACATCATAGACTCTACAACACAAAAGTTCATATAGCAACTCATATATGAGAAAGATACAAATAGCACACCAGGGGTCACAGACCCATCATCACATCTAGTGGAAGCGAAGTAGTGTTGTCTAACAACAAGATCCAAAATAGGGCCTAAGAAGCCTACAGATAAACATAGCCCAGCCAGCTTGTTCCGATGTCCCAAGCTGCCACCTGGGAACCCCAGACTACTCGTCGATGTCCACGAAGAACCCACCTATCTGCTCGGTGTCGTCCTCCTCTGAAACAAATTAATAAGCAGCAAAGAGAGGCTGAGTACGACGTACTCACAAGTTTAGTAGGGTGATATAGGCCCAATGATGACGGAGGCTCTAAAGCTGTATAGTAGCTAATTTGCATAAAGCTAGTTTTCCTTTTTAAAAGACATAAAGACTCATGGCATCGTCTACTCAGAATGTTTTTGAAAAGGGATAAGAGAGTAAACTTTCATCTTTGGTTCTCAACGAACCCATAGTAACCATTTCTCATCACTCATCTCCACCAAGGCACTCCCTCGAATCACCCTCGAGGAAATGAACCTTTTATCACACGTTGAGTTGCAACCTCTAGTTGCGAAATTTTAAGTAAGGTTTATGTTTTCTATGAGCTAATCCGCCTTTCCCAAGATTTGTCCATAACCGTGGACACGGCTTTTCAAAAAGATTTAACCCTGCAGGGGTGTACTGTTTTTGCCATTGGTACCGTCCGGCTCGCCTGATTAGCTCTCTTCCGGGGAAAGCCAACGAGTGGGCGCGGTTAGACCTTTACCTTGCATGAGGCTTACTCAAGGATCATCAGTGTGCGGAAGGACAGGTTCAGTGCCTATTTCAACACCCTGCCCCGCGGCCACATCCTAAACACCACCGTCCTCATCGAGCCTTCTTCCACCCACACACTCACACGCAAATGGAAAGCTCAAACTAGAGGACCCTTGACAAGCCCCTCACAAATTATTCGGTCAGTAAGGGGCCCATACCCCCACCGTTGGAAGCACGCTCGGTTCTTGGTTCTAGCTAAAAGCACTCTCAGCCTAGGCGGCAAGAATGAGGCAAAACACCATCCCCGATGGCAACTCATCCAAGCCTTTTAGCAATTTAATTAAGTATCACAAATAACCACCATGTCCGAAACATTCCATCAACATCATAATTATGGAATTTAATCAACGAACAATATAGCAATCGACTAAGCATGGCTAAGCATAGCTAAGCATATATAACAACATTTATATCCTTGTCTCAGGCCAACACATCAAACCTAGGGTTCATAGGAGGGAAAGCATGTGATGGTTCGGGGAAAACATGCATTCATAGGATACTCTAGTATTGACCAAAATTGACATTGGAATCGCATGCAATATTATGGTGGATAAAATAAGTTTATAAAACAATAGGATGCTAGATGCCAAGAAGGTTAGGTTATCTCTTGCCTTGCTGATAGTGCTGGTCGCGCTGCTCGTCGAGGTATTGTGGTGGAACCTCGACTCCTGAATCTACCGAGACACAAACAAATAACAAGAAACAAAATAAATAACACGAATACAAAAGTGCAATGCACACTCATGATGATATGGTCAAATTATGCACTGGAAGGGTATTGGGCATATCCCACAAGTTAAATGGAACCCCTAAAATAATTATCGCAATTAACGGGTTATAACTCCATATTTAACTTAGTGAATTAAGCGTTTACCCAAAATGTCCAGTACTATAATGTGAGTTCTACATGCATGAAAATGACATTATTAGATAGGTATTGTTCTCCTGATCATTTTGGTACTTCGTTTGCAATTTTTCGATTAACAATGATGAAATGGTGATTTAAACGGTTATTCAATTTAAATCATTTTAACCAATTCGAAAATGATATCAAAGGAAAAATTGGTTTCATGCTATGAACTTGACATAGATAGATAGCATTTGTTTTGCTGGTCATTTTGGTATATCATTTGCAATTTTTTGGATCAATATTTATCAAATTATTATTTCCCAAAATTGGAATTAAATCTGCCATTTTAGTAAACTCAACTTAACAACAATTAGAATATTCATTTTAACATGTAAATAGAATTAACAGATGGATATTAATTCCCTGAACAATTTGGTACCTTATTTGTAATTTTTGGAGCAATATTCAAATTGTTATGAATTTCCCAATTATTAATTTAAATCTGCCCTTTTTATATTTAATCAAAACATGCAATTTAATTTAACCAATTAATTCAACTAAGGGCACTAATATGTAGGGTTTATTTAGGTGAGCATTTTAACATATTATTTGCATTTTTCTGAATTGTAAAACTCCAGATATAAATTTCCAAATTTTAAATTTACTCACCGATGATTTTGTATTTCATAACTGATTTCAAAATCAAGATTTCATTTGCATGTGTGAGTTACATATTTGGGCAGATTATGAAATTGTGAACCTTTTGGTGTATCAATTGCATTTTTCTGATTTACCATCTAAAAGATATTGCAATTCTAACTTTCTGTTAAATTCTGCAAAAATCAAATTTGGATGAACAGATGACGTCATGGTGACGTCACATGGGCGCAGCGGTCTGTTGATCATGAATTCGTCGCCTCGGGTTGAAATTGAACGCGGGCACTGGCTTTAGGAGCTAGAGGAGGCGGAGAGGAGCAAGGGGAGCGGCGGCATGGACTAAAATGGTCACCGAAGCACGGTCGGAATCACGGTCGGGCGGCGGAGTACGGCGGCGTTCGACGGCTCGAAGCTACGGGGACCGAGAGGAAGAGAGAGGTGGTCCGGGAGGACCAGCAGCTCACCAGCGAGCCCATGCCGTGGACGGCGAGGCGAGGGGAGGACGGACGGCGTTACTGCGCTGCTCGGAGGCGGCGGCCGGAGGCGGGGAAGGTGGCTTCGATCCCGTCGATCCAGCGCCTCCCGACGAGTAGCGTCTGGTCCAGCAGAGGGAGGAGGTCGAGGCGGAGCTTGCAGTGCCTTCAAATGGCTTCGGGGCGGCCGGAATCGACGGCACGGTGCGGCGGCCGGAGCTGGAAGAAAAACGGCGGTCGGACGGGTCTAGGGTTAGGGTTTCCGCACGCGTGAGAAGAGAGAGGGGGCAGGGGAGGAAGTAAGGAGAGCAGGGCGCCGTGGGGGCTTAACCACGTGCGGCAGGAAGGGGGGGCGGGGTCGTGGAGCAGTGGAGCTCGGCGGTCATGGCGCCAGTGGCATCGCTGTTGCCACAGTGAAGATGGACTCTTCCGAAAAACCCCCTGGCCCATTTTTCCTTTTCGGATTTTATTTAAATTGAAAACAGCAACCTTTGCCAATTTATTTGAGGCATCAAAACATGTGCAACAATTATGAAAATCATCAGGGTGGCTCCTAATAAGATAATGAAGCTCACCATATTTTTGTTTTGAATTTTTGAAAGGTTTAACTTGGTTTCAAAATTCAAAGTTGATTTGCAACTATTTGAAGTCCTCATTTTTAATTGAGGCCTTTAAACCTTTTTATAAAATCTGCAAAAATTCATGTAGCCTCCCCATGACATGTAGAAGCTCGACAAAATTTGGTGTTGCAAAATAAATTTTTTTGCATAACATTTGTTCATAGGGTTTACATAAGGCAATTTTGATCAATTCCAACTATCAATTTTATAGCCTTATAAAAGCACAAAGCAAGAATATTATTTTGCACTCATGGAACTTCCTGGACAAATATGGAAGCTCAAGAATATTTTGTTTTGCCAATTTGAGCAATTGCACTTGGGTTGGAAATTTGGGAAGGGTTTTGCTTCCCTTTAATGTTTTCCATTTGTTGCTTTGATTAAATTTAGCAATTTAATAAAGGATGCTATGATGCAATGCAAAGCAAAAAGTGAAAAATTGGCCCATATTTTAGGGTACCAAACTGGGACTGTTACAAATCTACCCCCTTATAGGAATCTCGTCCCGAGATTCTAGAGTAGAAGTAGAGAGGAGGGACACTTGACTACATGTATCTCCTACGACCTTCTTGATCACACGACGATCTAGCATGACATGCCAATGGGCGGAAAGAACAGAAGATAGCTCAAGGGGATAGACAAGTTTTCTCCAAGGGTTGGAGATATGAACTTTGCACAAGACCATGAGCCATCGAAGAAAACTAGGAACAACTTGGCCAAACAACAGTCGAGCATAAGATAGGACAGCCGTTCAATTGTTAACCCAAATTTATCAGGATCTTTGTCCAATTCCACGACATCACTTCAAACCACCCTAACGTGTAGACCGTAAGGATTCGAAGCACCGTGAGGAGAAAGGACATCTTCCGGACTCCACGATTTTGACATACGAGACGTTTCCATAAGGTTAAAAGCTTGGCCCTAACGGGACGGATGAATTCACCCAACGTCCGTGTGATTGGGAAAAACTTTGGCTTCACCGAGGAGGGAAAGGTATAGCATTGATCCACATTTAGATAGAGAGGTAAAACCTCATAAACGAGCTATTGCCATGAGATAGAGGGAGTAGGAGGATTGACCGAGGGACGTTTAGTAACTCCGTGGTAATGTTCTCCTTGAGGTTCTATAGATCACGCTCCGGCTTCGGAATAGCCTTCAATCGATCATCAAGCGAAAGTCGTACTTGAAGATAGAGAAAGGGAAACTCCTAGGATAAGTTACACCTGATCCTCAGGGATAATGGTTGATGTTAAAGATTTAAGAGATTTCGTCAAATGACCTTTAAGTGAGGGGCGTGAGCCACAACATCGGACTTGTCGGGATTACTAGTAGGCTTAGGTCATGCTCTTGATAAACTCCAAGCATCATTTCTGTTTGAGATTCCAATCTGGTTAGGCGTGCGGATAATTCATACTTGACCTGTCTGAGAAAGGAGTTTGCTAAAGTTAACCGATAAATAGGGTAACTAGATTCTCAAGCTCTGAGCTGCAATGTCAAGCTCCAGAACACGATCGAGAGTGGGAAACCATGGGGTCACGGCTACGAAGAGAAAATTGGAACCAACATGTACTCCAATCACTGAAGGACAACTGAGTCCTGATTGGGAAACACTGGTAAGATGCTGAGATTTGACAACTCTTCTCTTATTTAAGAACAACTCGGCTAGTGGCATACATGACATATTTAGAGGACTGGAGGCAACAACCTACCATCTCAACAACAATCCGCACATGCATACCAACTTGTGATTATTTCCGGGGAAACAAAGCGAACTTCGCTCGGGCCCATGGCGACATCTGTCAACCACTGCACATGGACCAGAGAAGGGCACTTCCATCATCCAGAACACATACTAGGTGATGACACGAAGATGGTTCTGACAAGTTTCCAATATTACTCGACAACACGGTCAGGGGACAACCCGGCAGTACTTCTGGGAAGACACCCAGAATATCACGAACCACCGAATGTCACTGGTTGTGAGAGGAATCTTGCTTCTCAAAGCAAAAGATGTGGTCTCGAGAGTTTCGACATGAATCTAACTAGTTGACCGAAGGTGTGCACCAGAACGATGGGACTTGGCAACACAGACAACTCAGCTCGATGATATGATTACCAGTCTTGCTAAGAGTGCCACCAAAGTCTTTGGATTTCAAAACAATAACAATTGCTAAGAATATCCGATTACCACAACGACATACATCCTCAACATTCTCGAGCCCGAGTAGCTCGGAGGTAGATGGATAAGGAAGGGTATGAGCATCACTTGATCAAGTACGTCATGAGACTAAGCACGGCCTCTTGATATAAAAGAGTGTGACACTCCAAGGTGGAACAGAACAAAAGCTAGACAAGCTCTTACTCCATGAGTTACAATAATTTGTCCTGGTCCGAGAACTGGACAAGGTACCGGAGTTTGTTTCTCCTGACATCCCGAAGTGGAATGTCTTGATGAACCACAAGGATAACATGCATCAGAACACCCCAATGCACAATAAACTTGACGGTCAACTGACAGATAGAGGTCGGACAACAGATCTAGAGCAAGAACAAGCTAACAACAATACCAAGATATTGCAGAAGCCTTTGTTAGCACTCTCCCGACAACTAGTGCCGAAAGGGTTTCACGGACGAGTGTTATTAGAGGAACCACAACATTGGGTAAAAACTCGCTAAGAGCAATATTGTCGGGATTTAGATAGTTCTTTGACAGAGAGTTTAGCTAAAGCTAGTGACAAAGAAGAGAGTTGCTGAGCAAATCAATTACGGCTGCAACCTCGAGTTTGAAGACTAACTCCAAATTTTTGCCAACTTGATGTAGGGTTTGACAACTAGCATCAGGATTCAACGGGAAAGATCTTGGGTTAAAGATCAGCTTCATGCACCGGGACTCACAATAGCATAATGCTCACAAGGGTGACAACCCTCATGAATCATTACACCAGAGCCCTAGCACAATCCGGAAACTTCGGTTCAAGATCTTGGGCTAAAGCCCTAAGAAAGGAGCACCCGATTAGGTGTGCAGCGTTTTCAAGGCTTCGGGTGTTTTGCAACCAATAAGGAAGTAGATTGTGACTACACCACTAAGTTTCCTTTGGATTCTGAAGATGGTAGAAACCTAACCAACAAACTAAAGGTAGAAGCCAACCCCGTGATCCTAAAACTTTGACATCACGTTAAAACAAATAGAGGTAAGAGATCAGAGTAGAGCGAGTTGGATGAGAAGTAAAAAGAATCCTAAGAAGGTTTTCACAACTCATTTTTAGGTTATAAAATAATTTTCAACTAGACTTGACACCGACCAATAGAAAGGGTTTCCTACAGGCAGTCCTGCTCTGATACCAACTTGTAACGCCCCGACCCCGGAATTATACGGAGAGGCTATGTAAACCACAGGCTATGCTACACAACCAAAGGGCATGGGATTACCGCTCCCACGCAACACTCCGATCATGCCATAAACACTGGCATAGCTATCAATGTATAATAAAGAGATCAAGACTTATGGAACAACTGGCACATCACAGACTCTACAACACAAAAGTTCATATAGCAACTCATATATGAGAAAGATACAAATAACACACCAGGGGTCACAGACCCATCATCACATCAAGCGGAAGCGAAGTAGTGTTGTCTAACAACAAGATCCAAAATAGGGCCTAAGAGGCCTACAGATAAACATAGCCCAGCCAGCTTGTTCCGACGTCCCAAGCTGCCACCTGGGAACCCCAGACTACTCGTCGATGTCCACGAAGAACCCACCTATCTGCTCGGTGTCATCCTCCTCTGAAACAAATTAATAAGCAGCAAAGAGAGACTGAGTATGACGTACTCGCAAGTTTAGTAGGGTGATATAGGCCCAATGATGACGGAGGCTCTAAAGCTGTATAGTAGCTAATTTGCATAAAGCTAGTTTTCCTTTTTAAAAGACATAAAGACTCATGGCATCGTCTACTCAGAATGTTTTTGAAAAGGGATAAGAGAGTAAACTTTCATCTTGGTTCTCAACGAACCCATAGTAACCATTTCTCATCACTCATCTCCACCAAGGCACTCCCTCGAATCACCCTCGAGGAAATGAACCTTTTATCACACGTTGAGTTGCAACCTCTAGTTGCGAAATTTTAAGTAAGGTTTATGTTTTCTATGAGCTAATCCGCCTTTCCCAAGATTTGTCCATAACCGTGGACACGGCTTTTCGAAAAGATTTAACCCTGCAGGGGTGTACTGTTTTTGCCATTGGTACCGTCCGGCTCGCCTGATTAGCTCTCTTCCGGGGAAAGCCGACGAGTGGGCGCGGTTAGACCTTTACCTTGCATGAGGCTTACTCAAGGATCATCAGTGTGCGGAAGGACAGGTTCAGTGCCTATTTCAACACCCTGCCCCGCGGCCACATCCTAAACACCACCGTCCTCATCAAGCCTTCTTCCACCCACACACTCACACGCAAATGGAAAGCTCAAACTAGAGGACCCTTGAGAAGCCCCTCACAAATTATTCGGTCAGTAAGGGGCCCATACCCCCACCGTTGGAAGCACGCTCGGTTCTTGGTTCTATCTAAAAGCACTCTCAGCCTAGGTGGCAAGAATGAGGTAAAACACCATCCCCGATGGCAACTCATCCAAGCCTTTTAGCAATTTAATTATCACAAATAACCACCATGTCCGAAACATTCCATCAACATCATAATTATGGAATTTAATCAACGGACAATATAGCAATCGACTAAGCATGGCTAAGCATAGCTAAGCATATATAACAACATTTATATCCTTGTCTCAGGCCAACACATCAAACCTAGGGTTCATAGGAGGGAAAGCATGTGATGGCTCGGGGAAAACATGCATTCATAGGATACTCTAGTATTGACCAAAATTGACATTGGAATCGCATGCAATATTATGGTGGATAAAATAAGTTTATAAAACAATAGGATGCTAGATGCCAAGAAGGTTAGGTTATCTCTTGCCTTGCTGATAGTGCTGGTCGCGCTGCTCGTCGAGGTATTGTGGTGGAACCTCGACTCCTGAATCTACCGAGACACAAACAAATAACAGGGAACGAAATAAATAACACGAATACAAAAGTGCAATGCACACTCATGATGAGATGGTCAAATTATGCACTGAAAGGGTATTGGGCATGTCCCACAAGTTAAATGGAACCCCTAAAATAATTATCGCAATTAACGGGTTATAACTCCATATTTAACTTAGTGAATTAAGCGTTTACCCAAAATGTCCAGTACTAGAATATGAGTTCTACATGCATGAAAATGACATTATTAGATAGGTATTGTTCTCCTGATCATTTTGGTACTTCGTTTGCAATTTTTCGATTAACGATGATGAAATGGTGATTTAAACGGTTATTCAATTTAAATCATTTTAACCAATTCGAAAATGATATCAAAGGAAAAAATTGGTTTCATGCTATGAACTTAACATAAATAGATAGCATTTGTTTTGCTGGTCATTTTGGTATATCATTTGCAATTTTTGGATCAATATTTATCAAGTTATTATTTTCCCAAAATTGGAATTAAATCTGCCATTTTAGTAAACTCAACTTAACAGCAATTCGAATATTCATTTTAACATGTAAATAGAATTAACAGATGGATATTAATTCCCTGAACAATTTGATACCTTATTTGTAATTTTTGGAGCAATATTCAAATTGTTATGAATTTCCCAATTATTAATTTAAATCTGCCCTTTTTATATTTAATCAAAACATGCAATTTAATTTAACCAATTAATTCAACTAAGGGCACTAATATGTAGGGTTTATTTAGGTGAGCATTTTAACATATTATTTGCATTTTTCTGAATTGTAAAACTCCAGATATGAATTTCCAAATTTTAAATTTACTCACCGATGATTTTGTATTTCATAACTGATTTCAAAATCAAGATTTCATTTGCATGTGTGAGTTACATATTTGGGCAGATTATGAAATTGTGAACCTTTTGGTGTATCAATTGCATTTTTCTGATTTACCATCTAAAAGATATTGCAATTCTAACTTTCTGTTAAATTCTGCAAAAATCAAATTTGGATGAACAAATGACGTCATGGTGACGTCACATGGGAGCAGTGGTCTGTTGATCACGAATTCGTCGCCTCGGGTTGAAATTGAACGCGGGCACTGGCTTTAGGAGCTAGAGGAGGCGGAGAGGAGCAAGGGGAGCGGCGGCATGGACCAAAATGGTCACCGGAGCACGACCGGAATCACGGTCGGGCGGCGGAGTACGGCGGCGTTCGGCAGCTCGAAGCTACGGGGACCGAGAGGAAGAGAGAGGTGGTCCGGGAGGACCAGCAGCTCACCAGCGAGCCCATGCCGTGGACGGTGAGGCGAAGGAAGGACGGACGGCGGCCCTGCGGTGCTCGGAGGCGGCGACCGGAGGCGGGGAAGGTGGCTTCGATCCCGTCGATCCAGCGCCTCCCGACGAGTAGCGCCTGGTCCAGCAGAGGGAGGAGGTCGAGGCGGAGCTTGCAGTGCCTTCAAATGGCTTTAGGGTGGCCGGAATCGACGGCACGGTGTGGCGGCCGGAGATGGAAGAAAAACGGCGGTCGGACGGGTCTAGGGTTAGGGTTTCCGCACGCGTAAGAAGAGAGAGGGGGCAGGGGAGGAAGTGAGGAGAGCAGGGCGTCGTGGGGGCTTAACCATGTGCGGCAGGAAGGGGGGGGGCGTCGTGGAGCAGTGGAGCTCGGTGGTCATGGCACCAGTGGCATCGCTGTTGCCACAGTGAAGATGGACTCTTCCGAAAACCCCCCTGGCCCATTTTTCCTTTTCTGATTTTATTCAAATTGAAAACAGCAACCTTTGCCAATTTATTTGAGGCATCAAAACATGTGCAACAATTATGAAAATCATCAGGGTGGCTCCTAATAAGATAATGAAGCTCACCATATTTTTGTTTTGAATTTTTGAAAGGTTTAACTTGGTTTCAAAATTCAAAGTTGATTTGCAACTATTTGAAGTCCTCATTTTTAATTGAGGCCTTTAAACCTTTTTATAAAATCTGCAAAAATTCATGTAGCCTCCCCATGACATGTAGAAGCTCGACAAAATTTGGTGTTGCAAAATAAAAAGTTTTGCATAACATTTGTTCATAGGGTTTACATAAGGCAATTTTGATCAATTCCAACTATCAATTTTATAGCCTTATAAAAGCACAAAGTAAGAATATTATTTTGCACTCATGGAACTTCCTGGACAAATATGGAAGCTCAAGAATATTTTGTTTTGCCAATTTGAGCAATTGCACTTGGGTTGGAAATTTGGGAAGGGTTTTGCTTCCCTTTAATGTTTTCCATTTGTTGCTTTGATTAAATTTAGCAATTTAATAAAGGATGCTATGATGCAATGCAAAGCAAAAAGTGAAAATTTGGCCCATATTTTAGGGTACCAAACTGCGGCTGTTACAAACATGGAGTGATAATTCATTGCAGTCATTGTGGCAAGCCTGGCCACAACAAAGGTGGTTGCTCATGGGACAAAGCTAGACAGCCACCGAAGAAGCAAACGAGGAAGAAAAACAGAGCATTGCCTGAATATCCAGAGGAAGAGGTGTCAGTGACTACACAGGTACTTCTATTGTTCATTCTATCAACTTTTATAGCTATTGCATGCAAATGCAGTATAATCCGATTAATTGTTGTTACACAGGAACATTTAGTAAATGGTGGAAATTTCACTTTCACTGATCTCAATCATGGCAATCCTACTGTTGAGAATATTGAAGATAATATGTTGGAGGAGATGGTGCAGCAGGTAACTTTGAACAGCACTTGTACCAATTACTGCATATAGCATTTTAGCTGTCATTTTGACAAAAAATATGTACAGGTGCCACCTCCAAGGACCAGGAATGTGCATGCAGTACCTTTGCCGGATTGCAGTTTCATTGCTGAAGAGCTGGGCCAAAATGTGGCTACTGCAGGCTCTAGCATTGGTGTGAAGCAAAACAATGCTATGCAGGCCAAAGCTATGAAACTGGCCAAGCTAAGAGCACATGAAGAAAAGAAAGAAGCTGCACTAGCTGATAGACTGAAGAAAACTGTAGAAGCAAAACAACTCAAGGCTGAGCTGACAAAGCAGAGAAAATTAGAAGCTCAACAAAGGAAGGAAGAAGCTACAGAGATGAAGAAGCTGGCAGCAGCTCAGAAGAAAGAAGCTCAACTTGCTGCCAAGGCCAAAAAAGCTGAGGAGAGAAATAAATTTGCTGCAAAAAAGCGACAGATAGCAGCTGAGAAGAAGGATGCCAAAGCTACAGCAAGCCAGCCAAAAGAAGTATCAATGTTCGATGAATTTAGGGCGTGACTTTGTTATGTGAACTGTAATGCTTTTGAGCAACAATATTTAGTCTTTTTCACATGATGTACTCCTATCATGTTAACTATGTTTTATTTTCTATGCTATGACTATTCATATGGCATTTTACTAGTTCATTGCCGCTATTCCTGGCATTTTACAAGTTCTTGCAATGCAATCAGGTATTTTACTAGTTCATTGCTGCCATTCCTTGCATTTTACTAGTTCCTGCAATGCAATCATGCATTTTACAAGTTCCTGCAATGTAATCTGGCATTTTACTAGTTCCTGCAATATTTTTCTCATAATCATATATTTCTCACTGAAGGTAAACAAGCTATATTTCACATACATTGTCACAATGAGAGGATATGTAGCAAAAGATTACGTTTTCCAGAGAAATATTTCACTGCAACCTCTTAGATTAACTTGCTAACCACTACACTAATAATCAATACAATTACTGCCACATACAAAGCCTAACTAGCCTAACTAGTTCTGCAGTTCTTCACTCCATCTCCATCCTCTACTTTGGATTCTTCTTGCACTTCAGCTATCGTTCCAACAATTTCATCTTCTACCTTGCATTCTTGTTCCCCTATAGCTTCTGCTTCTCGCACTTCAACTGCAGCTCCAACATTACTTGAAACCAAGTAGTTCACATAACTCTACTGCCAGAAATTGCACCCATTCTGCAGAACAGAGTAACACCTGAGGTACAAAACTGATGAAAAACACCAAAACAAACCGAACAGGAACAAGAAGATTACCTGTTGTGTCTTGCACCTGAACAAACAACGTTGATCGAGCAGGATTTGGAGAGGATGCGCCGGTCGTCGCCGTTCAAGCAGGAGCCGGACGGTATGCTGCGGCCGCCGACGTTCGAGCAGAAGCCGGAGCGGATACGGCCGCCGACGTTCGAGCAGGAGCCGGAGCGGATGCGGCCGCCCAAGCCGTTTGAGTAGGAGACAAAGGGGGCGGCCGCCGTTCGAGCTGGAGACGGAGGGGATGCAGCCGCCACCACCGTTCGAGCACGAGCTGGAGGGGATGCGGTCGCCCCCGCCGTTCGAGCACGAGCCGGAGCGGATTCGGTCGTCGCTGCCGTTCGAGCAGGCGACAAAGGGGATTCGGCCGTCGCTGCAGTTCAAGCAGGAGCATGAGGGGATTCGACCGTTGTCGCCGTTCGAGCAGGAGCAGGAGGGGATGCGGCCGCCGCTGCCGTTCGAGCCTCACCTACGAATCGGGCCTCCGCAGGCTTAGGTAGTGAAGAGGAGAGAATGGGGAAATTTGGCCACATGCAGGGATCATAATAATTTTGCAAAACGCCTCCTACAACTATGCATACCCACGCGACCAGTCCTCGCCAGGTCCTCAATCTGTCAGATACTAGGCCCAACCACGCCACGTAAGCCAAATACAAAGAGGAGACGTATGAGTGACCGTAGACGAACGGGCGGAGGAAGTTTGTCAACCCGGAAAATTAGTTTGCTGAGTTCAGTGACCGAATCGTTCATTTCGGACAAGTTTAGTTACTGGACGTGCATTTTACTCTTATATTTAATCACGAAATTGCCACGTACATAAAAAACTTGTATGTTTGCTATTGCTACGCATTTGTTCCATATTATTTTAATATACTTAATATTTGTTTTTAAAATTTACTAGAAGTATATAAGCTCAGGAGCAGATATAAATTTTCGGTTGAATGTCTGCTTCTAAACACCGCTTTGACGTCAACCGAGCAGATGGTAAACATGCAAAGACGCACCAATCGCGAGATTCTGACCCCATCGAGTCTTCCGCTGCTCCGAGCCGTCCAAAGTGCAGTGAAGCCTCGAGATTAACTCCCCACCCGTTACGTCCCCTAGAACGTTCCGGCACGCCCTCTGATTTTTCCCAGAACGCCCAACGGCTGAGATATTCTCTTCGCGCACGTAGCGCATCGGGTCCATTCACGTGTTCCTGCCACACGGCGGGGCCTCCCACCGCACGGGCCCGCCCGCACGCATCACGAGGGCGTCCTCCACGAAGCAAAGACGCCTCCCCCAAATTACCTCGAAGTTCATTACCACCAAATCTCGATTTAGTAAGTATTCTTGTCCGAATCGTGTCCGCAGATAAATCCGTTCCCCTCTGCTTTCCTATCTCGATTTGTCCAAAAAAATTGTTCCCCACCAGCGATTAATCTGGTGTTTCCGGCATCACTCCCCACTAAGCCGCCCCCGTCCCCCGCCTCCTCGCTCGCTCGCGCTGGTCATCCTCGTCGTTTCCTTCCCAATTTCGCCGCCCCCCACGATATTTATTTCCTTCTTCCACAGCCATTTCCCCTCCCCTGATAAAATCTCCAACTTTTGGTGCCTGACTGGCCTCGTTAATATCTGCGCTCGGGATATTTGTTCTTTTGCTTTCTTGGGCTGGCGGGCGCGCGCGCGTTCAATCTTCGGAGGCTTCCGGATCCTTCGATCGGTCGGCGCGGGCGGCGACGGCGGCAGAAGGTATCGCCGCTTTCTTGTTTTACCGATTCTGGCAAACAACAAAAAAAGACGTTTTGTTTCGAGCGATGGAATGATTGCCTGCTTGGGGGATCTAATTCTTTGGTTCTTGTTCGGGATGTTCTGTCTTTCAGGTAGTTTGTGCATATATTGGGAGCCTGATAGTCAGGTTAGGGTTCTGTGCTCCCATCATAGATGATGAAATCCGGGGAAGAAATTAGTCTGGGCCACGGTTCCTTGGAGGAGAAGGCTGCGGGAGATTCCGGGAATGAGGCCAAGATAGAGAGGAGCCACTCTATCAATCTGAATTCGTTGCCAGCAGTAACTGCCGCCGCCATAACGGAGATTGGTGTCTTGCACGGTGCAGTGGAGTCAGAGGCCGATGGTTCAAGCAGTCAGAAGGGAGGTGGTGAGTCCAGTGGTACTGGTCAGAAGAAGGTCCCGAAGAGTGAGGAAGTCGACGAAGCAGAAGTTCAGGTCTGTGCAGTTGTGACGAACAACACGGTTGATCCTTTGAACAGCGAGAACCATGCCAGGGAGAAGGATGCTTTGGCAATTGTGCCAGAAAATCAAGGGTGTACGGATTATAAGGGAGTTCAAGTTCTCAGCATAGTCAAAAAGGATGAGTCAGAGGAGGACATTGTCCATTCTATTAATCCTGTAACAGTCGCGGTGTATGGAGCGGAGAAGGGAGCCGCTGGTTCTGCTTCTGGAGTTACTGCGGTGCGACCGCCTGTCACCCGGTCATCTTGTTTCCATGGTGTGACCAGGTAAGCTTGGTCCCGTGCTCTTATAATCTGTAGTTGACCAGTGAAAACAAAAATACTGTGCTCCATCACATTAAATAGACAAAATCACAGATGACGCTGCTTATAAAAGTATCATCGATTGTGCAGGCATAGGTGGAGCGGTAAATATGAAGCTCATTTGTGGGACAGTACTTGCAGAGTAGAAGGACGGAGAAGGAAAGGAAGGCAAGGTATGCCTTCTTATTTTAGAGCTATCTAAGCGGCATTTATATACATTTTATTTGACTGCCACAATCTGTTCCAGAAGGTCAGTCGTGATAGATAGCCAGATTATGCTTGCATCATTACCGTTGGGGCTCCATGGTGGAGTGTGTCTAGCGCAGCATCTGTGTAGGAGAGGGTCACAGCCCGCACCATAGGGATAGAAGCATGGGATGTAGATACATGGATAACTCTTCCTTGCCTTCATTGATGAAGACCTAGTATATGGAGTACCGTTGCAAAGAAAATTTGAGATATAAGTTCGCTGACTCTCACAATTAAACATACTAGCAGTCGAGATATAGACATATGGTTTCATTAGCTCCGGAAGGTTAGAAATACTTGCAGGCGAGAAATAGTTCGATGGAAAAAACTAGGAAGTTTCTGTCTCACGGGTAACATGCCATTTTGCGGGTAAATTATTTGGGGAATGCTTTTATATCTATGGTGGTATGTGCCATCAGGCATCACTTCATTATATCTGCATGATACAGACTTTGCTATCTGTCCAGATCCCTCATTTGTATTATTAGATGTCCTTTTAGTTGTATCTGATCCTCTAGACTTAGTACTGCTGATGTTGCATGCTTGGCTGCAGTAATGTTGTCCTTTATGTAACCAATCCCCTGCAAATTGTAGTGACTCAGCATAGCTCTGTCGCACGTTACGTTTGCACATCAGCCACAACCCAACTTCTACTTGATTAATTTTCCTCAATAGAAATAACCAAAGAGACATAGCTGTGAGCGGGATGATTAGCTTTGCTGTTATTTAGCAGGCATGTAGTGGGCTGTGAGATCCTAACACACTGTACTATGCAGAGGTACCTTTTCAATTTGTGTGTCTCTTATTCAGCACGAGAAAATTAGAAAATGCATTATGACTTAAGGAGTGCTTATTTCTAACATGTAAGTATGGAGTTTTGTTTGCCGTATCCGTAAGACCTAGGAGACTAGGAACGTAGTTTTACAACTCAAAAAGGACATTCCACTGGTCAAGTGACAAGTTCACTGATTTTCTGATTGAACATTGTTTTAATAGTCAAACCTGCAGCTATAACTTTTTAACACCTTTTTTCATCTTTAGTTGGGAACAATTCCGGAAAAAGGGCATTAACTCTTTCTTACCTCCTCTGTTGTGCCCAGGAGTGTAGGCAGATAATGGGGTGGGGATTTGGTACCAACTTAGCGAACCAACTATTTCGCACTAAAATTAATTTCAGCTATTTCTCTCTGTACGACCCACTCATGTGAACCAGACTGGTTCCTGCACTAGCCCTGTTTACACCCTACTAAACCGCATATCTGCTCCTGTCTTTAAATCTATGCGAGGATCTTCTTAGCAAGTACGGAGTAATAAATACTAGCTTTTGTTGAATGTTTTTAAAATTAGTTAGCATTTGTTTGTCCTAAGTTTCTATATCACGCCAGCCTTTTCGTGTAGCTTCATTATTTTCCTTTTCTGCATGATAATAAAGATATAGTGTAGATATGTATTGCTTCTGACTGGTTACTGATGTTTTGTTGCCATGGTGTTCCCGTGTGGTGGTGCTTCAGTTTATTTAGGTAAATAAATATCTTTCATTTCATGTCTGACATAATGCCTTTGTTTCTTATGTTTAGGTTCTAATTATTTTCTTTCTCTATTTCCTACTATGCAGGAAGTTATGATACTGAGAAAAAAGCCGCCAGGGCCGTATGATGTCGCAGCTCTTAAGTACTGGGGCCTAAATACTAAGCTGAACTTCTCGGTAAGTATTTCCTCACTCATTTTTTATTTTGCTTCTACTTTTATACTCCCTCCGATCCGTATGAAGTGTCGTAAGAAAGTAACTACGTACGTACGTTTCAATGCTTACCTCCCGACAGTTTTTTAGGATCGGAGGTAGTATATATTATTAAGGACATGACAATCTCATGGGTCGATATTATTCCAGCTTTCGGAATACGAAAAGGAACTGGCGGACATAAAAGACATGTCTCCAGAGGAATGTGTGACATACTTGAGAAGGTATATCATGTTTGTATTCATTCAATGTTCTAGTTAGAGAAAGGATTTGCCAAAAAGAAAAAAAGTGTTGGAGAAGGGACATGACAATCTCATGTTTGTATTCAATGACAAGTTGCTTTCTCCTGCAGAAGGAGTAGCTGCTTCTCAAGAGGTGCTTCTGTTTACAGAGGAGTTACAAGGTGGCCTCTCTTTTTTATTTTGTTCAGCTTATTCGAAAGGCTTAGCTTTTCTTCTTCAAAACTACTCAAACTGACATGTAACCATGTCCCTATCATAGGAGGCAAAAAGATGGGAGATGGCAAGCACGCATAGGACTGATTGCTGGAACTAGAGACATTTACCTTGGAACTTTCAGTATGCTACACGTGCCTTAATTTTGATCTTCCATTTAAATCTCTTAACAAATACTTTATTTCAATTTCCTTATGAATTTCCTCTTGTTTGAACTAGAAACTGAAGAAGAAGCTGCAGAAGCTTATGATATTGCCGCCATTGAGATACGTGGCAAAAATGCGGTCACCAACTTTGACCGAAACAACTACATGGAGAAGGGCATGCATTGTATAGAAGGGGCAGGTTTGAACCTGCTTCCAAGAAAGCCGGAGTAGAACTTGATTTGGCATAAAAAATGTGCAGATTTGGTCAGCAATATTTGGGAGCTTATTAGTGGTACATACAGATAGAGGAACTGGTTGCAGCCTGTCATTTATTTGCTGCTCTACAGTTCTTCAGATTGTAGTTCTTTTCGAGAGAGAGAACATCAGTTAATTTAGCCAGCTTTGTGTCGAGAAGAAGATTTTGATCATGCATTACTAGTGTTTGTAGGCTAGAGTTGTACTGAAAAATGTTGCAACCTTATGTTCAGTTACTTCATGTCACGTCTCACAGGAGAATACAGTTTACTATCATTTCACATGTATAACATTCAAGTGTATATTCCAACCAGACAGCTTGTTGAATCCATTGTTTATCTGTTTTCACTCATTTGCTTGTGCCGCGAGGCAAATAACTCGAGAAATCTTCTGATTGCCACAATGCTGTGAATGGCATGCATATATAAATTTCAGTCACCTCCAACAGATTCAGGACATGGACATTACATGGTCCAGACTATTACAACCATCCAAAGCCAGAACATATTTACATCTCATTGTTGTTCAGCTATGCAATACTAGTAAATCTAAATATGGTCCTCTATACTTCTTCCCTCAAGTTGGTCTGATCAATTCCTACAATAAAGACAATGTGACTCAATGCTATAAGCTAAAAGGAACTAGCAGTCCATCAGGACAACGTTCATTGTACTCGCTGATGCCCGAACAAAAGAGCTTTTCTAGAATCAGTAATTTGGGTGGAAGAATGGATTCACATCCCTCTCTTCAAATTCTCGTTCAGCCCTGGCCCTCCTTTCCACCTCTACCTCCTCCAAAATTGAGCGCCTTGTATTTGAAGTCTTAAACTGCACAAGTGCCATTAAAAGAATTATGGGCGGGCCTAAGATTAATCTGCACAGACAAATCGTATTGTTGTATTGAACAAGGATGTTAATCGCAAAAATGAACACAAAAAGGAATGATGGAGCACTACTTCTAACTAACCAAAGGAAAAAACACTTGCCAATAGGGACTTGCATGCTCTTTCACTGCGCTACCAGTGAATTAACAAGCCAACTTGCCAGGGTGGGTGGACCAATATTCTAAACCCACTACATGCCTATAAAACATCGGATTTTCTGTGTATGATTAACTTAGAAATGTGGACTGAAAACAATCTAGTGTGTAGATATGAAATAGGGCATTTGATAATCGTTTTATGGTCCAAGTCTGAAGGTCCTAATAAGGATGTCGAATAATGCTAATAGCATCTGTAGTAACAGACCATACACTGGATGACTAGAATAACTGTGACATCTAGTCTAGGGAATAGAATAACCATGTGACATCTAGCGTCTAGTATAGAATGCTCGACTCTTGATAGCTAAAACTCTATAATCAGTAATTACATGATCATGCATTACAAAAATCTAACTGTAATCACTGAGGCAGTATCACTGCAGAGCATATTGGCGACAATTTTCGCTGAACAAAGGAGAACAGTTGCCCTCTTGCCAAAATTTAACATAAAATAGAAGATACCTTGCTAACCATAGCCTCAAATGCTTTTGATCCATTTTGTTCAATGTATTTCTGTGCAGCTGAAATTACATCGTCAGGTTTATCTGAATCTTTCCTTCTGGGAATATACCCAATGTTTACTACTTGCTGGTTCACAATCACTGGCCGCACAAAATGCTCATAAACATGTGCAGCACCGTTGAAGTAGGGCAAGACCAACCAGCAGTTGAAAAACAGCTTCCCATAAGACCAGAAGGGGAGCCTGCGGAGCGCAAAGATTAGTCTCTGTACTAACAAGTAAGCATCCATTCATCTCATGATGCACTAACATAAATCTGTCCCCAACTATCAGATAGTAGCAAAATACAAATTATACTACTCCCTCCGATCCATAAAAAGTGTCGCCCACTTAGTATAAATTTTGTACTAACTTAGTATAAAATGAGCAACACTTTTTATGGATCGGAGGGAGTACTAAAGCAGAGAAGGTAAGGGACAAAGAAATTTATTTGAAGAATATGATGTATCCGTCTATTGTTCTTTCAAGAAATCTCTAGTCACAAGACAGGTTTCATCTCCAAGATCTAATATCATTAGATTAGACAGTAACATGAGTCGAGATTCAAGAAGTACTGAAGGATTTATAAGAAAGAAACTATGATGAGATAGGGAGCTGTCTTTTACCATTCTATTACTGCAGCAAAGGTAAGCTCAAACAGAGTGATAAACGAGTACAACACCCAGTAGGTGAGCCATTGCTGATCATCTATAGAAGATTTTGTTTCTATTGCACGAACAGACGCATACCTGTAAAAGTGTCAAAGAGAACCTTAACAGGAAAAAATAAACAGTGGTTGCAAGAAAATCGAAGCATGTGGTAAGTTTGTATCTACTTAGCAAGAGAAGGAATTTACTTACAGAGGATAAGCGAGTGAAACTAAGGGCCTGCAAGAAAAATAAAAGCACCTCAGTACTTATAGAGGATGAAAACTGTCCGAAAACCTACAACGGAAGCGTCTAGTTGCCTTAGCAACTTACAACACCATGATCATATCACCTCATCAAGTGCCACTGTACTAACAGAAATAAAGCTCACGGCGGCTAAAACGTCAACATATTTGCAAATCGATTATGCAGCCATATTCTGTAGATAGCACATAGCTATGTGGCATGATGTGCTACACAATGCAAAGTTATCCTGATTGCAGTACTGTTATTTACCAAGAAGATTCCATTCCGGTAGGTTATGCAGAAGATGTAAAATCATACTTCCTCCGTTTCTAAATATAAGATGTTTTAGCCACTTCACATGTTGACTAGATGCAATCTAAAGTGAGTGAACATATAAACTAAAATGTGTCTAGATACATTTGAATACCTGTGAATCTAGAAAAAGACTAAAACATCTTATATTTAGAAACAGAGGGAGTAAGTGCTAAACAATGTGGCCCGTTTGCAAAATTGTAACCAAATTTTCACCAAAGGCACTAACTATGTAAAATCAGCAGCTAGGTTGATCCATATGTGGGGTGGAACCATATTTGATGCTCGAGCAAACAACATGAGCAACACGTGTATATAATCTAGCACCGCTTCCAAAGCGAACAGACCTATCCATCCAGGATAAAATTGATAGTCCTAAGGCAATTGATTAAATTACATTTCATTACTGTAGGTCCCTAGGTAGCTGGCAGATCTGGTAAATCAGTCCTCTGCCAAGTCTATTGGTATGTCGTAACGTCTGATGAACCAAAAACCCTGAACCCTTCCATCCACTTTCTTTTTTTTACAAATCCCCCAATATATACTCCAAAATCGAAGTTCCTACCACAACCCAGTGAAGATTTAGAGCGAGACTCTAGCTCTGAGTGACACTATGGTCTGCAGCCTAGAAACCACGCCATGATTCCTGCACGCTTTCCCTTAGCAACCTGAACAGAGCGCATAGAACGACTGCTCCGGCAGCCACGGCACGCCGTTCCTACCGAGAACACCAAACCAATCCGTCCAAGGAGAGGGGAGGAACCAGATCAAGGGGAAAGAAGAAGAAGCAGCACGTACCCGGCGAGAACATCCAGGTTGCTGACCAGCACCTTGAGGAAGGATCCGGACCCCATTGCGCTGTCTCCAAGGCTGCGAATCTGAGGAGTTGAATCGGCAGTAAACCGCGGGGATTCGCCGAGGATTTATTTCGGCCGCTCGGGTTTGGTTTGGTTCCGGATGCGAGGCGGCCACCTACTTCTTCCTTTTTTGTTCCTGATGTTTCTTCACCCTTCCGCCAACCCACGCTCTCTTGTTTCCTTGTGTGTGTCTTTTTCCTTTTTTCCTTGTTGCTTCGTGGACCTGACTGACGGCTGTGCTTCCGATGATTCCTTTTGCGGTTGTCCGGCCCGTCTGTATTCTTACGAGAGGAGCCCACGAACGTAAAAGGAACCTAGGGCAGTTATTGGGCCTACCCATGACCACTCAACAAAGAGCCCAAAATAACTTAATTTTCTCCAACAAAGGACCGATAGCTGCCATTTGTCGTGACAATGGTCGGTATCGTTTGGGCGATTCCTTCCGAGCATGGGAAGGAAGCACAGCTGCACAGGTGCGTCGACGGCCAGGTTTTCTACATTTCTTCCGAGAGCCACATGGCCCAGACCATACGGTGTTTTTTCATGCCTAGGAAACTTTTTTTTTGAAGTTTGTTGTCTCATTTCTTGATATGCTGTTTTAACCTTTTTAAATGAGATGGGACTTTGGGTATGTGTCTTTTATATATCTTGTGTGATCATTGGTTTTTTGCTTAGTTCACATGTTGAATTTGTAATCAATCATGTGTTCATTTGATTTGTGATCAATCATGATTTGAGTTGATTTTTTTATATAATTTGGACAAACCTTATACCGTATCACTCGTTTGTGTGTCTTCTTGGGTTACTTAGTATTTTCTATAAATTGTTTCTATGCTTGGTTCTTAAATATCTTGTGCATGCATATTTACTACATGTACATTTATGGTAAGATTTCTTTCTTTGATCCAGTATATATGGATAACTCCATCAAATTCTAAATTGGTTAAGATGTGCAATAAATTTGATTTTTCATATATATATATATATATATATATATATATATATATATATATATATATATATATATAGGTAAATTAACTGGTGCTCCCTGGTGCATGGGCACCATGGTAGAATACTGTAAGTTTTGGGTATCTACAAAACACGTACACGTCGGGTATGCAAACATTGAGTATGTAATAGGTGTACACACCCTTTGGTATATGTACATTGAGTATCTACATGGTACGTATACCTTGGGTATATATATCATGGGTATGCGTAAAGATCAGACATATATATATGTACCGTAAGTATGCGTACACATTAGGTATATATACCCCGTTTTTTTTCATACCCAATGTTATATGTACCTCCTACATACCCTAGGTATATATACCCATGGTATACGTGATGTCTACATACCCCAATTATACCGTATTCCGTCCTGATGCCCGGGCACCATGGTATATATATAGACGCGGATTTTATGCCCATGGTGGTAGCTGTGCATAGGGTGCGGGCCGTTGGATTTGCATCCAATCTGCTCCCTTGATCCAATCCGTTCATGCATGTGACGGAGGTGGTTCTCCGTTTGTTACTAGGGGCTGTCCTCTACTCTGTTTGTCAGTTGTCAGTTCGCTGCCGTGTGGAAAATTGCTGGCATGCTTTTCAAAATTTGAACCTTTGCTCCGTGGACGTTTGTGAAAGGACAACCAGCATCGTGGTCCATTACTCCATTGTCCCATGGCTCCGTAAACCGTTTGTCGAAAGTATATTTTTTCTACAAATAAAATACTGCTACCGGAATGGATTTATGCTCCTAGTTTGTGGCGTGGTGGCCTTTTTATCGTGAACTACAAAATACATTTCATTAGTTGGCCGTATCTTTCAAAACGTTGAAGAACCCCGGTGCAAATTTTATGCTACGGTGGCCATCCATGGCATTGGCGGCCCATGTTTGTCGTTATATTAGTGGAAGCAGCATAGTGCGTGTCATGTGCTAACTTGCCGTGTCTTTCTAATCTTTGAAGCACAACGATGGTCAATGAATAATGCGGGTTGGAGAACTACAGGTTAGCAGTACTCCTCAAGCATTAACAGTTTAACGCAAACACGTCGTCGGCAACTGACCACAAGAGAACGCAAGAGGTAGAAAAACTCAAATCAACCAGGACAATGAGAAGAGCATTGCACATCAAATTAATTTCTCCTACATCATTGCACTGTGTCATTTTAGGTTCTACGAAAAATAAAGACGAACCCATTTATAGATCCAAAAAGAAGAAGAAAAACATGTGGCATGTCCGTCGAAAAAACCAAGGGATCCGCTGGACGGGGTTCCTGCCTGCTCCGGGTGGTGCGAAGCAGCACGACGGGTCCGTCTGTGTTCCGGGCTACGGCCGGCGAGGAGCAGGTCGATGGAGCCGGCGGGGGTAGGAGTACGCACGTCCGCCCGCAGGTCGATGTGGCCGCGCCTGCTCCGTCGCGGCCCTGCCTCCCCGGTGAGCAGTAGGTGGACTCCCCGGCGAGCTGCTCCACACGCACACTGCCTGGAGGCGAGGTCGCCGTCACGGCACTCTAATCATGTGTAGTTACTGCAAAAGCTGAGACAATTACAGATGTGGCACACATTAGTAATATGCCTTTCACCAATTTACAGAATCATCAAAAAAATAGACGAATCCAACTGATGGAAGCAGCAAGTAAATTTAACCTCAAATTCGTATGCCTCACACAACAAACCCACAATCTAGCAGAGTAATATAAGAAAAAATGCAAGTGCATATATCAGAAAAAAACAAGAAAGGACACGGAAAAGAACAACAGGAAAATAAAGCATGCCAATTACTTGAAAAAAGATGTCACCATTGCACCGAAACCAACCACAACAAATTCAGGGAGTTCCTCAATCTCACTTAGGTTCAGAACACCATAACACAAAATGTGCATGTTCAATAACGAACTGTGCTTGCCGAACAAATCAGATCATTGTAAATCTTTGACTCCTAGAATGGGAGAATATTTATGAAAAAAAATCATATAGCTGGACATCTCTGAATGCAGTAACATGGAAGAAATTCCATTGTATTTTTTCCGTGCTCCAAAGAACAATCGTGCTACAAAAAATGGGTGCAAAAATGGGTGAAGAAATTCCATTGTATTTTTTTCCGTGCTCCGGATCTGAACATCACGTTCCAACAAAATGCAAGAATCCAAATTGAAGAACAGATCTGGTAAATAAAGAACAAATGGGTGCAGATATCCCTGATTTTCGTATCTAAACATCACCCAACAAAAAAGTGCAATAATCCAAGAACAGATCGTGTATTAAAAAAAGTACAATATACATCCGGATCTGAGCGTCACGTATCAAAAACAAAAAAAAATACAATATTTGTCCGCTGATTTCCGGAACAATATAAACAGAAGACCAACAAAGTAGTATTTTTCCAAGCAATTTCGGATCTGTTAAAAAATCACAAGAAGTCAAAATTGTACATCCAGAAAAAGATCTACAAGAACGTAGAACCAGAACGTTGAAAGTGCATGGTTGATTCCATGCATGGTTTTGGTAATTAATGACAATCTCTATGGACTAATATTTGCGTTGAGCTCTATGTGTAGGTTGTCCTTTAGCTTGTGTCAAGATCATTTGTTGATCAAGGCCAAGCTTGCTTGTCTCCATTGGTTGGAGTCAAGGTCAAGGTAGAAGATCATTTGTTGATCGAGGCCAAGCTTGTCTCCATGTGTTGGAGTCAAGGTGCTTTGCTTGATCTCCATTTGTTGGAGTCAAGCTCAAGGGAAGAAAAGATTTGTGTTGATCAAGGCTAAGTGCGGGTTGATCGACACTCAAGTCCAAGTGAAGATATGCCGAAGAGTGCTTTCCCCCTTCTTGGTGTATGGGGGAGCCACATGTGAATCTTCACCGAGCGAAGCGCAATCAAGAAGATGGTTCGCCTTGAGGAGATGAAGATCGTCTCCATCGACCTCAAGTGGATTAATGCGCAAGGCAAAGGTATGATCTTGGTAGGGCTTTTATTTTACCGGTCTCATGATGTTTAGTGAGAGACCGGATTATAGGATAGATAGCCGTACTATCAAGAGGGGCTCTCGACCGAGTATCGTGATCGTATCGTCGTAGAGAGCACAAACCTTTGCATCCTTGCAATCATCCTTATTGGTTCTTTTTTTGCTTTTATCCATGTGAGAATTTAGAGCTTGTGTTCATCTCCATACCAAGCTCTAGTTCACCAAAAACGGATTTAATGAATATCTTCTTGCGTTTTTGGTATTGGAGGTTTACCGGTTTTGGTATTGAGGTCAAACTCTCTCCTTATATTTTCCTCCTCACATGATAGACTATGATGTGTATATGCATGATCTTGTAGGGCTTGTGATTATCTTCGAAACAAGCCCAAGATCATAGAAAACGGAGTCTTGATGAAAAGCTTGTGCGTTTTCGGTGTTGGAGATTTTGCCGGTTCATCCGCTTGGAAAGGTCTCACCATTCCATCCCTCCGCACAATCTCCTTTGCTTGTTTTCATATTTTCAGTTTTTGTAGGGTAAGCTCTTGTTGTCCTCTTTCCAACAAAATTGGATTCACTCGATTCGGACTTCATTTGCAAAAGTTATGGCAGTTCTGGTTTTCTCTGTCTGGATCTACCCCGGAGAGGATCCGGAGTCTCCGGTCACACCGGAGTCTCCGGCCTGGACAGGCTCCAACGGCTAGTTTTTGGGGGAGGCTATAAAAAGCCTCCTCCCCCCCCCCCCCCCAAACCTGGTTACACACCTTGCTCACTTGTTCTTGCTCTTCCCCTTTGTTCTAATCCTTGTGAGCTTGATTCCTCTCTTCCCCTCCAATGATTCTTGCCCAAATTTAGGGTTTCAAGAGAGGAGATCTAGATCTACCATTCCACCAATCAATTTCTCCTCTAAGTGAGGGGAACCTTGTGGATCTAGATTTGGGGTTGCTTTGTGTTCATCCCCTTTGTTCTTCCTCTCTTATTCCCTCCATAGCATTAGTTGCTTTGGTTGGAATTTGGGAGTGAAGGATTTGAGCACTTTGTGTGCTCTTGCCTTTTTGCATTTGTTGCATCGGGTTGCTCTCTCCACGGTGATACGTGAAGTTGAAGGTTGAGAAGCTTGTTACTCTTGGGTGCATTGTGTTCCCAAGAGCTTGTTGCCTCTTGGGTGCATCATGTACCCTAGACGGTTGGAGGTGCCGCGAAGACTTCGAGTTGTGAAGCTTCGGCACGAATTTGGGAGCCCCCAATTGAGTTGTGGGTGTGTGCCCCAAGAGAAGTTGTAAAGGGCTCCGGAATCCGCCCCGAAGGATTCCGATAGTGGAAGGTGAACCAAACCCTTGGGTGCGGTTCATCGGAGAATAGGGTGAGGCCTTTGTGGCATCTTGAGTAGGCCTCTTGTGGCGAGCTCACACCCCTCCAACGAGACGTACTCCCTTAACAAGGAGGAACTCGGGAATACATCCTCGTCTCCGCGTGCCTCGGTTATTTCTATACCCGAGCTTTACTTATGCAATTTACATTGTGATAGCCTTCGTGCTTGAAGTTCATATCTTGCTTTCACCTTGTTGCTTGAATTGCTTAGCATAAGTTGTTGGTGCACATAGGTGAGCCTAGTAATTAGGTTGTTGGCTTGTTAATTTAAACACATAGTTTTATTCCGCAATTATCAAGCCCCTAATTAGAAAGAGTTTTAATCGCCTATTCACCCCCCCTCTAGGCGACATCCGGGCATAGCTTGTTCTTTCAAACATGAAAAATAAGAGGGATTTCAGATCCAACAACCATGCACAAACTAGGTCTTCCTAGTCATCTCGAATCTGAGAACACCATATATACATTAAAAACGTTACTTTTTTCTTCAAGCAGATCAGATCTGGACCGAGATCTGGAACAAAAAACAGGGAAAAAAATGCAAGAACACCATATATTTACAGTAATATCTAATCTGGACCGAGATTTCGAAGAAAAAAGGATGAACCAAAAAAAAACATCTTCACAGCAAGATCCGGACGTAGGGAGCTCGGATCTGGCCTTCACATGGCCGTAGTAGACCTTGATGGAGTAGATCTTGCGGGAGAAGCTTCTATTTGAAGCCCCCGTCCCCATGGCCGACGCCCCTCCACTGCTTCCGGCCTACATCGACATCCAGCGACGGAGCTTCGCCGCGGCATGGTGGTAGCCTGGTGGGGAATTGGGGATCGTGGTGGTGTGAGATAAGAAGGAGAGAGAGAGAGAGGAGTGCGGTGGACTGAGTTTGGTTGGGAGGGAAAAAAATGGCCGGTGAGTTAATATTCCTTTTGACGTGCTCTGGTTTTGACTCCGTTTTGTTTGGTGCGGCTCCGCCGTTAGAATTTTGTGCTCTTGTTACTATAATCTGTGCTCCCTATACAAAATTCAACGGTTAGATGTATGTGCGTAGCTACCACCCTGGGCAGCCCACTATTTTGCATATATATATATATATATATATATATATATATATATAGGTCTGCTATTCTGGAACTAGTTCTAGAATAGCTATTCTGGAACCACTTCTGAACTTCACTCGCAATGTTGATGAACTTCATTTAAAGTTAATGTGAACTTCCTGACGGAACAGACTGATTCTCTACCTTCGCAGGAAAGTTTTACAGTGCGATTTTTTATCCGCTTATCGGAATAATGCATGTGATATACCGTTGGATAGCTATCGAAATTACGAAACTTTTTCATGTTCACGGGTTTACGAAATTAGTTACGATTTTTAAAAAAATTCATATATACGAACACTATTTTCGCGTCTGTACCGTATTTTGGTCGCCATTTTCAAACCGTTTATCGGATTGATGCAAATGATACGCCGTTGGAAAGCTAAGAAAAAGCCGCAACTTTGTTATCTCACGCACTTTTTCGAAATTCCTTACGGTTTAAGAGCAGTTTTAAATATACATAATTCTGTTGTTTTAGAATTCTCGTTTTTTCTGAACTTCCCACTTCGCATCTGTGAACTTCTTCCTAACACGTATGTGAACTTCTTCACGGAGCACCAGATGCACGTGTTATGTCATTTTTTGATTTTTTTCCTGTTCGATTTCGTACTCGGACCATTTCTGAACTTCACTCTGCACGAAAGTGAACTTTTACGGGAGACGTAAGTGAATTTCCTCACGGAGGATTAGACGCACGACACGCAAGTGAACTTCATTTTTTTTGCTAGTGAACTCCGCGCATTACATAAACTGAACTTGTTCGAACAAAAAACAAGCGAACTTATTTCTTGAACTTTGCAGACGCAAATTTTCAGTACATACATAAGCTGCTCCATTCGGTCAGAGTCCAACAACTAACTACACTCAGGCATTACACTGAACTTCCGAATAATAGCTAGATAACTTGAATTTCGGATGTGAAATGCACGGCGCGTGCGCAGGGGCACCAGCGCTAGGATGATGAAGCTTTTTCCCAGCTGTGAACTGCACGCCCATTGCCAACCACGAAACTATGGAGTCCACCTACAGCACTTGGGGGCAGTCCGCTTGTAGATCTTGGGGTTGCAAATCTTATCGCTGTTTTTGAACTTCATAGTTCATCGATGTGAGCTGCACGGTGTGACTATGTGAACTGGGAGGTTCGGGCATGACTCCGCGCAGGGGCTCCGGCGGTTCGGAGGTCCGGGGAGGGGGGCGCTGGGAGAGCAGAGGACCGGCGCCGCGCGGAGCTTGGTGGCCGGGGCGAGCCGGGTGGCGCCAGAGGTTGGGGGTAGGAGGGCGCCGCCCCCAGATCGCGGCCGTGGCAGACGAGACCTTCAGGGCCTGCACCCTGTGTGAACCTACCATAGGCAGCACGGTGAGGAGTGGGGGCGCCGCCAGGCTCCTGCCGGTGAGGGCCGGCATGCAGGTGGCCGGGGGAGGTCATGCGGCGGCGCGCAGGTGGTGGGGGAAGTCGTCCGCCGGCGTGCAGGTGGCGGGGGAGGGCGTCCGCCGGGGCGGCTCGATCCAGATCCTGGGCTCGATCCTGGGAACCGGTGCTGGAGATGAAGGCCCTCCCAGGGCGGCACTGGTGGACCTCGCACTGGGTGAGGTGCAGGAGGAGGCAGCGTCGGGGTGGTGCGGTGAGGCGCAGGGGCGGTGCTCCGGGCAGGAGGGAGGCGTGAGGGCGCAGGCGGCGGGGACCAGGGAGGCAGGGATGCGTGCGGCGCGGATGCCGACGCGAGGGAGGTGGCCGGAGGATGCACACGGGAGAGGGTGGCGGCGCGCCGGCGGATGCGCCCGGGGGAGGGTGGCGGCTCGCCGGCAGGAAGAAGGTGGGTCGGGGACTGGTAGCTAGGTGCGGGGTGGGAGAGAGCAGCGAGCCGGCCGGTTCGTTTGGTTAGATAGGTTTTTTTTCTTGCGGGGTGGTGCGGCAAGTAATCGGGATAAAAAGGTGATTAGGATGGGTGGTTCTAGAATAGCTATTCTAGAATCTCTTAAAGGGGGTTGCAGAATAGTCCTGCTCTCTCTCTATATATATATATATATATATATATATATATATATATATATATATATATATATATGTACATATTTATGTGTAGTTTTTCCTATTTTGGACCCAACATGTTTTGGGAACATGTTGTACTTGAATGTTGTTTTAGATACTTTTGAGATGCATTGGATGCTTGTCTCATTCACGAGGAAGGCGTTTTCACCGTACGTTTATCGAAGCCAAACTAGGATGATCGATGAACTCTTATTTACTACATCATACCAATGCTAACTCGGTAACAAATATTTTCTTCATGCATACATATATAGCTTTCAAAAAGTAGGTTGCACCATGCCCTTGAATTCTTTATGTACAGAAATTGTGATATGTGCAAAGTTTTTTTTTAAATCTCTTTACTGCAAATGTGAGTAAGTTGAGATGATTAGATATAACAGACAGTGTATAAAGTCACTTCCTGATTTATCAAACCCAAATATGTCAATTTATCAATTTTGTTGTATATCAAATTCTCAAAGTACTATCATGTGCAATATTGATGAAATTATAAATTTTATTATTTATATGTGATACTTGTTACCCTTTTCAAACAACCGCAACTATCTATTGCTAGTTGTGATTTCTTTGGTGTGCTTGAATTTGAGATTCTTTGATATATAATAAGATAAAACTAAGCCATGGGATATGATCTCAAGAAAACATCTTATCGAATATTTCCTATTGGATATCATATTCTTTTCTTTATTAACTATTTTGGGTGTATATGTTTCTGTGGGGATATATATATCATTATGGTTTTTATCTACTTAGAAACTTACACATATGAGAGAGGTCATATCTCTAATTGATATTCTAATTTTTTTACGTTCACCTTTTTATTGTTTTTGATTGTTTGATTGCTCAGTAAAGAATTTGTTTACGACTGCTCGTCTTATTCTATTGCATGTTCGTTCGCTCATATTTCATGAATATTTTGTGAAGTTTGTCTTGGTGAGCAATTTGATTTTTATCTTTGATATGGGTTAAGGCATAAGGTTTGATTTTAACTTGTATCTGTGAGACCATTAGGGGGTGTCTGGTTGGCTTATTTTTGCCTTTTGGACTTTGATTTATAAGGCACAAAAGCACATGAGTAGTTGTTTTGGCTTTAGAAAATCTAAAGCCAAAAGCATCTGTTTAGGTGTTTTTGTGACTTATAAGACAAAATCTAAAAGACAGAAATAAGTTTAGAAGTGTTGTATCGGCCATATCATGTCTGGCTATTCCAGTCCACAGAACTAGCTATTCTACGCATTTATGTCACATCGCAATAAATAGCTGCGTTTAAGATAACTTAATTATCTCTTGCATGCTTACCAAACAAAAAAAATATGAAAGATTCTCAAAGGAAAAAAATCTGAAATTTACACTTAAGGAGTACATGACACGGAGTCGTTGCGCCATCGATCACTGTGTGTACGGAGAAGGCCGCCAATACGATTTGCTTTTAGGATTGCTTAATGTAACAGCAAGCCTAATCGCTATACCAAGAAGATTAAAGTTCCTGATTTGGTGACCCATCACGTTGACCCTAGCTAGCTAGCACCGCCACCGGTGACGGCCGACCACATGGCCCACATCATCATACGTGTTTCTTCATGCCTAGGAAACTTTTTTTTTAAGTTTGTTGTCTCATTTAATAAATATGTACATATTTATATGTAGTTTTTCCTATTTCGGACCCAACATGTTTTGGCAATATGTTGTACTTGAATATCGTTTTAGATACTTTGGAGATGCATTGGATGCTTGTCTCATTCACGAGGAAGGCGTTTTCACCGTACATTTATCGAAGCCAAACTAGGATGATCGATGAACTCTTATTTACTACATCATACCAATCCTAACTCGGTAACAAGTATTTTCTTCATGCATACACATATAAGTTTCAACAAGTAGGTTGTACCACGCCCTAGAATTCTTTATGTACATAAAATTGTGATATGTGCAAAGTTTCTTAAAAAAATCTCTTTACTGCGAAATGTGAGTAAGTTGAGGCGATTAGATATAATGGAGAGTATATAAAGTCATATTCTTGATTTATCAATCCCAAATATGTCAATTTAACAATTTTATTGTATATCAAATTCTCAAAGTGCTATCATGTGCAATATTGATGAAATTATAAATTTTATTATTTATATTGCTAGTTGTGATGACTTTGGCGTGCTTGAATTTGAGATTCATTGATATATAATAAGATAAAACTAATCCATGGGATATGATCTCAAGAAAACATCTTATCGATATATTTCCTATTGGATATCATATTCTTTTCTTTATTAACTATTTTGGGTGTATATGTTTCTTTGTGGATATATATTATTATGGTTTTTATCTACTTACACATATGAGAGAGTTCATATATCTGATATTCTAATTTTTTAACGTTCACATTTTGATTGTTTGGTTGTTCCGTAAAGAATTAGTTTATGAGTGCTCATCTTATTTTATTGCATCTTCGTTCACGCATAATTCGTGAGTATTTTTTGAAGTTTGTCTGGGTGAGCAATTTGATTTTTATCTTTGATATGGGTTAAAGCATAAAGTTTTGATTTTAATTTGTATCTGTGAGACTATTAGGAGGTGTCTCGTTGGCGTTAGGTGCTTTTGTGACTATAAGACAAAATCTAAAAGACAGAAATAAGATAGAAGTGTTGTATCTCTTAGTCAGGCCATCATGTCTGGCTAATCCAGTCCACAGAACTAGTAGCTATTCTACGCATTTATGTCACATTGCAATAAAATAGCTGTGTTTAAGATAACTTAATTATCTCTTGCATGCTTACCAAACAAAAAATGTCAAAGATTCTCAAAGGAAAAAATATTAAATTTACACTTAAAAAGGTCCTTAATCAAGATATGACACAGAGTCGTTGCGCCATCGATCACGTGTGTACGGAGAAGGCCGCCAATACGATTTGCTTCTTCTTTTCTTTTAGGATTGCTTAATGTAACAGCAAGCCTAATCGCTATACCAAGCCTAATCGCTAGCACCGCCACCGGTGACGGCCGGCCAGGGCCAGTCCATCAACCAAAAGAAAGGTTGATTCGGTCGATCACGGACCGAGAGCGACCGGCCGAGCTCCATCGCTCCAAGGAGGTGTAGGCGGACAGACACGGATGGATGGGAGGCCGAATCCCGAGGCGGCCGGGAGCATGCAGCCTGCAGCTGGATAGAATGATGCATGCATGCGCCTGAAGCCTGACCTGCGGTGACCACCGATGGGCGCGCCGCGCGCACAGGGCCGCCGGTCCGCCCACCCGGGAGCTGCTCGTCAAACTCCGCCGATAGCCAAATTCCTCGCGGGGCTCGCGGCACGGTCGGCCGTACGGCCCGTCGCTGTTGCTCGCCAATCGCCATGACATGATGCCACACCCCGCTGCCCATGCATGCCCGGCGGCCATCTCTCCACTTGGACCGATCGCGACGTCTCCGCCCGCCTATCGTCTCGCGTGCACGGTGTGATTGGCGCGCATATGCCAATCAACGCCATCTTTAACTAGAGTAGCAAATAGCAACTGGTAGCAAGAAACCGGCCGTGCATGCATGCACGCTCGCATGCTCGGCTAATTCATTCATTCATTAGAGCGCGAGGCACAAAACACTCGTCTTTCGCTCATCATCGTGTTCCATGGCCGGCCGGTGACGGACGGGAGCAATCATGCCGCTTTCGCTCGAAGCGCGCGACTGGCTTGGGTCGTCTATTATTTTCGAAAAAAAATATCATTTTCAACCCTAAAGTCTCAAAATCCCTATCACTGAATTATTGAATCCCGGTCTAAATCGTAGCCTAGACCTGTTTGGCGCACCGGGAAAAAGAAAATCCCGATCGGGATACAAGCTACTCTCCCTGATAAGTGGAACCCATCTACCATATTCATCTTCTTTCCCAATTAATTTGAATCCTGTGTCCGTGCTCGTGTCAGCCCGCATCGAGTCCGTCGCCGCGGTCCGGCTCCCGTCCCTAGCATACCCGCCACCGCCTCCGGCAACTACTACTCTGCCTCGGCTCCCTCGACCTCCTCCTCCACGTCGACATCAACCACGCTCAGGAGGTCGTCGACACCGTCATGGCGATCTTTCTCGGACTGCTCCACTGGACCCACCTGCTATCGCGCCATGTCTCCCGTTGGGTGCCTCGACTCCGTCTAGCCGCTTTGCCGTGGGATGCGCTGATGTCGCGGCCTCGTGCTCGACATCGTCAGCCGGTCCGCCTTGGGATCTCCTCTCTGGCAGTCGTCCCACATCTCCTCGCCGGTAGCCGCCTCGCAAATCCTGCTCACGGAGAGGAGCATGGACGCCGGCCACCAACGTCTGTCATGGAGGATGCGTCCGCCCGCCCCTACTCGGCTGTGACCCGCCCAGCTTGGCCGCCGTTCCACCACTGTTGCAGTCTATTGTTTAGAGATTAGGTAAGAAGATGAATATGACATGTGGGCCAATGTAGTCAGTGAGGGTAGCAATTTAGAATTTTATTTTTCACTTTGAAAAACAGGTTCATGGTTTAATTTAGACCGGAATTCAATAGTTCAGGTTACGAACGATAGGGATTTCGAGATGAGGGTTGATTTCGTCGAATATCTACGAGCAGGGTTGAGAATGGATTTCTCCCTTTATTTTCCGTCTTGATTCCTGCCTGCTTAATTGACCAACGTCACCTTAGCTAGAGCATGATGGATCGATGCCCATGTCTGCTGAATACCTCACATGATAGCGGCATTAGTACGCTTCTACTCCTATATATATATGTGCTCCAGCTTCAGCTTTAAATCGTGTATGTGATCATGTGTATACGTACATAGCATCATATAGTAGGGCCATTATACCGTGAGCACTTAGCATCTGTTAAGCTGGCCGGGTACGTTGTCATCTTCTAAAGGGTCAGCTCATCTCCACACTCATTGTTTCCAGCTGTGTTAGCCAGAGAGGCTGCTGCTCGTTTTCCTTTTTTCTTAAAAGCGGATTAAGGACACTGATGATCTGGGTCGTAGCGTAATCATTCTTTTTCCGTGGAAAGGAATGCTTTAACTTAAGTCGCATCATCTTTTGCGATGCAAAAAATAATTAAGTCGAATCATCCACTTGGCTGTAACATCGGCTTAATCAGTTCCTCTTTAATGATTCTGGTTAAGTGGACTAGTACTAGTATACTACGTACTGCTAATATAATGCGAATGTTTGATTCAGGGAAAACAGATCTTGCTAGCTGCTCAAGAAACAACTTTGGTTACTTGACCTCATTTGATAACTTTGGTTGTCGATCGAAAGGGACTGCAGTGCTTTGTGAAAGTAACAAGGATATCTCAGAAATTCTAAAGAAAAAAGTGACAACAAACATATAAATGGCATTTGTGATGTTCTGTAAAAAAAATTCAGTACTCTAAAAAAGATATTTTCAAAACCCCATTTTGGCCATTGTTTTTTTTCTTGCACGGAGCATCACAAATATTATTTCGACACGAAACTTTTCACGTATGTAGAAAAATGGCATATGTTTGTTGTCCTTTTTAATCAGTTGCTTAAAAAACATCGTACCGGTCTAGGAGCATATGAGCTCGAGAGCCGTTTCGAATTTCCAAGATATCTCGGACTATGATGGATTACTTCTTTTTCTCAAAATAGACTTTCGCCCCGCTTTATTAAATATAAATAAAGTAGTCACACCAATACAAAGAGTAACTTTGGTTGTCGATCGGCCACAGTGCTTGTGAAATTAACAAACATATCTCTAACTATGTTAGATAACTATTTTTTCTCGAAATAAGTTTTGGCTCCTCTTTATAAATAAAGCAATCACATACATACAAAAAGTTTAAGTGCGAAATAAAAATGAAATATAAGTCTGTTGGGTCAACAACACAAACATGCCCAACTAAAAAGAAAAATGGCAGCACCACATTCTCCACCGAGTAAGGAGCTCAACCGCGAGGCAAAGCGAGATGGCAGGTTGCCACCAGAAAATCACCAATCATGTCGTCTAGACAATATCTATCCAGTTTCCCGTTGCATGTAGTTTGGGTACCACCGTTGCAAGAATGTCAAAATTGAAACACATTGTCATAAGCAAGCCGAAGAAGACGTGCTCAATAACCATCTTATTTCGAATAGTTCATGTGCTCCAGGTCATTGCCGCAAACACTAACCAGAAGAGGCGCCTCCTACTACCGGTACAATTCTACTGAGCTTCCAAGAACTCGGCAAGGTCCAGGACGTGCCACTCAGCCCCTAGAGCCTGATGGACAAAGCTCCATAGGAAGCGGGCCACATGGCACGAGAAGATATGAGTCTCGGGTCAGGGATTACACAAAGAGGGCACATGCCATCACTCAGCTCATGCCGCTTCGGCGGCTTCGCTACCTAGAGACCCAAGGGAAGGCGATCGATCCTGAAGCAACTCTAGATGAAGATCTTAATCTTCAAAGGCAATAAAGCTTTCCATAGTGAAGAGGTCCAAGTCAGAGTTGACCCGTGGAATAGGGTATGATGGGCTGACCGAGAAGGTCCCCAAAGGGGGATTCACGCCAATATATAACGTACATGGATCCCTAGAGCGACCGTGGAAGAGTCACTTGAAATTCAGACCAATCTAAGGCTTCCTCTGGGCCAAATGTTCGTCGAAACATGGTCCGTATATCCATGACGGGATTCCAACGTTGCATGAGATTCATTAGGTAAATTTCCGATGCTGGAAGCGTGTGTTCCTTAAGTTGGATATCCATAAGGTATATGACCGTCTGGATTGGTCCTTCCTCTGCCAAGGTAGTGGGGGCCACGAATATCTGCCACTTTGGATGGTCACAATGATTAATGTCATCCAACGAATCTTCGCTAACGTCAACGCGACATGGTTAGCTCTAGTTGTGGAGCAGCTAACGCACCCTTGCCGGTTTACCATGTCCATCACTTGAATTACCTTGGGAGTCAGGGTAATGACACCGAGATTAAGGCAACACATGATCAGTGTCTTAATGTAGAATTCTGAATACGCTCCGAGAACTTCTAGAAGAAAGAAAAAGGATGGCCATCTAGTCTGGCTGCCGAGATAGCCTTCATTGTCTTCATCGCCCGACCAACCTAATCGGGCAGGGATGGGAAGGCGAGTTCTGCATTCTCGTTAATGGACATCATGGCCCGAACATGCCAGCAGTCGACAACAAACGCAACCCCTGAGCGGGGTCCTGCCATGAAGAGCTCCTCAAGGAGTATACAAGGGTGGAGATATCCCTAGCATCCTCGAGGAGATGTTTGCCGCCCACATGCACAGAACTAAGCACTTTTGGTGCCGTTGTTGGCAATGGCCACTACTAGGAAACTAGCTATAGGTGGAATGCTATTCTGTGGCGCACCATTATTGCATGTGCCACTAAACAATTTTTTGTGGCGCACCTCTTGGCGTGCGCCACTAAATTCTACATTTCTGTGGCGCACCTGGAGGACATGCGCCACTAAATTCTACATTTCTGTGGCGCACCTTGCTCCATGCGCCACAGAAATGTGGTGGGTTGGCCATTTCTGCAAATTTCTGTGGCGCATGGTACCAGATACGCCACAGAAATGTAGATTTCTGTGGCGCATGGAGCAAGTGCGCCACAGAAATGTGGCTTTCTGTGGCGCATGTTGCATATGCGACACATAAGTTTGACAAAATAAAAAAATCAAAATTTCCAAAAAAAAATCAAAAAATCAAAAAAAAAAACCAAAAAACTCAAAAAATCCAAAAAAATAAAAAATCCAAGAAATTCAAAAAATCCAAAAAAATTAAAAAAATTCAAAAAACCCAAAAAAATTCAAAAAATCTAGAAAACTTCAAAAAAATCAAAAGAAAATCAATAATTCCAAAAAAAATTATTTTCTAAAGAAAAGAAATTTTATGATTTTTTTTGGATTTTTTTGTGTTTTTTTTTGGATTTTTTGATTTTTTTTATTTTTCTTGTATTTTTTGAGTTTTTTTTATTTTTGAATTTTTTTTTTGAAGTTTTTGGGATTTTTTGAACCTTTTGAAACTTTTGAATTTCCTTTTGATACTTTTGAAGTTTTTGAAATTTAAAAACACATATATACACATACCACACATAAACTACACACATCTATACACATACAAGGGTTAAGAGGGTTGATATGATACTTATATCAATAAGAATTTAGTAGCATAAGGGTAGCTGAACTGAATAGAACTTAGAAGTTAAGCGTGCTTGGGTTGAATAGAACAAAAGTTTTATCTTTTATATATTGATATAAGAGAAGCAAATACATAGTGTCCTAAGCTATCTAAAAGCAAATAAAGTGCACAAGTGGACACATAATGCCAAACCAACACCATCTTATCTTATATATACAAATAGGTCCTTATTAATATTCTCGGATACTTGAGTCGCATCATCTTTGTAGTTAATCAAATTGATCATCCACTTGGCTCTCATATCTGCTTAATTAGTTTCTCTTTCATGATTCTAGTTCGGTGGCTATCAAACAGATGCTAAAAGAATGCGAATGTTTAAGGGAAAACTAATGATGCTAGTTGCTCAAGAAACAACTTTGGTTACCCACCTTTGATTATTGACTTCGGTTGCTGAAAGGGAGTGCAATGCTTGTGGAAGTAACAGACCTATCTCTCACTACGTCGGATATCTCTTTTCTACCTGAATACTCAGTTAGCACCTGGTAGCTGCATGATTAGTTAAAAAGTGGCAAGATACACGTTTTCTGTCTGGAGGAGGCAAGATTATTCTCTGCTGGTCGTGAGCAAGTGCAGACGTAATGCCAAGCCAACACCATCTTGTATTATACTAATAGGTCCTAACAAATATTCTCCATATATAGTTTAAGAGCCTAACTGCACGGAGTATCAACCGCACTTACCATATCAGAGCAGCAAGGACCACCCAGCTCTAATTTAAAATAATTAGAGTCTTCTGATCTCATCACAATGGCCCTAGAGGAAGACAAAACCTGCATAGGAATGTTAGCAGGAAAAGACATGAATTACACCCTAACAACACAACTAAACTAATCCCCATATGATTCCCTGATATCCCTACCCCGTTCGGCGCCATTGCACTTTTCTTCAGTACTATTATAGTACTATTCAATCTGCGCGTAGGAAGATTTACAATCAGTACGGCGCAGCACTCAATTCAGGCATATAGCTGACGGCGTAGTAATCGTTTGGCGATACATTTCCGGGTAACTGGAAATGATGGATCGATCGGCCGCACTGCAGAAATTCTGCAATGAACGAACGACCATCATCGGTCCATCAAACGTAAATCATGCCGCGCGCGCTACCTAGCTCTGCCGATCTCGAGGCGCAGAAAGGAGATCGAGGGGCGGCAGCGGCAGCGCGGCAGGCGAGGATGAAAGTTGAGACACAAAACCTTTCTGAAAAAGGGCTACAGTGGAGCAAAAGAATTTTGTGGCATGCATGCCTGCAAGAGAGAAAAAAAGCGGGTGCAATACGCATCGCACACACAAATCAGAACACTAGGAGTATGACACTACACTATGCACAAAATCCGATCACACACACATAGAAAAGTTGTTGTTTTGAAGTCATATAAAGTGATAAACGAGAGAGAGAGAGAGAGAGAGAGAGAGAGAGAGAGAGAGAGAGAGAGAGAGAGAGAGAGAGAGAGAGAGAGAGGCCTTCAGTTAGCAGCGCACGTAGCTGCTAGCCATGGCAGCTGCAGAGATTCCTTCAGTTCTCCAGTGAAGAAACCATGCATGCGAGTGATGGAGAAAAGCGGCCGGGGAGCTAGCTAGATCGATGCGAATTGCGATGCGATGAGGTAGCTGTGTTGTTGCTACCACTTTACACTCATGATCCCCATGAATTCCCTGGGGTTTTGGTGCCGCCTCGGCATACACCCACACGCCGTGACACTGCCTATCTTTTGAAAAGAAAAATGCGCGCAGCACAGACACACAGACCTGACAAAGGCGAAGTCAAAATGAGTACCTCTCCTCTCCTAAACTATTTGATAATTAGATGCTTACTGAAATGTATGCGTCTAATAATTATTCCGAAGCAAAATGCCGTACGTGATGATGATCGATGAGCTAGCTAAGCAGGTTCGGTAGCTAGTTTAATCATGGACGTACGTGATAATTGAGTAGACATATTGATTGTATTGATTTGTTTAGAGCAGATTACATCATATATGTAGTACAAGCAAACCGACATAGAGATAGGGTTAGGTATCCTATTACAATACGTATTGGAGTCCTAAGTGGACTCATATCGTTAACACCCCCCGTAGTGTCAACGTTGGGTGTCACGATGTTGAGACTGGATCGGATGTCGATGAATGGAGCAGTGGGTAGACCCTTGGTGAATATATCTGCAAATTGGGCACTGGTTGAAACATGTAGAACACGCACTTCGTCAAGTGCGACCTTCTCGTGAACAGAATGAATATCAATCTCAATGTGCTTCGTACGGCGATGATGAACATGGTTGGATGCCATATAGACTCCAGATATGTTGTCACAGTAGATGATAGTTGCACGATCTAGTGGACGATGAAGCTCGACAAGTAGTTGGCGAAGCCAAACTGTCTCAGCAACTGCATGCGCAACAGACCTATACTCCGCTTCAGCTGATGACCTGGAAACAGTAACCTGCCTTTTGGAATACCATGAAACAAGATTATCACCCAAATATACACAATAGCCGGATGTGAACTGTCGAATATCAGGACAACCCGCCCAGTCCGCATCTGAATAAGCTGTCAAACTTGTGGGAGAAGAAGAATTGATAAGTAAGCCATGATCAAGAGTGCCTTTGAGATAGCGTAGGATTCGTTTGACATGGTTGAAATGAGGAAGACGAGGATCATGCATGTAGAGACAGGCTTGTTGGACAGAGTAGGAGATGTCGGGACGTGTGAGTGTAGCATATTGGAGTGCACCGGTTATACTATGATATAGACTAGGATCGGGTACGGGATCACCATCAGCCGAAAGTTTGGATCCAACATCAGCTGGCGTACGAGGGGGTTGACAGTCAGACATGCCAGCACGAGTAAGTAAGTCGAGAATATATTGGCGTTGAGAAAGAAAAAGACTATCAGTGGAACGAGTGACAGCAATGCCGAGAAAATGATGTGGGTTCCTAGATCAGTCATAGAGAATTCATTGTTGAGTGATGAGATGATGTGGTGGAGAAAAGAATCAGAGGAAGAGGTGAGAATAATGTCATCAACGTAGAGTAAAAGATAGGCAGTATGATCTTTAGAGTAAAAAATGAATAAAGAGGAATCAGATTTTAAGGGTGTAAAGCCAATTGTTTGAATAAACGTAGCAAACCGATGAAACCATGCCCGAGGGGCTTGTTTAAGACCGTACAATGATTTGTGAAGAAGACAAACGAGATTGGGAGAAGAGAGATGTTCAAAACCCGAGGGCTGCTGCCAATAGACAGTTTCATTGAGAGTGCCGTTGAGAAAAGCATTTTTGACGTCAAGTTGATGAATAGGCCAAGAGGAAGAAACAACAAGACTAAGAACGACGACACAAATAGTACTTGGTTTGACAATAGGAGAGAAAGTCTCATCATAATCGATGCCGTATTGTTGAGAAAAACCACGACAAACCCAACGGGCTTTATATCGAGCAAGAGTACCATCAGCATGAAATTTGTGCCGAAAAACCCATTTACCAGAGACAACATTGGCATTAGCTGGTTTGGGAACGAGGGTCCATGTATTATTTTAAGTGAGAGCATCAAACTCATCGCGCATAGCAGCATGCCAGAGCGGATCAAGAAGGGCACGCTTGTAAGTTGTGGGAATTGGAGAAATAGTTGTAGTGGCGGATAGGTTTAGTTGACGAACGGGAAGATGAAAGCCACGCTTGCCTCGAGTTCGCATGACATGGTCATTGTGAGGAATTTCAATGGAAACCGCATTGGGAGGAATCGGTGCATCAGAGAGGGCGACTGGAGAAGAGCCCGAGGATAGATCGGGATCATATGTTGCCGCGGCAGGAGAAACAGAAGAAATTTCTGTCGTGGCAGGGGTTGGCGGCAAGGTGGAATCTGCCCCGGCAGAAAATTCTGCCGCGACAGGAGTTGGCGGTGTGATAGGGGTGGGGCATGGGTCATGGGGAGAGGTGTCTGTTGGTTCAGTAGGGGGCGAGGGGGGATGAGCTATAGGTTGGGATAAGAGGGGTCGTTGGGTAGGATTGGTGATGGATTGTGGTGTGGTAGACGTCAGGGAGGAGACGGTGGCATATGGAAAGACGTTTTCATCGAAAGTGACATGACGAGAAATGAGAACATGGCCAGAGGAGGGATCGTAACAACGAGAGCCCTTGTGATCATCGGAGGGTCCAAGATAAACACATGGAAGAGATCGAGGTTCGAGCTTGTGTTTGGTGGTGGCGGTGATATTTGGGAAACATAAACATCCAAAAACACGAAAAGAGGAATAGTCAGGATGATGGAGAAAAAGGGATTGAAAAGGTGTATAGAGGGGACATGTTTTTGTTGGTCGGATGTTGAGAAGGAAATTGGCGGTACGAAGAGCTTCGGCCCAAAAGCGAGGAGGAAGTGAAGCTTGTATGAGGAGGGTGCGTAGGATATCATTGATGGATCGTAGAGATCGTTCTGCTTTTCCGTTTTGAGGAGATGTGTATGGGCAAGAAAACCGAAGAAGGGTGCCAATAGAGAGAAAGAAATTGCGGTTGCTAGCATTATCGAATTCACGACCATTGTCACATTGAATAAAGCATATGGGAAGGCCGAAGTGCACAAGAGCATATTGTTGAAAATTAAGAAAAATTGTGTGAGCATCCGACTTGGCACGAAGAGGAAACGTCCATATGTAATGAGAATAATCATCAATGATAACTAGATAATATTTAAAGCCAGGGACACTAGGGATAGGGGATGTCCATAGATCACAATGTAGTAGCTCAAAAGGAAAAGAACTAGCCGTAGTAGAAGTACTAAAGGGGAGGCGAACATGTTTGCCGCATTGACAGGCATTGCAGAGGGAAGAATCATGAGATGAATTAGAGCTAGGGATACAAAATTCTTGAAGCATAGATGATAGTGTAGTTTTGTTGGGATGTCCCAGTCGACGATGCCAGAGATCAACGGAGGCGTGCAGGGCATGCGGAGTGGAGGAGTACGCGGTGTGGAGAGGGTATAGGTCACCCGAACTATTGTAGCGAGGCAAAACCGTCCCGGTGTTCAGATCCTTCACAGATAAGACAAAAGGGTCGAATTCCAAAGAGACAGAATTGTCAATAGTAAACTGACAAACAGAGATGAGATTTCTAATTATGAATGGAGCAATGAGAATATTGCGCAAGAGAATTTTTTTAGTATGATTTGGAATAGAGGAGTGACCAGTGCATGTGATGGGTATAGAGGAGCCATCGCCGCCGATAATGGATGAAAAATTAGAAGGAGAACAAGATGACATCAAATTCAAATTAGAAGACATATGCGAAGATGCACCTGAATCGAATACGTATTGTAATAGGATTTAACCCTATCTCTATGTCAGTTCGCTTGTACTACATATACGATGTAATCTGCTCTAAACAAATCAATATTTCTCCTCAATTATCATGGTATCAGACGCCTAGGTTTTCCGCACCTCGGCATGGCTCCGCCGCCAAAACCCCCACCGTCGCCGTCGCGACCTCTCGTCACCGCCGCCGGTGATCCTACCTCTACTTCTACATCGCCACCAGCGCCTCCTCCGGCTCCGCCCACTAATCCATCAACATGGCGCCCATCTTATGATCCTTGGACCGGCCTCGTTCAAGCATGGCCGATGCCCTGGACGCATATTATTTGTGGACTCATATCGTTAACAGTGCGTACACAGCATAATCTGTGGTTTTATACTATATTATTTTCAAATCAGATCTCTTTAGACAAAACCTTGTGCTTTTGGAGCGGGCTGGTGTGGAGAAATCAGGCACAGTATACAGTATAGACAACTAGCTAGACATCGCACACTGTAGGGTGTTTGAACGTTGAAATCATCCATGGCCTGCAGTTAATCTGCCTTTTCGCTCTGCCCGTTTCGCACAGCACACTGTAGCCCATGAACTTTTGGGTGAAATCTAATGACCCGTTTCGCTCTGCCCGCTCCCGCGAGCGGCAGGGCGAAACCCTAGTCGCCGCCTCTCCGGTACCCCTCCTCCCCTTCCCCTCCTCCTCGCCGCTGCCGGAGGGCGTCGCCGCGAGCGGCGGGGCCCCTCTCCCTCTCGCTCGATGGTGGCGGCGCGGGGCGCTACTCGGAGGGTGTGGCGGCGCGGTCGCTCGGCGGCGGCATGGCGGCTCCGTGGTCCGGCGTACCTGCGGCGGAGGGCGTGGGTGGCGCAGCTTGGCTGCTCCTCTGGCCAGGGGGGTGGGAGCGCCTGGAAGGCAGGCCGTGCGCCGCGGCCATGGCGGGCATGGTCGGCAGCAGCTCTGCGGCCTGCAGGCTTTGCGTGGAGGGCTCCAGGCGACGACGGCTGGGTGGTGCGGCCTCGCTGGCCGCCTCGAGCTTGGGACGGGGCAGGGGCCTCGTGCCTGCTTCGAGCCCGCCGGTTGTCGCTCCAGATCTGGTGTCGCCAGTTGCCATGGGGGCTCCCGGCCGCCGATTTGGAAGTGGAGCTCTCTCTCTTCGTCTCGCTTCCACTACTACAAAAAGGCTTACCCGTGGCGCACCAAAATTCCCTAGCCGTGGCACAGCCCCCTGCGCCACGGATTGCCACGCCACGGGTAACATATTACCCGTGGCGCAGGTACCTTGGTGCGCCACGGGTATATATATTACCCGTGGCGCACCTCTACATCCTGCGCCATGGATAATGTGCGCCACGGATATATCACTAGATGCGCCACGGGTATGTGGTCCGGGAAATAAAAAAAATGCCACCACCGCGGCGGCGTACGGTGCACGTTCATGGACACGGGAATTGAAAAACAACATGCCGGCCGCCGCCGCCGAGCCGCCGAGATGAGGATGCATGGATACGGCCGTCTGCTGCGGGGAGGAGGGTCTTCGCGCCGAGGACGACGACGCCGCAGGGAGGATGGGGGCTTCGGGGACGCTCGGGGACGTTGTCGTCGTCACCAGTGGAGGAGCTTAGTCTCACAGAGGGAGGAGCACGCGGCGGTAGCGGTAGGAGACGTCGGGGACGCAGCAGCGGCGGGAGGAGAGGTCCAGGACGCGGCGGTGGCGGGAGGTGACGTAGAGGACGCAGCGGTGGCGGGAGGAGATGTCAAGGACGCGTCGGCGGGAGGAGACGTCGCGGGAGCTCAAGAAGGAGCTCGGGGAGGAGCAGGAGATAGAGAGTAGGAGAAGAGGAGGAGGAGGAGGAGATTGAGATGAGAGGAGGAGGAGATAGAGATGGGGATGTAAGAATAGTGCCAATCCATGCCCCAATCCCCTCAGCCAATCAGGAACAAGAATAAAAGAGCACACGGATCGTGTGCTAGTTTGGGTCGCTGTGAGCCGTCGGATGAGATAGATGTCGTCGGATCCTAGTGTTGCATCTCAGGTTACCCGTGGCGCACCTCGTACTGATGCGCCACGAGTATTGCTACTACCCATGCCGCACCATCTCTTCCATGCGCCACGGGTAAGTTTTATTTATTTCTTCTAGCCATAAAACTTAAACTTCAAAAAAAAATAGGTGTTCCCTTTTGAATTTGGGGATTCTGTACGCCAAAAATGGCTCAAAAGGCCGTAGGCGATTTGGATTGGATGTGGTTTTTTCTCTAGTTTTTTTTAAGGTATTAAACGTCGAAATCCGAGTTCATATGCAAAAGTTATCGTCGTTTTACTCTTCCATAATGTTTTTTTGCAAAATACGTCGAAATTCATATTTCATATTTTTCCTAACAACTAGGTTACGTAACATAACCACATCTCAAAGGATTTTAAATTTTGAATTTTTTAACATTTTCTTTTAGCCTTTTTAAAACTGAAAAGGCGATCACGGGGGGGGGGGGGGGGGGGGGGGGGGGGGGGGGGGGGGTGTGCATGGGGGCATAGAGCAGTAAACATACCCGTGGTGCACCACAATTTCGGTGCGCCACGGGTAAGAGGTTACCCATGGCGCACCACTATTTTGGTGCGCCGCGGCTATGTGGGGTCAAAATTTGGCCCCGAGACCATTATTTTGGTGGCGCATTGGAATAAGGTGCGTCACGGCTATACTCTTACCCGTGGCGTACCAAAATAGTGGTGCGCCACGGCTAAGGAGGGTGCCCCTCCGTCAGCCCAGCCTGCACTTTGCCGTGGCGCACCACAATTTTGGTGCGCCACGGGTAATGTCCTACGCGTGGCGCATCTGTGTCTGGTGCGCCACGGCTATATACTCGTGGCACACCAAAATAGTGGTGCGCCACGGCTAAGTAATCTACTTATAAGCCTTTTCCTACTAGTGTTCGGTTCAGTGGTGCATAGAGCTTGGGCGTCGGGGCGGCGGCCCTGGACGGTGGGGGTTTGCGTGGTTGGCGGGCAAGCCAGCGACTCTGGTGCTGGCCGGTGCCTACGGCCGTGTGGGCGGCATGGGGCTGGCGAGCGACGTTTTGTGATGGTGGCTCGAGAGTCTCTGGACGCTCGGTGCCCTAGGTAGAAGGTGGAGAGGTTTGGCCAAGGGGAAACCCATGCCTGGGATCTTCTCGGGCCACGACGGCGACGTCCATGGACGCCGTCCCCTTCTTGAAGGCGTTGCAGTGGTTTCTCTCATCCTCCTACGCTCCGGATGAAAGTCCAAGATCTTCTGATCGGGCGGCGGCGGCGCTCTGGCTTCGTGATCTTCTTGAAGACGTCGTCTTGGAGCTCACAGCGTGCGGCTCTCCGGAGGTGGTGTGGTGTCGGGCGGCGACACTCTAGTGTTGCTTTGGCGTCGGGCTTCCTCTGGCCAGGCTTGCAATAGGCTCTGCACCTCAGCGTTTCTTTGTGGGGCTTCCTTGTGATCCTGTTTGCAGCTGTGCGGACGGTGGCGGTGTTCCCCCGGTTGATCTCCTGTTGTCTCCTCGGTCTTCCTTGTTGAGCCTGTCTGCTCTGTGCGGACGGTGGCGGTGATCTTCGATCACCTGTAGTCTCCTCGGTCTTCCCTGTTGAGCCTGTCTACATTTGTGGACGGTGACAGTGGTGTTCCTGGTTGTTTACCTGTAATATCCTTGGTAGCCTTTTCTCCTTGTTTGTGTGCCGGGTTGTGTTGTAAGCTGGTTTCAGCACTCTTATATCTCTTTCGCCGTTTGGACGTTATTAATTTAACCTCGTGACTTTCGGCCTTTTATCTAAAAATCTGCCTTTTGTGTCTATGCACCATAAACGCATCTGTTTCCCAACCTGTGTAACCCGCGGTGTCATCTCTCCTCTCTCTTTCAGACATACAGAGATAGACATTGGTGCATTTTTTTGTGTGTCAACTATCAAGTCGACCACGACGTGAGTCAGGGTGTGTGAGAGGGAGAGGTTTAAGGTAGACGATGGCACAAGGGTAACAGCAAAACAACAGAGTCGATCGACATGCAAATTAGTGTGTTCACAAATGTGTACATCTGATGGAAGCAGGACAGGAGCACATGTGTTTAGGGGGTCGGCCATGGCATGCCACTCAATGCACCCAATCAACTCAACATGTGACGCAGCATCCTTGCCTAACAGCCGTGTTTCTTTTCCCCTCCCCTGCTCTCGCGATAAACTAAGCGAAAGGGAGGCGACCTCGTTCCCTCGGGCCGTCGCCGGTGAGGCCGGCAGTTCCCCTCCCCTCCGCCTGCTGCTCCGGCGGCGGGAGGGTAGGGGAACTCCGGTCCTCTGCTCGCGGCGTGTAAATAGTAGGGATAGATGTTCTGCTGGCGGCGCTTGGGAGGTGGAGGTGTCGCCGGAGAGAATAAGGATGCTGCTGCACCGTCCCCTCTGCGCCGGTGACCTAGGGGTTTCCGGCGAGGTGCTTGTGGCTGTTGGTGCTCCCTGGTCTTCGGATCTGGTGGAGCGTGGTCTGCGCTCGTCCGTCACTTCGGCTCCGGCGGTGGTGTCGGCGACGGCGAATAAAGGTGTACCAGATCTGCTCCTGTTTGCCTCCAGGGTGGTGGCCGTCGGTGGATCTGGTGGCGTTTGGTCCAGTCAGGGTTGCTGCTGCGGCGGTGGTGACCTTGAAGTGGAGCTTTTGCTCGGGTTCCGCCGTCGCGGTGACGCGTGCTCCGGCGTTGTCGCGGAACCACGGAGTCTCCATAGGAGCTTCTTGCTGGCTGCTGGGTTGTGGCCGGCGAGCCCGGGATCTTCCTCCCTCTCTGGCGACGGCGAGGGAGACTTCATCTGCTGCTCGACGTTCTCTCGTTTCACAGGTTTGCAGGCGTGCTGGCACGGAGAGGCCGAAGACGACGACTTCCCTCCTGCATCTTCGTCCGCAGAAACAAGGTTTCGCTGGCCCGGGGGGTGCGGCGGCGGCGGCGGCGAGGCGCGTCCTCGTCTCGCGCCTGCTTCCTCTGTGTTTCGAGGTCCCAGGGACCGGTTTGTAATTTTCTTATCTTGTGGGGTGCGTTGTAATAGCAGTTGCTATTAGATCCAGGGTTTTCCGCAAAAAAAAAAAAAAAAAACTCAACATGTGACAGCCAGCTCCGGTATTGCACAGAGAACAACCGACAAGTCCAGCACGGTATTGGCCTCTTCCCTTGCACCGATACTTTTCCTCCTCTGAACTCCGCAGCTAGCTGGACTGTGCTGCTGACCTGACCGCCCTCTGCACAGCTCATAATGCTACCTGTCGCTGATACGTAGGGCCAAAACCCAAGCACTGTCCACTCACGTGAAGATCCACTTGTCAGGGCCAAACGGAAATATGAACCCCCTCTTTTTTTCAAAACCCCCGTTTCCAAACTGAAAATAAGCGCGACATATACATGTGGGGTTACAGCTAATCATGTCTCACATCACCGAACGCGTGATCCCGAGACGGTAACGATAGCCGCTTATGCGAAACCCCACATGTCAGTAATCCCGAAAGGCTTATTTGCGCCCAAAAGCCACCCAGGGTACAAATAAGCACGACAAAGGCATATGCGTCTACAGGTCATGTGTCAGCGACCTGTCACAAAAATAATTGTTACGTGACACGTGGACGGACATTGCTCGTTCTACTATCCGACGGGCAGGCAGTCACGCGCTGGATGGCCATCTATACATACGTTGAACCGTAAACCACCTTGTACTAAAAACCACCGTTGCACATCGAGAACCTCCCTGCAAAATTATCACCTAAAAACCGCCTTAAAATCATCGAAAACACGGAAAAAACCCCATCACCGCATATCCAACCACCCTCTAAAAATATCCTCTGTGTGGAAAGAACAAATAAAATGCACTTTCTTTCTCTAAGGCGAGAAATGTCTATTGAAGACTGGTCTTTAGGGTTCGCAAGGTACTACACAATTTATGGGGGAAAATCTATTTCCATGTCGACCAAAACATAGTAAATCCAAGAAAAACAAAAACAAAAACCCAGCGATGATAACACACATCCAAACCCCTGAGTTAATAAACATCACCGAAAAAACCCCGCCATGTGCAGTCAAAAGGAAAAGCCGCCCGCTCAACAGAATCCCCCACCTATCGGTAGCGCGCCATCGGCCAACCCGCAGCTACGCTACGCATAGCCCCTCCTGCGTAGGCTGTCCGCCCCCCAGTTGCAGCAAGAAACAAGAGGTATCGGAAACAGAAAGGGGCCGGTGGCAGAGGCCATTAAAACCACGTCACCGATCGAGAAGGGCAACGACCCCTGGAGGAGGAGGACCATATCACACGCGCGCACCCTGCCGCTGCACCCTGCCCCTGATTTATATGGATCGATGGACGTGGACGTGCCGGAGGAGCTCGCCGGGGAGTGGCCCCCGATCTCGCCGGAGCGATCTGGTCGGGTTTCCGGCCATAAATGACCTTCGCCCGGCCGCAGCTGTGCTCCGCGGTACAGCTCGACGGACTCGCCCCCGTGGCCGTGCCGGGCGGCCGGATGCATGCATGCATGCCGATCGACTCTGTATTTTACTTTCTTTCTATCGCGAGGATGGGCGGCATGGCATGGCACGGCACGGTTGGGGGTGCGACCGGCGACCGCGCGTGGGGAATCATTGACGGCTTCCTCCTTCCGCAAATATAAATACGTACGGGTCGGCGTCGGTCTGGTCTGGTCGCCGCCGGTACGTGGACTCGAGTCCGCGCCGGCGCCAGCGCGCGCGCTGGCAATCTCTCTCTCCCCAGTGGGCAGTGGCCGTGGTCCTTGCATGCCACTCGGTTCTTCTCTGCAGATTGTTCGCCCATCGGATGACAAAAACCTTGGCGCGCAGCTGGCCGCCCGCCCTCGTGATCTCTACCTTGTGCATCTTCCTCCTCTACGTCCTGATCCTAGCCCAGTCCTATATATTGGCCAATCACGACTAAGTTTATATCTGTCGAAAATGTACTCTGGACTAGCTATAGCTAGCATGCACGTCAAAGCAACTCATGTTCTACGATTTTTACTTCCATGATCATAGTTTGTACTAAATAGTCGTCTACTTCAATCGGTAGCATTTGATGAAAGGATCGATAAAAACAACCCTAGCTAGCTAGTTTAGAAACAAGCAACAGATTAATTATGGAACAGTCAAACAAGGAGGCATGCATGCAGAATGAAAATGCATGGTTGCGACGAGAAAATTAAGTGCACAAGAATAGCATGCATGGCATTGGCAGCTAGAACTAATAAACACTTGGGGAAAAAATAACGAAGCATCGATCACGGCAGGTGGCGAATGAACGCTCAAGCCTGATATAAAAAAATCTCTTCCGCTCGCATTTGTTGATCAAACCCTAAAGCTAAATAAAAGAACAAAAATTAAACAATCTCTCTGCTGATGCTGATGGGTGATGTGTTTCCCTCCTCTGTCTGGTCTCCCATGGCACACCTCGCTCCTCCACTCACAACAGGCACAAACCTACGTACGTAAGGATGATGATGATCTAAGCGCCATTGCCATGGGACAGTGTAATCCTTGCAAGTTGTCTAGGAGGAGAGGAACGAAACCACAAAAAAGAAAAAATGAATCAAAAGACAAAGAACAGATCAAAGGCACACCAGAGTGACCCATGCATGCGCGCGCGATCTTCGCCCTACGATTCGCTGGTGCTCATGCTCTCATGCCGCTCGCCGCCGCCACCACCGCCTCCGTGTTGCTGCTGCTGCTGGCTCGACGGACCGCCTCCGCCCTGGTCTGCAGCGGCGGCATCGGCCGCCGCCTGTGTCCGGTACGCGTTGAGCGCGGCAAGGATCCCCATGTGCGCCTCGCCTGTACCTCCGCCGCCGCCGCCACTGCCTCCCACGGGGCCGAGCCCCAGCTGCTGGCCTGGTAGCAGCGCCATCGGTGCGGGGAAGTTCATGAAATGTAGCCCGCTCGGCACGCTGCCACGGTACACGGCGGCCTGGGCACCGGCGCTGGCGCCCATCTGCGGAAAGTCCAGATCGACTCGCCGCCGCTGCCTCCTCCTCCGCCGCCGTTGCCACCGCTGGGATATGCCCCCGCCGCCGCCCGGCGTGTTGTTGCTTGGCACCATCCAGACGGTCCCTGGCATTTGGCTCTGGGTGTACCCCGCCATCTGCTGCTGGTACTGTGCTTGCTGCTGTTGCTGTTGCTGCTGCTGCTGCATTTCTTGCTCCCACCGCCGCTTCCTGGAAAGGTCGGCAGCTGCGGCCGCGGCGGACGGCGAGGGCTGCACGTCGAGGCCCACGCTGCCCGAATGGAAGTTGAGCAGCAGCGGCGACGGCGTCGAGGACGCCGAGGCGGGGCCGTCGGACGGGAAGCCGAGCCCGACCACCCGGTCCCACGCGTCGGCACGGGACCCGAACCGCGCGCCGGGGCTAGGCAGGGCCCCGCGGAGGTGCGCCGGGATGGAGAGCGATGAGCCGGAGGAGCGGAGGGAGATGTTGAGGGAGGTGAAGTTGGCGGGGATGGTGCCGGTGCCGGTGGCCGCGATCACCGCCGGCTCCGCCTGCTGCAGCAGCCACTCGATGGTCTCGCCGTCCGTCTTGTGCCCCAGCTCCCGCGTCAGCTGGAACACCCTCGCCGCGCAAAGCGCGGGCATCCGGATGCGCCGCCCCCGGCCTTCCACCTTGGTGTGCCTGTCCTTGGTCGACGTCCGCTTCGGCACCGCCTTCCGCACCTGCACCTCCCCGCCGCCCGTCGCCGCCGCTCCAGTATTCCCGCCGCCAGCCGCGGCGGCCGAGCTGGAGCACGGCTGCTCCTCCTTCTTCTCGAGGAGCTGCAAGGGGAAGTTGGGCCGGCGGCCGCCCCCGGCGTCTCCGGTAATATCCATGGTCAATCAGCTGGCCATGTTATATACACACGCACGGCTAGCTATATCTGCGTGGCCGGGTAAATGGGTGGTGGTTTGCAAGAGAGGGAAACGGATTTGATATCGCCGACCGCTTCTTGTGGGTCTAGCTCGAGATGTTTAGGTGTGATGGAGACGATGGTAGGGAAAGAGAAAGAGTCCAAGAGCTAAGCTAAAGATTATAGGGTGGAAAGAATCCTTCCTCATATGATATGAGAGAGAGAGAGAGGGAGATGGTTTGTGTGTGCGTGTGGGAGATCACACACACTATTTTATGGTGTTCCGGTAAGCTTCATCGCTGATCCGAGAGAGGAGGGAGGGGCATGAGCAGATGACCCTAGCTAGAAGCTAGGAGGGGGTGAGAGAGAGGGGGGAAGAAGAAGATGTTGTACTTTGTAGGGCTTGGAGGAGAGAGGTGGATGAATTAAATGGTTTTGATGTAGAGAGAGAAGCTACTAGTAGCTTGGGTTGAGATAGAGAGAGAGTGAGACTGTAGGAGTGTACATGGAGGGAGACGGAGGTGAGGATAAGCCTGGGCGGAGGAGAGAGGCCGGAGGGGGAATTATTAGGTTCACCTCGCTAGGCAGCCATGGTGGCACAGCACAGCTAGCTAGGTGGCTAATCCCATGCACAGTGGCGGATCAGTACTGTGGCAGAACGTAACGTGATATGTTCTCCCGATGCTAACCAACGAATATCCCATTTAATCAGCAACAATACCACAACACTATTCCTCTCTCTCCCTGTCTAGAAAGTGCTATACGCGCTACGGATTAACTCAAACAAGGCGTTAGCTAGCTAGCTCTCTGGTGTGATGGATGGAAAGCAATGTTTCCTTTGTGGATTGGCTGCTTTTGAGAGAGCAACGCTATCTATTTTTTTTCTTCTTCTACCTTTCGCTGTTTGAAATGTGTTTCTTTTTCTCTCTGCCTCTGCTGCTCGCTTTGTTAATTTGTTTTTCTAAAAGGATAAATCTTTAGACTGTGGAGAGGCAGTCACTCTTGGATCGGAATCCACGTGCGCTGCTTCTTTATCATTCAATCTCTCCCAAAGACTGCACTGCCCACTGCTCTGCAGGGGCGCCACTCTCTGCAAGTCAAATATACACAAGGAAATAGTATATATAATAAGGGATTTTTGTTTCTTTTCTTTCTGCTAGCTAGTAATCAAAAGCTTTTTTGGTTCCAACTAACCGCTCGATCGTGTATTGAGTAAGTTGTTATGGAGTAGTATTTAGCTATTTATTTGTGGAATGCTTCGGCAGTTCAGCTTCTTGTTTTGTATGTTTCGATCAGGTACGTTGTAGCACTCAAAGTATATATGTACTTTTACTAAAAGCAGAACTAATCATGTAGGAGGGCAACTATATATCTGGGGTTGTTGCATTCTTCATTATTTTCGTACTTCAAAAATGAAAATTATACCTGTGAATTATGAGAAGAACAGCAAAGGAACAGATGATAAAGTAGGGCCAGCTCAACCAGTAATCATTCTGTTGCCTTTCCTATTAGCCTTTGCTCCCTCCTTTAAATTGTCTGCCAGAGACATAGAATCTGAGGTGCCCTAGTTTCTTGCGTTGTGGACGTGGTGCATACATCCAACATAGCCCCTTCCACGCCGTACAGTAATTGGACTAAGAGTATTATAAGTGACAAAGGGAAAGAGACTCATGTCTTTACACTCTGCAAAAGCTTTGGCTCTGAATTTTGTGTTACTGTATATAGCATCTGGATCCCAAAAGAATACTTAAATAAACTTTCATAACCATTGTTGGGTTGTGGCAGGTGTGGAATAAGCACGGCTTCAATTGTACTACCTGAAGTCAATTGTACTACCTGAAGACGTATAAATTTTGTCAAAGGTCAAATCATGCAAAGTTTGACCATGTTTATAGAAAAACTATCAACAATTATGATACAATATAGATATAATATGAAAGTATATTTAATAGTGTATTCCTAAGATTGATTTGACATTGTATATGTTGATAGTTTTTTCTGAAAAGATTTGTCAAACTTTACATGGTTTGTTTTGACAAAAAAATTATGCCTTTTTACGGAATGGAGGGTGTAGTACTAGCTATGTAATTCAAGAAATTGGAGCTCAACAGTCAAATAGTCAAAACTCGTGTTTCTATAAATTAAACGAGCAAAACCTCTGATACTAATTAATTCCCAGAAATAGTTGAATGACATGTAAGTGTAACTTCATCCAATCTCAAATTCTATATAGATCATGAACTCTACCAAAAAGTTTATTTCTCTATATCTTCCTCGTTAATTAGAGTGTACGCAATTATCTCACTGACTCTAAAGGGGCTCCAGCAAAAGCCTGTCCATTAATTAAAGCAATGGAAGAACTATGCTCCCCCATTTAACAAAAAATACACAGTTTGGACATTTTATAGGTCAAACATAGAAAATTTTGACCACCTGCCCCTCTTGTGTGATCCGTCGACGAGATTGGGCCCTACATCCATTCCGGTGCTCCCTACCTTGGGAGACTAGGTATGAGCTTGGTGCTACTCTCGAGAGCTCCCAGTCCTTCTGCGAGTAGGGTGGTGAGGCTATAGCTGAGGTGTATGTCGAAGGAGATGGATAGGACATGAGGGTTCCAGGTGGTGGTGATGCCGATGCGGCTCGTGATCGCGTTAAAATGTCAATCTCGGTGAGGTGGAGGGGAAGACAGGAGCGAGATTTACGGGCGTTCAACAAAGAGAGCTTGTATCGTGGATGCATATGACAACATGGTTGGTAGCAGAGAGAGTGTCGCAAAAAACCACTCACTTATCATCGCACCCAGGCCACGGGTGTACCAGGAGATACTAGTACAGAACGACACCAAAGACACCCCCTATGGAAACAGTAGCGAGAAAGCCCAATGGTTAAAAGAAATTGCACGTGGCCATAGGGGTACCAGTACTGGGGCCATTGACGGGCCGACCACATTAGCAACGATTCCATAAAAAACCAATTGCCGTTAACTTCAAATCGCAAATGGAATTACGTTTAGATTGGCAGTGGTGGGTGGTTATGCAGAGAGTTTAGCGGGAAGGTTAAAAGGATGCTTTTCGTTTTTGGTTGGAACAACCAAATTCGTAGAGACTCTTAGCGGGAGGTTTTAAATTTTGGCGAAAACTACATTGGTGGGAACGTCATTATTTGTTGACTCATTTTTTGAACATTTAGAAAAATGATATAAATTTGGAAAATAATATTTGTTAGCAATATGTGAAATCATTAGCACGTACAAAAAGTAAACCATGAACATTCACACATCTTGAATAGATAAAACTAGAAAACGTGAATTCAATAAATAATTTCAGAGAAATAACAAAATATCTTTTGGGCGACATTCAAAATTTTACATTACAATTAGGGGAACAACATAGTAGCTATTGTTCAAACTTGTGCAAACATGGTGCATTTCAAGAACCTCACTTCATTTGAACAACATTGCATGTTTGGCATCTAAAAATTTCGATTCAATTCCACCTAGGATGCCTAGAAAATTGTACAAATGACCATGACAGTCACACATGGTCATGTGACCACTCACAAAATGTTTGAACCCATTCCACAAGTTGTTTGATGCACAATCCCATTGGCTACCATCGAATCACCGGACGTTAACCGGGACGATTCTTGCCACTTTCCGTTGCATGTTTACCTCAAACCACGACATCCTTGCATCCCACTCCCTCAAACTCACAACTTCGTGTCAAAAATAGGCATTTCACCTTGCTACCCTGGGTCACGATTTCAAATGGGTGATTCGGCACTAGTTTCTTGCCTTTCATGGCAAAAAATGCCGAAACCGTGCAATTCCTTGGCCAGCATGCTGCTGCTGTATTAAAATAAGTTGGGTGGTGCCCCAAGCGAAGGCGGAATTGCAGCTAGTAGTAGTTTTCCCTTGTTTAACGAACCGAGGTTTATCGAACCAGTAGGACTTTGAAATCAACAATGAGGTGAATGTTGAAGATCTCTGGCGCTTGACCTTCAATAGACGTGGACCTGCACACACTCAACCAAAATACTTTGCCCCCAACGGCGGAAAGGTTGTCAATCTTTCCGGTCTCGCAGAAACAAAGCGGTTAATTGTATGATGAAATAGATAAAATATGAAAAGTGGCCAGAGGAATAATGATAATTAAAGAAAGTAAATGAGGTTGTAAACAATGTAAAAAGATGGACCGGGGGCCATGGGTTCACTAGTGGAGTCTCTCAAGTAAATAAAATATGCATGTGATGGGTGAACGAATTACAGCTAGGCAATTGACAAGATCATGACACAAACCCAATTTAGCTATGACAAAAAGGACATGATAATATTTATGGAGGCATCACGACAAGGAACAAAGACCGTTGAGTCCAACTGCGTCTTTGTCTAAAAAGTCCACCGTGGGATCGCTATCCAGCCTGTCACCCAACGGTATTAAGTTGCAAGCAACAGACAATTGCATTAAGTAAAGTGCATGAAGTGAGAAATACTAATATCAAAAGAGACATTAACACCGCTGTTTTACCCTTAGTAGCAACAGCACACCCTCGCCCTTAGACGTTTCTGTCACTCGTGCCCAGGAACAAAAGGGGGCATGAACCCACTATCTAGCATAAATACCCTCTCTTGGAGATACACACAATCACTTGACTAAGTAACTACGCACATCGGAGAGCATGCAAGAACATAAATTACTCATATAAGAATCATGCGCAATCTGAACATAACTTCATAATCCATCGGATCCCAGCAAACACATCACATAGCATTACAATAATCGATCTTGATCATGTTAGGCAGCTCACAAGATCATAAGACATGAAGCACAACAGAAAGAGACTACCAACTAGCTACTGCCATGGACCCGTAGTCCAAGGTGAGACTACTCACAAATCATCCCGGAGGAGGGCATGATGATGAAGGGCCCTCCGGGAATGATCTCCCCTCCAGCAGAGTGCCGGGATCAGCTTCAGATTGGACCCCGAACTAGGGTTTTCGGTGACGGCATGTCGGGGTCGAGTTTCTGGAAAATAATGGTCGCCTCGACGTTTTTAGGTTATTTCTGATTCATAGGCGTCGGAGGGGGCCGAGGAGGTGCCCCACGGGTAGGGGCGGGTCCCACCAGCGGGTCCCCCTAGCCCACGGTAGGATGCCGCCTGCGCCCTGTGGGTCGCCTCCGAGGCTGCCCTTCGGACTCCGTCTTCGTCTCGGCGTAAAAATAATCCCCATAAATTTTGGTCTAATTCCGAGAATATTTCCAGAAATAAATTTCTGAAACAAAAAGGCAGCACAAACAGGGAACTGGCACTTGGCATCTTGTCAATAGGTTAGTCCGACAAAATGCATAAAAATGATATAAATGACAGTAAAAGCATGTGACAATATCACAAAACTAGCATGGATCAATAAAAAATTATAGATACGTTTGAGACTTATCAGCATCCCTGATGACGGGATTGATGAGAGTGTTCTTCTCCCTCAACAACGCCAACAAGTACTCTTGATACCCTGAAAGGAAAATAATATATTAGGGATAGGTTGAGCCTCCAAGTGCAGAGTATGTAGAAGTGGTAGTTTTTCCCCAAGAAGGTGACTCGAGGGTTTAATATCGAACTCTCAGGGAATCAGTAGTGTGGGTTTTATCTTCTTGTCCTTCTCTAGATTTCCTGCAAACAAAATAGATTGCTTTGTGCCCTCAACCTCACCAAGTGGTTGTCAAGCACAAGGTGTGAGAATGATATTAAGATGATAATGAATGCAAAACAGTAAATAAATATGCAATGGTGGTAAATAAGTATGCAAGGATGATAGTAATGACGATGGATGGTATTTTTGGGGTTTTTATATGTGAATGCAAGAAGTAAAAGTGTTTTTGTATTTTCTGATTTTAAAATGGTTGAATGTAAAAGATGCTTAAAAGTGGTTGGAAAAGTGTTTCTTATGATTAAAAATGGACCGGGGTTCATGGTTTCACACATGCACTCTCTCTTTAATATAGTGTGGCAAATGAGTAGACATAGGATTAACATATGAGATTGCAAACAAGTTTAATGACATGTTACTAATTATATGGGCATCACGTCCTAACGTAGAGACCTTTTGATTATTAGTCTCACTTATACTCCACCAAGATGCGAACTAAATCATAACACCTCAGTAATTAAGATGACTCAGAGTATAGCCTTAAGATTAATGACATGAAGTGAAAATAAACACATGATGGATCTAGTCTTAGGTAGAGGCATGTCACTCCTCCTACCCTACAACATGGTATTTTGGTTTATCCCTAGTGAGGTAACAAAGTAAGGTAAACACCCAATGGATCATGATATTAAGTTGTTAGCTTATCACTTCACCACCCCCGTTACTCCAACTAATGCACACGTTCCCCCAACACGCTCTCATAAACATGCTTGATCATAACAAGGATACAAGAACGGGGTACATAATATGCATCTACTTTCATAACTGAAATATAACATTGCAATCTTAACATATATTAACTCATAAAAAGATCCACCACAATGGTAATACAATGGTGACCGTAATCATATTCAGCAGCTCATACGGTGCTAATTAGTGAAGCTCAAGAGAGAGAGTGATACATATGCTACTTCCACAAACCCATAGTCCAGAGGTGGACTACTCCCTCTTCATCATGGAGACGGTGGAGATGTCGACGGAGAAGAAGGAGACCTCTCCGGCAGGGCTCCGCCGGAGTTTCCCCCCTCGAATCTGCAGCCTCCTGGTCTTTGTTTCTTGTTTCTCTCGTGTGGCGGCTCTCCCTTCGGAGAACGTCGGGGGGCTCTTTATATAGGCGTTTTTAGGTCACGAGGAAGCTTCTGGGCGAAGGATCGGGGCCACGAGGGACAATTGGGATAGGCCCACGCGGCTACAGTACCTGGCCGTGTGGGACCCCCCCTTTTGGTCCTCCGGCCTTCGTTCGTTGACTTCTTTCGCTCCTAAATCTTCTCCTTCCAAAATAATGACCCCCGTAAATTTATAGCTCATTATGACATCGTTAAGGTCCTGAAACAAATAAGGAAATAAATAGGGGTTTTCTGCCCGCGCAAGATTAATTCCATAAAAAGGGGATATCATCATAAATTACCAAAAATCATCAAATAACAGTAATATACCCCTTATATGATGCAAATATGATCGGAATTGACTATTATAGTGCAAAGTTCATGTATGCATTTTAGATGCATCAATCCCCAAGCTTAACTCCTACTCGTCCTCGAGTAGGTAAGTGATAACAAATAATTTTTGATGAGACATGCAACCAACACAATCTTGATCAAGATAGTGATGCAAATCAAAGGATGTGAATGAAGAGATACAAAACAATTGTCTATAACTGATAGCAAGAAAAAGCAATGAATAAACAAGTTGAATCATCCAAGCAAAACCTTTCATAAATAGTATATCAAAGACGTGAAAACAATGTGATCAATATATTGACTAATTCACAAGGATAATAATTCCATGACAAAAGTGTTTGAGAATCAACACAAAGGAAGATGTAAGCATTAGCAAAGAGCTTCAACTTCCAATAGCTTATCTTGTAGACAAAGTCAATATAAAGATTCATGTTTAATCTTGATAATGTAATATGCTCAACAATACCCAGGGTCAATGCTAGATGTTTGCTTTTGTGGAGATAGAAGGAAAAAGGGAAAACTGACTCAACATTAAAAGTAAAAGAAAGGCCCTTCGCAGACGGAAGCAGGGATTAGTCATGTGCTAGAGCTTTTTGGTTTTTAAAACAGAAGTAAAATGATTTTGAGGTATGCATGCTTTCGTCAATGACTTCACAACAAAGAAACTATCTAGTCGCAGCTGGTTCTTAGAAGAGCGAGTACGCTCTTTTTTCTCCTTGGTTTCACTACCGTCCAATGTTTGGGCTGATTTCTCAGATTTGCACTGCGCGGAGGAGAATTGTGAGTTATATTTATATTTTTGCTTAAGCTGCTCTCGGATTGATTCAAGTGAAGACGTAATCCATCAACACCGGGTGAAAGGGGGAAATGACCTCGCTTGTCACAAGTTATATCTAGCTCTCTACTGCTCCCTCATGAGCTTAAAAACAGAGGCACAAGAAGAAGTATTTTGAATTTTTAAAGGTAGCACATGACAAATTTACTTGGAATGGTAGGAAATACCATGCATAGATCGATATGGTGGACTCAGCTGGCAAGAAAGTTTGGCTTTGGGGATTGGATGCACAAGTGAACCATACACTCAGTACAAATTTTTAGGCTTAGCAAAAAGTGTTTGAAGCAAACATCTAACAATAACCGGTAACAGAACAACATAAGACATTTACCGGACATAACCATAAAAACTCTACACCATCTCCCTTGTTGACCAAACGATTCTTTTGATGGAAAGATTGGCACTATGAATTAATAACTGTGAAAAAACACACAATTTCAAGCTTTCAACCATATTTCTTTACTAATCAATTCCACTCAAATAACCAGCAAGTTTAAGCATTCAACTTTACATCTCAAAACAATTGAGAAGCATCAAGTACCCACACCATGATCTACAAAACTATGCAGGCTTTTCATTTTATTCTATCATCACACAAACAACATTTTGTCGCATTGACAATTCAAGCAATTTCTCAACAACAACTCTTCAACAAGTATAAGTGAAGAACAAGAGAGTTTAACTTAACAACTAGCAGCTCTAAACAAGATAAAAGCTAAAAGCGAGAGCTTACTAAAAACATACAGTAGCTAAGAATACTCAAAAAGATATATGCGAAGCAAAGGAGTATTCAAACGAAAAGCGGAGCGTGTCTCTCTCCCATACAAATAAAGCTAGGATCCAGCAAAGATATGACTAACAAACAAACAAACAAAACTAAAAGTAAAAAGACGCTCCAAGCATAGCACATAATATTTAAAGTGATAAAAACGAAGTTCAACAAAGACGACCTTATGATAGTCGATGAAGATGAGGGGATGCCTTGGGCATCCCCAAGCTTTGACTCTTGATAGTTCTTGATATTCAGGGGGTTCCATGGGGACATCCCCAAGCTTGAGCTCTGATCCATCCTCGATTTCTTCATATTCCTCTCCTTTGAACTTAAAAACTCACTTCACACAAAACTTCTCATAATTTGAATAGAGGGTTAGTGCTCATAAATTAAAATGCACATGTGTTCAACTCATGACAAATTGCAAACCAACTTCATTAAACATTAGCTACTGTTTACTAAGCCTCAATGTGGCACTCTACCCCTAAAGTATCACATATGACGATGGTAAAGAGACAAATGTAAAATAAAAGCAGAATCTGTTAAAATCTGTACAGTCTGTAAAGATCGAATTTTTCGAGACACTTCTGCAGCTAAAATAAAAAAACTTAAAACTAACGAAGGATAGATAAAAGCATCAGGCTTGCTGTCAAACATTATCAGAAAAAGATAAAATTCTAGCGATTTTAATTTTTGTGCAACAGGCGCACAGAATCTGTTTTTGGACAGCAACTCAATACCTCGCACTTTCAATGCATTAGAGGCTAAACTTGGCACAAAATCAAAAGAAAAAAATACAATGAAGTTGCTACAGAGGTAATAACTTCATGACTCAAGAAAATAAAAAAGCAAACTGAAAATAAAAGATGGGTTGCCTCCCAACAAGCGCTTTTCTTTAACGCCTTTTAGCTAGGCGCAATGCCAAATATCAAGTTTTTTCGAAATCCATTGCAACTTTTCCTTCAATAAGCACTTCTTTCTCTTTGAGGGGAAAGGAGAACCTGCCCCTAATGGGAAAACGAAAACGTATGCAGCCCTTTTTAACATCAATAAAAGCTCCCACGGAACGAAGGAAAGATCTTCCAAGAACGATATTAGCTTGAGCCTTTGACTCAAGAACCAAGAAATCAACCAAAGCAGTCTTATGTTTAAAAGTGACAAGGACTTCATTAACTCTTTTATAAATTTTTGAAGAGCTACCATCAGAATGAGAGTGACAAAAAGGGTAATCAAATAAATCTCCAAAATTCATAGCATCGAAAACCATTTTAGGCATAGTTGACATCATAGAACCAATATCACAATAAGCAAGGAACCTTCGATCATTTATTTCAATAGGGATATGGTTCCCAATCTCCATTTATTTCAAGGATTTGATAATCTTTAGAGCTCACCTCTATTCCATTTAAATTTAGATTACATAAATATTTTCTATTTTATCTAATCTACCATGTATTCCATTAGTTTCTCATTGGTGGGAAAACAACTAAGCCTTTTATAATTCTCAGGGATTCTAATTCATCAATTTCAAGAAAGTTTCCTCCAGTAATGACATCCAAAACATGCTTGCATGCATCAGATAGTCCATAATAAGAGCATCTTAGTAAAACACACATAGCAAGCATGGGTTGGATCTTTTGATGTAATTCTGAAATTCTATCCCAAGCATTTTTAAAACTTTCTTCTCCCTTTTGTTTGAAGGTAAAGAACTCGGCTAAGAGTGGCATATCAAGAGTGGTAAAGCTAGACATAAAGACAGGATAAAATAACAGGATAGAATTAAAGACTACAGTAATTTTTTGGGTTTTAAAATTTTGAAACAGGAAAATAAACTAAACGAGATATAAAGCAAGCAAGACAAAAACAAAGTAAAGAGATTGAGAGTATGAGACTCCCCTTGCGGTAGCTCCAAAGTCCGGCAACGGCGCTAGAAAAGAGATTGCTGCTGTATTAAAATAAGTTGGGTGGTGCCCCAAGCGAAGGCGGAATTGCAGCTAGTAGCAGTTTTCCCTCATTTAACGAACCGAGGTTTATCGAACCAGTAGGACTTTGGAATCAACAACGAGGTGAATGTTGAAGATCTCTGGCGCTTGACCTTCAATAGACGTGGACCTGCACAGACTCAACCAAAATACTTTGCCCCCAACGGCGGAAAGGTTGTCAATCTTTCCAGTCTCGCAGAAAACAAAGCGGTTAATTGTATGATGAAATAGATAAAATATGAAAGTGACCAGAAGAATAATGATAATTAAAAGTAAGTAAATGAGGTTGTAAACAATGTAAAAAGATGGACCGGGGGCCATGGGTTCACTAGTGGAGTCTCTCAAGTAAATAAATATGTGATGACGGAATTGATGAGAGTGTTTCTCCCTCAACTACGCCAACAAGCACTCTTGATACCCTGAAAGGAAAATAATATATGGGATAGGTTGAGCCTCCAAGTGCAGAGTATGTAGAAGTGGAAGTTTTTTCCCCATGAGGGTGACTCGAGGGTTTAATATCGAACTCTCGGGGAATCAGTAGTGGGGATTTTATCTCCTTGTCCTTCTCTAGATTTCCTGCAAACAAAGTAGATTGCTTTGTGCCCTCAACCTCACCAAGTGGTTCTCAAGCACAAGGGTGAGAATGATATTAAGATAATAATGAATGCAAAACAGTAAATAAATATGCAATGGTGGTAAGTAGTAGTATAGTAATGATGATGGATGATATTTTTGGGGTTTTTTATATGTGTATGCAATGAATAAAAGTGTTTTTGTATTTTCTGATTTTAAAATGGCTGAATGTAGAAAATGCTTAAAAGTGGTTGGAAAGTTGTTTCTTATGATTAAAAAATGGACCGGGGTTCATGGTTTCACACATGCACTCTCTCTTTAATATAGTGTGGCAAATAAGTAGACATAGGATTAACATATGAGATTGCAAACAAGTTTAATGACATGTTACTAATTATATGGGCATCACGTCCTAATATAGAGACCTTTTGATTATTAGTCTCACTTATACTCCACCAAGATGCGAACTAAATCATAACACCTCAGTAATTAAGATGACTCAGAGTATAGCCTTAAGATTAATGACATGAAGTGAAAATAAGAACATGCTGGATCTAGTCATAGGCAGAGGCTTGTCACTCCTCATNGGGCATCACGTCCTAACATAGAGACCTTTTGATTATTAGTCTCACTTATACTCCACCAAGATGCGAACTAAATCATAACACCTCAGTAATTAAGATGACTCAGAGTATAACCTTAAGATTAATGACATGAAGTGAAAATAAGAACATGCTGGATCTAGTCATAGGTAGAGGCTTGTCACTCCTCATACCTTTCAACATGGTATTTTGGTTTATCCCTAGTGAGGCAACAAAGTAAGGTAAACACCCAATGGATCGCGATATTAAGTTGTCAGCTTATCACATCACCACCCCCGTTGCTCCAACTAATGCACACATTCCCCCTCACACGCTCTCATAAACATGCTTGATCAAAACAAGGATACAAGAACAGGGTACATAATATGCGTATACTTTCATAACTAAAAGAAACATTGCAATATCAACATATATTAACTCATAAAAAGATCCACCACAAAGGTAATACAACGATGACCGTAATCATGTTCGGCAGCTCATACGGTGCTAATTAGTGAAGCTCAAGAGAGAGAGAGATCCATATGCTACTGCCACAAACCCATAGTCCAAAGGTGGACTACTCCCTCTTCATCATGGAGATGGTGGAGATGTCGATGGAGAAGAAGGAGACCTCTCCGGCAGCGCTCCGCCGGAGTTTCCCCCCTCCAATCTGCAGCCTCCTGGTCTTTGTTTCTTGTTTCTCTCGTGTGGCGGCCCTCCCTCCGAAAAACGTCGGGGGCTCTTTATATAGGCGTTTTTAGGTCACGAGGAAGCTTCAGGAAGAAGGATCGTCGCAAACAGGGCCACGAGGGTCAAAAGAGGTGGGCCCACGCGGCCCCTGTACCTGGCCGCGTGGGGCACCCTCTGTCGCCCCTCCGGCCACCGTTTGCTTGCTTCCTTCGCTCCTAGGTCTTCCTCCTTCCAAAATAATGATCCCCGTAAATTTGCAGCTCATTATGACGTCGTTAAGGCCCTGAAATAAATAAGAAAAGAAATAGGGGTTTTCTGCCTACGCAGGATTAATTCCATAAAAAGGGGAAATCATTATTAATTACCAAAAATCATTAAATAATACTCCCTCCGGTCCGAAAAAACAGTCGCAGATTGTATGTACTCGTTGTACTGGTCATGTTGCTTTCTCACGACACTTTTAACGGATCGGAGGTAGTAGTAATATACCCCTTATATGATGCAAATATGAATGGAATACAAGTATTATAGTGCAAAGTTCATGTATGCATTTTACATGCATCAACATCCCCAAGCTTAACTCATGCTCGTCCTCGAGTATGAAAGTGATAAAACTAACATGAACTTTACAATATAATAACAACATGGATATAAAAGATGATTGCTACTGCTACATAAAGTCAAATGATTCATTAATTCAAAGAAGTAGCAATATGCAAACAGTTTATAAAGTGATATCAAGTATTCAATGCAAGGATGTTCAATGATAGTTCACAAAGTGTAACATAAAAGATAGTAATATGGACCACAAGTATGCAATATGATAAGTAAGAACATCCTACATTGGTCATAGAATGAAGATGAAAATCTGAAAGTAAAAGGTGGACACTTTGGAAAGGATATATAAATGAGTAGAGGTAAAGCATGCATAAGTTTCATCTATCCTCCAAACTATTCTACTTGAGTTATTGATTGCAATGGTAATACTTGGTGTCAAGCTCTCATTCCCCTATCATAGCATCTTGAATGATTAAAGTTAAATGTGAAAGCAAATATGAGTAGTGGCCTTGATAAAGTAAAGGTTAGATGTCTCATGCCCCTTGAATACAAGTACCTACACCATGATTACTCATCTTGGGAAACAAAGCAAGTTTAAGTTATCTATCATTGTAAGTAATAATGGTATTATCAAGAGCCTCAACTATGGTACCTCTTGTCCCATGATATGGATCAAGCCCACATCAAAACAACAAGACAAACAAACATAATGAACAAACTCAACAACCTTTTTATTTACCACTTGATATAGCTTTTTATTGTAGGGTGTATCACAGAAAGTTCAAAATAGCATGTAAGTAAATTTCCACCATGAATGATGCATGGCTTAGATTAGCGGCCCAGGTTTCTCTCTAACCATTTATACAAACTCATTTAAACTTACTCTATTTCCACATTATTTAACCATGATAGGCATCTATAAACAAAAGTACATGATATCAACTAAATAAATGATGGAACATGTTGAAAGCTTTGCATGTGACAGCACATATGGGCTAACTCCCAACCTTAAACATTTATCAAGCCACTATCATAATAATATTAATCACAATGGTTCATGTTTATTAAATGCAATAAAAATAAAGTGTGCATCAAGTTCGCGAGAGCTTTTTAACCAACTTTTCCCATTACAATAAATAACATAATCATTTTCATTTAGAGGCATAGATAACACAGATAACATGGTAAACATACTTGGAATAGCATAAAGCTAATAGGTAGATATGGTGGACTCACTGGAAAAACTTGGGTTGAGTGTGTTGGAAACAAGTTTTTTACTTGTTGGAATTTTTGGGCTAGCAAAAGGGAGAAAGATGACCATCTAGATGTATGCATGAGTGTCCATAGAACTAACTAATTCATGTCAAACAAGGTGAAATAACATACAGCATCAAAACATGAATAAAATATAGCTCATGATAAAGCATTTGCAAATTATTACTCATAAAGAAGCTCATGAATCATGCAACTATATGTGTCATTAAAAATCAACTTAGACATCCATTTTCCCAATACAACAAAAGCATGAAAGATATTTCAACCCATATTTCCAGTAGCTTTCTCATATATAAATTATAATGTGGTGGTCTCAAAAATAAATAAAAATCAAAGCAAAAACAAACAAAAAGACGCTCCAAGTTTATGCGATAAAGTGTTTCAAATGAAAAACAGAAGTTAGACGTGTGCAAACCGAGAGTATGTTGGTTCAGTGGGGATGTTCTACACATCCCCAAGCTTATTGTTTTCACCATCCATGGATAACTCATGGTGCATCTCCTCCAATCCCTGTGAAAAAACTTCAAAACACTGTTTCTCACATTTCTTTTCTTTGGGGTGATATTAGTAGAGATAAACAAATAGGCTTCTTGCTGCATATAATCCATGGACTAAAATTCATATGAATTATCAGAGAGTTTATAATGTTTTATGCCCACTCATAAACTTAATTGGATAAAAAATATTCAACTCAAAAGTTCAAACTATGCATAAAACAATATGGGACAGAATCTGTCCAGAAAAAGAGCAGCAGCAAAATGTATTTTTCTGTCCTACTTAAACTCATCGAAAAATTCTGAAAACATTCAGGCATACAGAGGATGAAAATTTGAAGTTACAGTTAAAATTTCAGCTCAATCGAAGTTACAGACTGGCAATGAAAAATCAAACCGCGCACAGACTTCGTGCATGAATAAAATCTCCGAATAGAAGTAGCAACTTTTACAAACCAAAATAGGTAAAACTTGGCACTTTATTAAAAATTCCAGAAACTAAGCTAAGAAAACAATCTCTTGTTACAACAAGAGGACACAAAGAAAATCCAAATAAAAACAACCGGGTTGCCTCCCGTAAAGCGCTTTCTTTATAGCCATATAGCTAGGCTTACTTACTTGTTGTTTACCGAAGATGAAGCTCATGAGGGAGCTTAAAAGTTGTGCCCTTCTTCCTTGGGAAGTTTTCCATGCATTTCTTATGTGGAAACTGAAACTTTCCCTTCCTTTGAATCAATAATAGCCCCTGTGGTACGAAGAAAAGGTCTTCTAAGAATAATAGGACTAGAGGTTTTATTCTCCATATCCATGATTAGAAACTCCACAGGTACAAAAGTCATATGTAACTCTAACATAACATCATTTACTTTTCCTAAAGCACGTTTAATGGTATGATCAGCAAGTGCAAGTTCAACAGATCATTTTTCAAGATTCTTTAATTCAAGTACTTCATATAATTCTTTAGATAGAATAGAGACAGTAGATCCTAGATCAAGTATGGCATGGTGTGTCTCTTTTCCAATAGTTACTAGCACCTTGGGGATCCATATATCCCCAAGCTTAGGTGGTATTATAGCTTCTTGATTGTATCTAGCAATTTTTTCTTTCAAGACATGATTAGCAATATAGGAACCAAAACCAGATTGGTTAACATCAATAGAAGGATCACTTGCAATTTTTTGTAAGATAGATATTAATTCATGCAAGGTACAATTCTCTAAATCAAGCAAAGGATCTTTAACTTCACTAAGCATCTTAACTTCTTCAACTTTTCTTTCATCATGTTCAGTTTTACTAACTTCTTCTTTTAAAGCCATAAGATGAGACATAAAAGGCAACAGAAATTCAGGATAACTTAGCAATTCATTCAGAGTTTCCTCCAAAGTAAGAGGAACATTTTCAGCAATATTAATAGAATTCAATCCAACCACAGGTGGTGCTTGTGGTTTTCCAGCAGACATACTCAATAAAGTGGCTTGATTATCAGCAAGTTTTGAAAGGGCTTTGTCTAGTCCTGCAGCTTGGAGTTGTAAGTTTTTAATATCAGAACTAATAGAAGCAACATACTTATTCAACTCTTGTATCATGGTATTATGACTAGCAACTTGTTCCATAAGAATTTTATTAGCCTCAAAATTATCATTACTTGATGGCAGGATTCCATTTATCATTAGCATTAGGATATGGAACAAAAGGACGATTGTTGGGAACATATGGAGGTTTATTATAAGAATTATAATTGTTGTTACCATACCCATTGTTTCCATAATTCCTAATGAAGTTGACATCAATATTTTCAGAATTATTACCAACTAGTTCTTGCAAAGGAATATTTTCAACACTAGGTTTATTAAGCAAAGCAAGAATAGTATCCATCTTAGATGACAAATCATGAGTTTCTTCTATGGAGTTTACTTTCTTAGATGAACTAGGTGCTCTATCAGTATGCCATTGACTATAGTTTTGTAAAATGCTTTCCAATATATTCTTAGCCTCTACTATAGTTTTCCCATAAAAGCACCTCCAGCAGTAGAGTCAAGTATATTTCTAGACATGTAATTCAGACCATTATAAAAAGAGTGTAGTATGGTCCATTCATTAAATCCATGTGATGGGCAAGTTCTAAGCATAAGTTTTATCCTATCCCAAGCCATAGCAACATGTTCATTTTCATTTTGCCTAAAAGATAGAATATTATTTCTATTTTGCAAAATTTTAATAGGAGGATAATATTTCTTAATGAAAGCTTCTTTCAGATCATTCCAAGTTTTAATGCTATCAGTAGGTAATGAATGCAGCCACTCCTTAGCTTTTCTTCTAAGTGAGAAAGGAAATAATTTCAGTTTGAGAACATCACTTTCAACATTCTTAAATTTTTCCATGTCACAGATTTCAACAAAATCATGAAGATGCATAGAGGCATCCTCCACAGCACTACCACCAAATTGATCCCTAGTTATCAAGTTCAACAAACTAGGACTTACTTCATAGCTATCAGCTTGTATCTCAGGTGTGGTAATAGGTTTATCAATAAATTGATCATTTGGAGTATTTGTGTAGTCACACAACTTAGTCCTATCACGCATTTTAGCAAGCTTTTATGTGTTTTTAATTTTTTATGCAAAACTGAAAATAAAATGACACTAAATAATGGAAACGGAATTAACTAATCCAAAACAAAATGCAAAACTGAAAATAAAAAAAATGCAAACCGAAATCTAAAAATGATATGCATGACAATAACAAAACAAAATAAAATGCTTGAAGGTAAAGATGGACAAGATGATGCTCACGTAGGTGCAACCTCCCCAAGCTTAGGTGTTAGCACAACTTGGTGATGAAGTTGACTTTGTTGTGATATCCTTGGATAAAACCTTCCAGCTATGATTCCCCGGCAACAGCGCCAGAAAAAACACGTGATGACAGAATTGATGAGAGTGTTTCTCCCTCAACTACGCCAACAAGCACTCTTGATACCCTGAAAGGAAAATAATATATGGGATAGGTTGAGCCTCCAAGTGCAGAGTATGTAGAAGTGGAAGTTTTTTCCCCATGAGGGTGACTCGAGGGTTTAATATCGAACTCTCGGGGAATCAGTAGTGGGGATTTTATCTCCTTGTCCTTCTCTAGATTTCCTGCAAACAAAGTAGATTGCTTTGTGCCCTCAACCTCACAAAGTGGTTGTCAAGCACAAGGTGTGAGAATGATATTAAGATAATAATGAATGCAAAACAGTAAATAAATATGCAATGGTGGTAAGTAGTAATGCAAGGATGATAGTAATGATGATGGATGATATTTTTGGGGGTTTTTTATATGTGTATGCAATGAATAAAAGTGTTTTTGTATTTTCTGATTTTAAAATGGCTGAATGTAGAAAATTCTTAAAAGTGGTTGTAAAGTTGTTTCTTATGATTAAAAATGTACCAGGGTTCATGGTTTCACACATGCACTCTCTCTTTAATATAGTGTGGCAAATAAGTAGACATATGATTAACATATAAGATTGCAAACAAGTTTAATGACATTTTACTAATTATATGGGCATCACGTCCTAACATAGAGACCTTTTGATTATTAGTCTCACTTATACTCCACCAAGATGCGAACTAAATCATAACACCTCAGTAATTAAGATGACTGAGAGTATAGCCTTAAGATTAATTAAGATGACATGAAGTATAGCCTTAAGATTAAGTGACATTAAGTATAGCCTCAGGATCTAGTCATAGGTAGAGGCTTGTCACTCCTCATAACTTGCAACATGGTATTTTGGTTTATCCCTAGTGAGGCAACAAAGTAAGGTAAACACCCAATGGATCGCGATATTAAGTTGTCAGCTTATCACATCACCACCCCCGTTACTCCAACTAATGCACACGTCCCCCCTCACACGCTCTCATAAACATGCTTGATCAAAACAGCCTCCTGGTCTCTGTTTCTTGTTTCTCTCGTGTGGCGGTTGTCCCTCCGAAAAACGTCGGGGGGCTCTTTATATAGTCGTTTTTAGGTCACGAGGAAGCTTCAGGAAGAAGGATCGTCGCAAACGGGGCCACGAGGGACAAAAGAGGTGGGCCCATGCAGCCCCTATACCTGGCCGCGTGGGGCACCCTCTTTCGCCCCTCCGGCCTCCGTTTGCTTGCTTCCTTCGCTCCTAGGTCTTCCTCCTTCCAAAATAATGATCCCCGTAAATTTGCAGCTCATTATGACGTCGTTAAGGCCCTGAAATAAATAAGGAAAGAAATAGGGGTTTTCTGCCTATGCAGGATTAATTCCATAAAAAGGGGAAATCATTATTAATTACCAAAAATCATTAAATAACAGTAATATACCCCTTATATGATGAAAATATGAATGGAATACAAGTATTATAGTGCAAAGTTCATGTATGCATTTTACATGCATCACCCGCCAGAGACCTTGACACCACGTGACTTGAGCATATCCCCTCGTGTATGTCCTTCAGCAGTTCTCGGCCTTGTTCTTGTGCTATGCATCGCAGCTTGACTCCGTTCTCGCATCGCTGGTAGAGCTCGCCGTCGATGAAGACGTAGAGCTTTGCCTGGCGGGCCACTCGCTCGGCCTCGTGGTCGTCCTCCGGGAGGGCGTGTTCCACCATGTACTTGACGATGTCCTGGGCCTAGGGTGGTTGGGTCCGTTCCACCAGAAGTACCTCCTGGCCAGAAGGAAGCAAACCTTCTTCTGCCGCGGGCACTGTCGGGTCTTGAGCTTCCGGGCTGGCTGCCCATGTTGTCGGTGTAGAAGGGTTGCCAGCCTCCTTTGTCGTTGAAGAACTTGGCTTGAGTCTCTCGGGAGAGACTGAAGGCTGCCTGAGCACCTTGATGTAGATCCCGGGAGGTACCGGCTCCCGCTTGGATGCTAGTTACGATAGCTCATCCGTAGATGTGTTCTCCTCCCGCGGCACGTAAGCAGCTCTGAAGCTACTGAAGCGCCGCTGGAGTTTCCACACTTCCTCGATGTACGGCACCATCTGAGGACAGGAGTACTCCTTGTTGACTTGCTTGATGAATAGCTGAGAGTCACCCTTGACGATGACCTTGCCGATGCTGAGGCCGATGACAGCACGAAGTCCTGCAAGCAGACTTTCGTACTCCGTTGTGTTGTTGGAGATGTTTCCTTGGTAGTGCATTTGGACGACGTACTTCAGGCGGTCGCCGGTTGGTGAAGTGAGGACGACCCCGGCACCTCCTTGCCCTTGGTGTAGGAGCCGTCGAAGTGTATGGTCCAGGTGTCGGGATCCTCCTTCCCGGGAAGGCTTCTCTCTTCCTCCGGGTCGTCGAACGCCGTGTCGGTCCACTCGGCTGTGAAGTCAGCCAGCGCTTGGCTCTTGATGTTGTCCGTGTGCTCGAACTTGAGCCCGAAGCCTTGGAGTTCCATGGCCCACGCCGAGATGCATCCAGTGGCCAGTGGGTACTCCAGGGGACTCCTCAGGTTGTACTTGGACACCACTGTGATCGGGTGCCCCTTGAAGTATGGCCTCATCTTGCGGGAAGCAATGAGGATTGCTAGCAGTAGCTTCTGCCTCATGGGATATCTCTCCCGGGCATCGCGCAGCACCGAGCTGACAAAGTAGACCAGGTGCTGCACCTTGCAGGTTGCCGATCCTTTGGCGGGTTCGATGTCCTCCACGTCCTCGGCGCTCTGGGGTATTGTCGGAGTAGCCCCGGCTGCGTCACCTTGGAGTGGATTCCTTCGTGTTCTTCGACGTGGGGTTCGATGATGACGGGAGGGGGCGGGGTGCTGGGATCTTCGAACCCCTGGACACCCGGCCACCCCTTCTTGCTTGACTGCCCCGGGAATGGGTCCCCAGGATGCTTTCCCTTGCTCGGCTTCTTCGGAGATGCGTCGTGTTCAGCCACCAGGACGGCGCTGATCACCTGGTTGGTGGCCGCGATGTATAGCAGCAGAGGCTCCTTCTCCGCTGGGGCCACGAGGATTGGCGGTGAGGCGAGGTAGCACTTGAGTGATTGGAGAGCTTCCTCAGCCTCGGGGGTCCACTCCACGGGGCCCGATTTCTTGAGCAACTTGAAGAACGGCAAAGCCCACTCCCCAATCCTTGAGATGAAGCCCTAGAGTGCGGTGATGCACTCGTTGGGGCGCTGCACGTCCTTGACCCGTCGGGGGTGCCTTCATTCGTTCGATGGCCTTGATCTTGTCAGGGTTCGCCTCAATCCCCCGATGGGAGATCAGAAACCCATCAGCTTGCCGGATGGGACCCCGAACACGCACTTGTCCGGGTTGAGCTTGAAGTTGACCCGGCGGAGGTTGTCGAAGGTCTCGTGTAGGTCCTGGACAAGGGAGTCCTAGAACCTGTTCTTGACCACGATGTCGTCGATGTACGCTTCAACGTTGCGGCCCAGCTGAGGCCCAAGGCACGCCTGCATCGCGCGCTGGAAGGTAGCGCCGGCATTCCGGAGGCCGAAAGGCATCCGGGTGTAGCAGTAGCAGCCCTTGGGGGTGATGAAGGCCGTTTTCTCCTGGTCCTCGACCGCCATCAAGATCTGGTGGTACCCGGAGAAGGCATCCAGGAAACACAGCGACTCGCAGCCAGCCGTGGAATCCACGATCTGGTCGATGTGCGGCAGAGGGAACGGGTCCTTGGGGCAGGCCTTGTTCAGGTCTGTGAAGTTGATGCAGAGTCGCAGCTTGAAGGTCATCGGTTTCGGTACCACCACAGGGTTAGCTACCCAAGTGGGATGGGGCACCACCTTGATGACGCCGGCTTCCAGTAGCTTGTCGGTCTTGGAGATGATGAACTCCAACTTTTCCTTGCTCTGCTTTCGCAGAACTTGCTTCACGGGGCGGGCATCCGCGTTTACCACCAGTTTGTGCTCGATCACCTCCCTTGGTACGCCGGGTAAACCTGCCACTTCCCATGCGAAGACGTCAGAGTTTTCCCGAAGGAAGGTGACGAGCGCGCTTTCCTATTTGTCGGTGAGGTGGGCACCAATGGTGATGGTGCGGGAGCCGTCACTTGTGAGTGCCACCTTCTTGGTCATCTGCGGGTCGCCGTGGAATGGCGTCCTCCTGGAGGCCATCGAAGCCGAGCCCCCAGGGTACCCTCCGCCCCCGGGAAGTGCATCGACACCAGCGTCCTGCACATCCTGCCGTGTGTCTGCTGTCACGGCCACCGTCTGGTTCAGCTTCTGGACGCAGTAGATGGCATCGTCGGTGTCGGCCTTGACCTTGATCACGCCCCAAGCCGCTGGGATTTTCATCATGTTGTAGGAGAAGTGGGAGACGGCCATGAACTTGGCCAGCGCAGGCCGGCTGATTATGCCGTTGTAGGGGAGTGGCGTGTTGGCGATGTCGAAGACGATTTCCTTGGTGCGGAAGTTCTCGGGGCCACCGAATGTGACCGGGAGAGTGATCTTCCCCAGAGGCCATGTGATGTTCGCGTTCACGCCTTGGAACAGCCGATGTCTTGCACGCGGGAGAAAGCGATTTGCAGGGTGGCCAAGACATTTGCCGTCAGCAGGTTGAGGCTGGAGCCTCCGTCGACCAGCATCTTGGTGACCTTGAATTTGTGGCTGATGGGCGACACGACCAGGGGAAGTGCCCCTACCCCGACGGTGCTCTCAGGGTGATTTTCCAGGTCGAAGGTGATGACATGGTTGGACCACTCCAGGGGCTTCAGCGGCGTCGAAGTGATCATGTTCAGCTCCCGAACGAGTCTCTTGCCGGTGCTGTTGGAGGGAGGCAGGGAGACCCCCCCGTGGATGCACCTGATACGTGCATTTTATATCATCATTTATACAACTTATATTATCATATTAGAATGTTATTGGCATTGTTATATCATTGTTTTTACATGTTTTAGATGATTTATGGGACTTTTATACAAAGTTCCTATTTTTGGTATTTAATTTCTGGGAGGTAGAAAACCTCCTTTTTCTTGTTTTTAGTGTTCCATGAGCTATAGGGACCCAAATGGAAAAAGGAAAATTACACAGCTGGTTTTTCATCGGGAGAATAACAGAGGAAAAAGATCGAAGGAAGAAGAGCCACGAGGCCCAAAAGAGGGGGGCCCACGCGGCTAGATTCTTTGGCCGCGTGGGGCCCACCAAATGGAGCCTCGGGCACTTCCTCGCTCGGGGCTTTTTAACACGTCTTCGTCTCGCCCGAAAAGTTACGCCCTAATTTTCCCAAGTCCATCCTAGGCGGCGGCGAAATTCCTGATTCCCTCCGAGGGGGGATCAGATCCTACTGCTCCGAAGCTCCGGAGAAGGGGGAAATCATCATCATCGTCATCACCTCTCCTCCTTGGCATGGGAGGAGGCCTCTACATCATCACCATCACCAAGACCAGCACCATCTACGTCATCATCTCCGTGATCCACTCCGTCCCCCTCGTAGTTTGAGAGTTGCTATACCCTAGATACTTGTCTTGTGCTCCTATTCATGTTTGTGATTGAGTACTTGTCATTATTTGGAGGAGAAGTTATATTTTCAGATTGTGTTGTACCATTTATGCCACTGAATATTATCATGTTTGCACATTGTGAGTAGTTCCCGTATGTTCTTGAGGGCATATGATGAATTGGCAATGATTTATATATAACATATGTTGGTATTTTGTCTAGTGTTTATCTTTTTGTGTAATTCTATGATGGTGTTGTGCGAACGTCGACTGCACAACACTTCACCTATATGGGCTCATAGGAGAACACCGTAGTGTAATGAATTGAGGGAGACTTGGGAGGACATGTAAACCTGAGACCGAGTCATGAAGTTACTTTATGGGGTATTAGTATCGGGGACCTTAGAGTGTAATGCTATGGCGGGACTTTATGTATTAATAATTCTTGTGCAGTCATTTACTTGGCCACATGATCCATCTTAAGGGGTTTAGTTTATTTATGTAGCTATACCTAACAATGGCTCCGTCCAAAGAAGATTAAAACTTGACAAGATATTCAATGTGTTGTTTAATAAATCTCTATGCCTAGCAACATCCATGCCGCCCTCGGGAACATTTTCCACATATAAGTTACACATCACTTGAGCTTGTCCTCTTGCCACATAGAGGAATGGGCTTTTCTCTCTTTGAGAGCTTTCAACTGTCACTATTTAATTTCAGCATTTTTATTCTCTGTGCAACTATACAACCAAAAATTCCAAAAACACTTGCATGTTTTATTGTTTTATTTATCATTCTTGCCAACCAATACCTTCAGCTCCTTGTGGGTTCGACAACCTTTTCTAATCAAACGGTACTACAATTGATCTCCTGCACTTGGGAGTCATCAAGATACTTTTCTGGCGCCATTGCCGGGGAGCGTAGCGCTATTGGTAAGAAGTTTGGTAAGGAAACTTGAAAGCTGAATTTTATTTACTGTTTTATCTCATTGTTACTATGGCATTTATGAATCGTGCCTCGCTGCACATTGCTTTATATGAAAGTTCTAATGCCACTGCTCCTAAAGTGGTTGAAACTACTGTGTCTGAAGTACCTAAAGTGGGATTTAAAATTCCCATTGGTCATGTTAAAAGAGTTATGAAAAATCCATTTACAGGGGATGGAACTAAATCTACACTTGAACACATGGAGACAATTGAAGACATATTTGGTTTATTTAGGCTTCCTGGTATTTCTAAAGATCAGGTAAAAAGGAAGCTATTATATTTGTCTTTATCTGGTAATGCTCGTATTTCGTTCAGGTCTTTGGATGAAGAAGTCACTATTGAATGGAGTATTTTGAGGAAGGTTTTCTTTCTTAAATATTTTACTCCTAAAGAAGCTTATGAGAACCGCTGCTATATATTCAATTTCTGGCCACATCTGGGAGAGAGTATTACTCAAGCTTGGGGGAGGTTAAAGGAACTCCTTCGCAAGAATCCTTGTCATGATCTTACAAGAAAAATTATATTGATAAACTTTTATGTGAGGCTACCAAGGAAACACAAGGAATTTCTGGATAATTCATCTGGTGGAAGTTTTACAAATAATACTGAAGAAGAAGCATGGAATTTACTGGAGACTGTCGCAGAGAATACTTGTCATTGGGATCTTGGTAAAGGTAATGAGCCGTATTTGGATTATCAATATTCATGTGTACAGAATTTCTCTACTTCTATTTTGTTTAAGAATCTGAGTGATAATTTTGGTCTTGATCCTTATGTTTTAATTGAGATAGCTAAATCTTTTGCTAGTCATATTGGTGTTCCTAAAAGTGGGTTTGAAGTTTATGTTGAACCTGTTAAACAATCTATTGTTGTCCCTAAAGTTATTAAACAAGTAGAACCAGTGTCATCTGTGACAATTGAGGAGTATGTCGAAGCACCTCCATATCCAAACCAAGTTAAGGAAAATTTACTTATTGCTATTACTAACAAGAGTAATAGAAGATGTTCTCAGCCTTATGAACAGGTGGAAGTCAACAGTCAAATTTCGATTATCAAACAATTAAATGAGGAAGATCCTGTTGATGTTTATTTATGTGAAGATGCTACTAAAGTTATTAAAGGCAATTCGGCCAAGGTTGGTAAGCCTGTTATATCATGCTCTATTGGGACTTCAAGTTATCATGGTTTGTGTGATATTGGAGCAAGTATTAGTGTCATTCCATATTCTCTTTATCTTGAAATCAAACCTGATATTGACCCTATCACTATGGAAGAGACAGGTATGACAATTCAACTTGCTAATAAAGATTATATTAGTCCATTTGGAATTGTTAGAGATGTTGAAGTATTGGTTGGCAAAATAAAATATCCTGCTGATTTTATTGTGCTTGGTTACCCTCAAGATTCATTCTGTCCTATCATTTTTGGTAGACCTTTCTTACACACTGTTGGTGCTGAAATTAATTTGCCTAAAGAGAAAGTGTTTATTAAGTGTGCTGGAGAAAAACTTGAATTCAACTTTTCTAAATTTGCTGATAAACATTCAAAGAATGAGCCAATTTCTGAAGATATAATTGAAACTCTTGCTCATATAGTTGTAGCTTCATCAGACGTGGTTGAACGTTATATGCTTAATCAAGATGAACCATTTAATGATGAAGAAAAAGATGTTTTAGAACAAATATTACGGCAACAACCCCCACAATTACAATTGCATATGCCACCTGATAATTTAGGAGTGTTACCGCCACCTAAAGGGGATCCTAGTTTTGAATTAAAACCTTTGCCTAAAAATCTTAAATATGCATACTTGGATGAGAAGAGCATATATCCTGTCATTATTAGTGCTAACCTTTCAGCTAAATAAAAAGAGAAATTACTTGATGTGCTTAAAGCTCACCGACCAGCCATTGGATACTCTCTTAATGATCTTAAAGGTATAAGCCCAGCTCTATGTATGCATAAAATTAACTTGGAGGATGATGCAAAACCTGTTGTTGATTATCAATGCTGTCTCCATCCAAAAATGAAAGAAGTGGTAAGAAAAGAGGTAATAAGACTTATTGAATCTGGTATCATCTATCCCATAGCTGATAGTAAGTGGGCCAGTCCTGTTCATTGTGTTCCTAAAAAGGGTGGAATGACTGTTGTTCCAAATGATGAGGATGAACTTGTGTCTCAACGTACTATTGTTGGTTATAGAATGTGTATTGATTTTAGGAAGTTAAATAAAGCAACTCGTAAAGATCATTACCCATTGCCATTTATTGATCAAATGCTAGAAAGGTTATCTAAACACTCTCACTTTTGCTATTTAGATGGTTATTCAGGTTTCTCACAAATTCCTGTTCATAAAGATGATCAAGAAAAGACCACTTTTACTTGCCCATATGGTACATTTGCTTATAGGAGAATGCCATTCGGTTTGTGCAATGCTCCTGCTACTTTTCATAGATGCATGAATGCTATATTTGCTGATTATATTGAAAAGATAATGGAAGTTTTTATGGATGATTTTTCTATGTATGGTACTTCCTTCGATAATTGCTTGTTCAACCTTAACAAAGTTTTGCAGCGATGTGAAGACCAACACTTAGTTCTTAATTGGGAGAAGTGTCACTTCATGGTTACTGAAGGTATTGTCCTTGGGCATCGGATTTCTGGAAGAGGAATAGAAGTTGACCCAGCGAAGATAGAAGCTATTGAAAAGCTGCCATACCCAAGAGACATCAAAGGTATAAGAAATTCTCTTGGGCATGCAGGCTTTTACCGTAGGTTTATTAAAGATTTCTCCAAAATATCAAAACCTCTAACCAATCTTTTGCAAAAGGATGTTCCTTTCTCTTTTAATGATGATTGTATTAAATCCTTTAATATTTTCAAGAATGCTTTAATAAGTGCTCCTATTATTCAACCTCCTGATTGGAATTTTCATTTTGAAATTATGTGTGACGCTAGTGATTATGCAGTTGGGGCTGTTTTGGGCCAACGTGTTGATAAGAAACTGAATGTTATTTATTACGCTAGTAGAACACTTGATGGTGCTCAAAGAAATTATGCTACAACTGAAAAAGAATTTTTAGCAGTGATATTTGCATGTGACAAGTTTAGACCTTATATTACTGATTCCAAAGTCACAATACATACTGATCATTCTGCTATTAAATATTTAATGAATAAGAAAGATGCTAAGCCTAGACTAATAAAATGGGTACTTTTATTGCAAGAATTTGATTTACACATTGTTGATAGGAAAGGGAAAGATAATCAAGTAGCTGATCATCTTTCTAGAATGGAAAATATACCTTATGATCCTATTCCTATTGATGATAGTTTTGCTAATGAACAACTTGCAAACATTAATGTTTCTAGTGCTAAAGTTGCATCTCCATGGTTTGCCAACTATGCAAATTTTATTGTTGGTAAAGTTTTACCTCCACACTTCACTGCTCAACAAAGAAAGAAATTCTTTTATGATCTTAGACATTATTTTTGGGATGATCCTTTTCTTTATAAGAAGAGTGTAGATGGTATTATTAGACGTTGTGTACCTGAGTATGAACAACAGGCTATTATAAGAGATTGTCATGATAGTCCCTATGGAGGGTATCATGCGGGAGATCGTACAGGTGCAAAGGTATTACAATCTGGTTTTTATTGGCCTACTTTATTTAAGGATTGTGATGAATATGTTAAATCTTGTGATAAATGAAAAAGAGTAGGAAATATTGGTAGGAGAAATGAAATGCCTATGAATTATTCTTTACCACTTGAGCCATTTGATGTGTCGGGTTTTGACTTTATGGGACCTTTCCCAGCTTCGAAGACAAAGCATACTCATATTTTGGTTGCAGTGGATTATGTTACAAAGTGGGTGGAAGCAATTCCAACCAAAAGTGCAGATCATGCCACAGCAATGAAGATGCTGAAGGACATCATCTTCCCCAGGTTTGGTGTTCCCAGGTTTTTAATGACTGATGGTGGTTCTCATTTCATACATGGTATTCTTAGGAAAACATTAGCAAAATATGATGTTAATCATAGATTTGCATCTCCTTATCATCCTCAAACAAGTGGACAAGTTGAGTTAAGTAATAGGGAAACTCATTTTGGAAAAGAAAGTGAATAAGTCTAGGTCTGATTGGCCACTTAAAATTAATGATGCATTATGGGCTTATAGAAATGCTTTTAAAAATCCTATGGGAATGTCTCCTTATAAAATGGTTTATGGAAAAGCTTGTCATTTACCTGTTGAATTAGAACATAAAGCTAGATGGGCAATTAAACAATTGAACTTTGAATTTAAGACTGAGGGAGAGAAGAGAATTCTTGACTTACTCTTACTAGATGAATCGAGGAACGAAGCTTATGAAAGTGCTAAAATGTTTAAAGAAAAAGTTAAGATTTGGCATGACAAGAAAATTAAGAGATAAGAATTCAAAGTAGGTGATCAAGTTTTATTATACAACTCTCGTTTCAAGTTTTCTGCAGGGAAGTTAGCTTCAAAGTGGCAGGGACCATTAGTAATACAGGAAGTGTACCATTCAGGAGCTATCCGTCTTCACGGTGACATGAAAGGTAAACCTCATGTAGTCAATGGACAACGTCTTAAACATTATATTGCAGGAAAGTGCTTCATCGGAATGGTGGAAGAGTTGAACTTACAGACACTGGAGGAGGTAATTGAGAGAGATCGTGCTGTTTCAGAAACCCTAAATCAATAATAGGTAACTTTTGTGTTGGAAAGTTTTTCGGAATTGCGTGAAATTTTACGGAAGTCATTTTTATGGAAATTAACGTGTGGGACAAGAAAACTAGAAGGAACGGAGACCCGAGGAAGGAAAGAGGGGGTCCCACATGGCTAGATTCTTTGGCCGCGTGGGCCCACTTCTTTTTCCCCTCGAAGTTATGTTTCATCTTGTTTTCGACTCCGACGCTTCGTCTTGACCTAAAAACCGTCAATATATAGCCCCTTCCGCCGATCTAATCTCGCACCGAGTGTTCTCGAACGATCTTTGCTTTTGCTGTTTCTGTCTGTCAAGTTTTAGCCATGTCTTGCTCTGAATCCAACCATGAGGGAGAGAGCTTCCCCAAGGGAGGTGTTGTGAACCACTACCTCAACTCCGTGATGGCACCGCCGAAGACCTTGTCCTTCGAGGAGGGTGTGCTGCTCGTGGAGGAGGTGAAGGCTCCCAAAACCACCTGCACGATGGAGGAAAGGCTGGATGATCTGGAGGAGAAGACCTTCAGGTATGGCACTGTTGTTGAACGCAGCCTTGATGCTCATCACTTCATGAACCTGGAGCTGGAGAAGAAGGTTGAAGAGTACAAGGAGAGGCTCGAAGATCTGGATGAAAAATACAAGGACGTCATCGAGAAGTTGGAGAGGTTCCAATGCCTTATGTGGGATATGGAGAACCAGAACTGTGAGTATGAAGAACGCTTCAAGAAGATTGCAGAAGCTGCCACCCTCAGGTATAATGATCCACCTACATATTTCCGTGGTGGGAATCCTTTCCCATGGAAGATGGCGGAATGGGAGGAGGAATATGAGAAAGAAGAGGCCGCAGCAAAGGAGGCTCTAGCAGAACGTCAAGCTTGGGGGAGTTCAACCTAGCCTTTATCTTTACTAGTTTATCTATCTATCTAGTCATGGTGTGTTTTGCTTTTATCGTTTAGTTATCAATCTCTTTTAGGCTTGTGTGAGCTCGTAGAGCATTATCATGTATCCTCTTGTGGTTCATCAATGAATATTAAAGTATGGTGTCATCCATGGGTCTCTTGTTTTGGAGATTTATGGGTAACACTCATGCAAATGAGCGTGGCATATTTAGAAGTTTCAGTCACATCTTGCCTTGAATTTAATTAACTTGAGTATCTTGGACAATTGTAGAATTATCTCATCAAAATAGAAAATAAGAAAATAAGTCAATATGACATGAGAATAATAGTGTAAAGTAGAGATGTAGTCTTGTAGAATAAAGAATTAGGAAGGTCAATGAAAAGAATATGAAACACTCTTGTTATACTCTAGTATCTTTTGAGCAAATTAATGATCATGGGTGTTTCAATACTTATGCTCTTGAAATGTGAATGAAAAGGTGGGCACCCGAGGATTCGGTTAGCCATGGAAAGTGTGAGATCAAGGTTGTATTGAGCATAAGAACTTGATAGAAATATCCATGACTAAAGTTTGTACTAGTTACTAGTGAAGCATGGTGGTAAACAATATCATATCTATCTTTTTATTTTTCTTCTTTTAACTAGTTATTCAATAAGAGTTTATCTTGTCTTTAAATTTTAGTAAAGTTTCAAATATTATAATGCTTGCAAACAAGAGCAAATGCATTGGAAAAAGAGTATGATTAAATTGTCCAACATACAATGGTTATTTATGTTCAAAAGTAAGGGGTGATTGCTAGAGCTTCTACTTATGTTGCCCTCATGTGTATGGGTTTTAGTTCATTAATCTTACATTACAATTGAACATGATGATGATACAATGCTCGTATTTATTTATCAACCATAAGTTCATGGATGCATGTAATGATCTATGTCCTTACTTACTCGAGGACGAGTAAAGGTTTAAGCTTGGGGGAGTTGATACATGCATTTTATATCATCATTTATACAACTTATATTATCATATTAGAATGTTATTGGCATTGTTATATCATTGTTTTTACATGTTTTAGATGATTTATGGGACTTTCATACAAAGTCCCTATTTTTGGTATTTAATTTCTGGGAGGCAGAAAACCTCTTTTTTCTTGTTTTTAGTGTTCCAGGAGCTACAGCGACCCAATTGGAAAAAGGAAAATTGCACAGCTGGTTTTTCATTGGGAGAATAATAGAGGAAAGAAGATCGAAGGAAGAAGAGCCACGAGGCCCAAAAGAGGGGGGCCCACACGGCTAGATTCTTTGGCGGCGTGGGGCCCACCAAATGGAGCCTCGGGCATTTCCTCGATCGGGGCTTTTTAACACGTCGTCGTCTCGCCCGAAAAGTTACGCCCTAATTTTCCCAAGTTCCATCCGAGGCGGCGGCGGCGAAACTCCTGATTCCTTTGAGGGGGGATCAGATCTTTGCTGCTCCGGAGCTCCGGAGAAGGTGGAAATCATCGTCATTGTCATCACCTCTCCTCCTTGGCGTGGGAGGAGGCCTTTACATCATCACCATCACCAAGACCAGCACCATCTCCATCATCATCTCCGTGATCCACTCCGTCCCCCTCGTAGTTTGAGAGTTGCTATACCCTAGATACTTGTCTTTATCTCTTTCAGAGCTTTCAACTGTCACTATTTATTTTCTCTCTTTGAGAGCTTTCAACTGTCACTATTTATTTTCAGCATTTTTATTCTCTTTGCAACTATACGACCAAAAATTCCAAAAACACTTGCATCTTTTATTGTTTTATTTATCATTCTTGCTAACCAATACCTTCAGCTCCTCGTGGGTTCGACAACCTTTTCTAATCGAAAGGTACTACAATTGATCTCCTGCACTTGGGAGTCATCAAGATACTTTTCTGGCGCCGTTGCCGGGGAGCGTAGCGCTATTGGTAAGAAGTTTGGTAAGGAAACTTGAAAGCTAAATTTTATTTACTGTTTCATCTGATTGTTACTATGGCATTTATGAATCGTGCCTCGCTGCACCTTGCTTTATATGAAAGTTCTTATGCCACTGCTCCTAAAGTGGTTGAAACTACTGTGTCCGAAGTACCTAAAGTGGGATTTAAAATTCCCATTGGTCATGTTAAAAGAGTTATGAAAAATCCATTTACAGGGGATGGAACTAAGTCTGCACGTGAACACGTGGAGACAATTGAGGACATATGTGGTTTATTTAGGCTTCCTGGTATTTCTGAAGATCAGGTAAAAACGAAGTTATTATATTTGTCTTTATCTGGTATTGATCGTATTTCGTTCAGGTCTTTGGATGAAGAAGTCACTATTGAATGGAGTATTTTGAGGAAGGTTTTCTTTCTTAAATATTTTATTCCTAAAGAAGCTTATGAGAACCGCTGCTATATATTCAATTTCTGGCCACATCTGGGAGAGAGTATTACTCAAGCTTGGGGGAGGTTAAAGGAACTCCTTCGCAAGAATCCTTGTCATGATCTTACAAGTAAAATTATATTGATAAACTTTTATGTGAGGCTACCAAGGAAACACAAGGAATTTCTGGATAATTCATCTGGTGGAAGCTTAACAAATAATACTGAAGAAGAAGCATAGAATTTACTGGAGACTATCGCTGAGAATACTTGTCACTGGGATCTTGATAAAGGTAATGAGCCGTATTTGGATTATCAATATTCATGTGTAGAGAATTTCTCTACGTCTATTTTGTTTAAGAATTTGAGTGATAATTTTGGTCTTGATCCTTATGTTTTAATGTAGATAGCCAAATCTTTTGCTAGTCATATTGGTGTTCCTAAAAGTGGGTTTGAAGTTTATGTTGAACCTGTTAAACAATCTATTGTTGTTCCACCACCACGTCCCCAACCCCGGCCGCCTCCGCCTTGGCGACCTGTGGGGCAGTCCCGGGAGTAGTGTCCGTGGAGTCCGCAGTTGTAGCAGGCGCCTAGTCCAACCCCGCCACCTTGACGTTGTGTACATGCGGCGAGGCCGTTCACTTGGCAGCAATCCTTAAGCAGGTGGTTTCAGTCGGGGCGAACATGGCACCATGGATCTTCCTCTCCCTCAGAATTCAAGGCCGGCTTGACCTTCTTGGGAAGACGCTCGGTGACAAAGATGCGCTTGTCGGAACCGTGGTCCCGCTTCTTGCTCTTGGCGGGGGTGACCTTGTCCTCGGGTTCCTCCTCCCCGGGGACTCTGACCCCGTCTTCTACGCGAGCGCAGCGGTCCGCGAGCTCCCAGAGCTCACGGGTGGTCTCGATGCGATGAGTGCTCAACTTCTCACGCATCCGGGTGTGTCGAACGTTGGCATGGAAGGACTGGATCACCAGCTCCTCCTTGATGCAAGGGATGGTGTTCATCTTCTGGGTGAAGCGTTGGATGAACTTGCGAAGAGTTTCACCCGAAAGCAGCTAGAAGTTGTGCAGGTCACTGGGAACTCCCGGGCGCTGGTACCCGCCCTGGAAAGCCCCCAGGAACGCCTCCTTCAGTGCCCGCCAGGATCGGATGGAGCACTTGGGGAGGTTGAGAAGCCATGACTGGGCGTCTCCCTTCAAGGACAACGGGAACCAGTTGGCCATCATGATTTCGTCGGCCCCGGTGACTACCGCGGCAAGCGAGTACAACTGCAGGAAGTCCCGGGGTTGGTGGTGCCATCGTAGCGGAGGACGTCGATCTTGAACTTCTTGGGCCAGGACATCTGCCATATTCGAGGGAGAGGGAGAGGCAGCCCTCGACGATGTCGTCGTCCCGATCCTCTCGTCGATGGTGTTCTCGGCGACGTTTGATGCGGTTGCGCGCGTCCTCGTGGAGGCGGTTGTTGAGGTTGTTGCGCAGATCCAGGTTGCGTGTAGAGGACGATCCGACGGAGATGGCCGGACCGCAGTTGCAGTTCACCCGACCAGCCGCAGGAGGGTTTGCTTGCGGAGGCATGACTTCACCTAGGCGATCGCCCCGGGGAGGGTCCCGGGGTTCACGCGTCTCCACTCCCTTGGCTCCGGGGCTGTCGACGGTGGGGGCGTGAGCGGGCTCACACCTAGGACCGGAGTCGGCGAAGTGGAGGAGTTCCTCCACGCGGGTCTGCCACTCCTGGTAGACCTTGGGGTTGTCGATGCTCGGTGGAAACTGGATCAGGGCCTTGGCGGTGACGAGGGCGTCGTGACGGGCCTATGCGTCCTCCGAAAGGAGCGTGCAGGACTTGCTCTTGGTGCCTTGCTGGCCCTTGCCAGTGCAGGCTCCGTCGCTCTTCTCACCGACAATGGGGTCCTTGCCGGTGTTGCCGCCGATGCTCTTCTCCACGCCGCCGCCTTCGCCGCTCCGGATGTGGCTGCCTGCCCCATCCGAAGCATCCTTCTCCGGAGGTGGAGGAGGAGAAGTCCGGTTCGCCGCAGCAGCGCGACGCTCACCAGAAGCCTGAGAGTGCGTGGGGGAGACCGGCTTGGACGCCTGGACGTCGGGCCTCTTCTTAGGCGGCATGGTCGACGAAGAACTTGAGGTAGATCTTGACGAAGATCACGAAGTTGACGAAGATGGATCCAGCGCTTGCGCCCCCTACCTGGCGCACCAGATGTCGTGTCTTGGATCACGGACACCGGGAGTAAAGGATACCCTCTTTTTAGGTTCGGTATGGGGCGCGAAGGAGGCCGGGAAACGTCTTCCGCCGGGGGACTTCGTCTAAGCTCGAGATCTACGTACTAGCAAGCACCACCGAGACACAAGGAGTTTACCCAGGTTCAGGTCGCCCGGAGGCTAACAGCCCTACTCCTGCATGTCTGGATTGAGTGGTATATCATGGTGTAGCTTTACAGAGGTGGTTGCGGGTGCGAACCCGGGAGGTGTCGGCTAGAGGTTGAAGACGAGCAGATCCTGACCCGGAGGGGATCACCTCTCGCCTATGCTACTCTTAGACTTGTGCGCTACCTAGCCTAGCCTCCGAATCTCTGAGGTTCCGTCCATCCCCTCAGGCGCCTTGGTCCTCCTTTTATAGGTTAAGGGGATACCACAGGTGCACCCTTGGGGCTGGAGGGGTTTTGGCGGGAAAACCCCTCCGGGTTCTTCTTAGGGGGCGACGTGGCTTCTTCTCGTCCAAGTATTCTTCTGAGAGGGATTAGGTGTGGTCGCCCACCTTTTCCAGGGAGGGCGGACAGAGACTGACAGCTTTTCCGTCCCTGTCCCCCACGGCGCCTCCATCTTCTTGGCGCCCAAGTCTTCTGGGAGCTTCCAGCCGGGGCTGGCAAGCTTATCCTCTTCGCGCGTGTGGAGGTTGGCTCCCGGGGGTGAGCCTGGCCTCCTACTGGGCGTCGGGGTCCCCGGGACCTCCACGTCTTCTGCCGGGTTGAGGGCGGCCCCGGGGGGTCTCCCGGTCCTTTGCCGTGGTTGTCGATGCCGTGCTTGTCTGGTCGCCGTGGGGCAGATGGGGGGCGTATCTGCCAGTCTTGTGCCTTGGCTTTGATCGCCTCCTTGATGGGCCCACGTGCGGTGGACCCACTTTGACCGCATCAGAGGAACCCCATGTTCCACTGTTGCGACACCGCGCGTTGCAGCAGGAACCCTTTAGAAACTATATTACGTAAATAAAAAGATATAAAAATATGGCATATTAAATTATCCAAAGGAATATACTAATTCAATTTGCCATAGTCGACATACTAAATTTATTCGACATGAAATCTCTATATATATTAAAAAGATATTAATGTGGACAAATAAATGATTAAAAATATAAGATGATATCAAGTTTGCATGTAGAGATTAATAAATATTAGTGGGAATGACATGGACAATTGATTGGTTAATAGAATGAATGATGTAGATAGCTTGCATGTTGAGATAGAAAAATGATAAATAAATTTAGTGGGGTTTTGCTTTATAAGAGGTATAGATATCCTGATTCGGTTCTCCACCCACTCGTCCATCGTCCTCCGCCTCCTTCGCACATGTGATCGTTGTTCCGGCCAACTTGACCGGTTTGGTTATGTTTTGATTACCGTCATTTAAGCACGCCATTTAAAACCATGGTTTGCATACGACATTGAAAATTGGAGTAGCTACATTTGGCAGGCAATAAAATATTAGCTATATTTGGCAGTGGCAATAAAATCATTAGCTATGTTTGGTAGTCCGCACAATTAGTCATTTGAGGTATGTTATGAATTAGTCTAATTTTTATTTGAGGTATGTCATTAATTAAAATTTCCTTTTAGGTACGTTATTAATTACAATTGTGCTGTATATATGAATGGCAGAGCAACAAGATGATACACCACCGAAACACTTTGAATCTCTTCGCCAGAAAAACCCAAGTGAATCTCTGGCACCATGCTGAAGAACGTCAAGCACAAAGGCCAAGGTCTTCTACTAGTTTCGTTGGTTCTTCTGATTTGTCTGGTCATTCCTTCACCCGTACACGGTAAGCTATACAATTATTTTACGTATTCCGATTGATTATCCTTAAAGTTGTTTCATAAACCTTTAGTATCCACCCAATGGTAGATTTTATGTTCATATTTATATTCTTACCCTCTCTGTAGGACGGGACATTGACAACACGAGGAGCAGTACAGCGGATGTAAGCCACAGTTGTCGCTTCGCCTTATTTCCACCAAATTTTCACAAGTGGTGCTGTGATGGTTATTGTTGGGACGGTCCATGCTACCACACCCGCCAGGAGTGTCTGGACACTTGCAAATGTCCTAATTAACCCATGACTGGAAGTCGTGTGCCCAGTGATTGATGATTGATAATGGGGTCTCCCATCAATCTCTACTTTGCTGTTTGCATTGGAGCGAAATAAACGTGTAGTACTTTCTTTTGCGAATAAATCGTGTGGTACTTTTTTTTTGCGAATACAACGTGTGGTAGTACGAATGGCTTCACTATAGCACACGCAGTATGATTTCTCCTTCTACCTTAATTACACGGCTCCTGATCTTTTGCTACTACTTCCACTTCCAAAATCCTTTTGTCATTTTCCTGTTCAATCTTAACGAATAGCTGGGTGTTCGAAGGAGTACACTAGCTAGAATTTTCAAAAACAAAAAATCGACATGACCTAACATAATATGTTGGACACATCACATGCATATATAGCAAATAATTTATGCACCAAAACTCATGCGACATATTAGATATGTGTACTTTTCTCGCCCACTAAGCACACGTTGAATTAATTAGACACAGCTTCTGATTTTGACCAGACAAGAAAAAAGAAGGGATCCCAAAAAAGAGCGATACAATTCCAATCAAATGTTACAAACAACTCAAACAGTAGAAGCGATCACCAAGCGTTGGCTCGGCCGTGGACCAGGCAAGGCCCGGCAGACGCCAAGCCATATCACATGCAGATAACCAAAACAAATAAGAACATTGTTAACATGTTTATTACCAAAATCGTATCTATCGGCTGCATCATTTCGTCATATTAGAACAACTTCACAAAGAGCACATCAATAATAATCTTTTTAAATACAGGAGCACCTTACATACACATGGTTGATGTAAGGAAATGCACAGCACAACACTACTATCCAGCATTGTGCAAACAGCACACACACATCTTTGAATTTGGCGTAAGTAACAGAAAACATGTCACCCAAATCCATAATTGCATACAACAATTAACACTGGCATTTGTTTCTACACAACATCTTCTTGACGGGAAAGAACAAACAAGACAAATTCAGCACCACACTTGACGCCAAAACAAAAAATAAACGTGAATCTTCTAAAAATTGATGCATGCTGAGCAGTGACAACAACATTCAGTTCAAGAGACGAGCCCATAGCAGACTTATGACAATTGTGATCAATCGTTTAGATCTACATTCAATCAGAACAGGGAAGTTTCTATACTTTTGCATTTTCAGCACCAATTGCAGCTGCCCTAAACTGACAAATCAACATGCACCAAATAAACGAGTTCGTGGAGATGCAACATGTCTCAGAGGTTAACAGTGGCTTTCATAAGATACAAGAAGCTTACCATTGCGCAGCTAAAGATTATCAGCAAAAAATGGAGCTAGCTAGGGAGATGGCGAGACGAAGGCATGGCGCCTGTCACAAGTTGTCCCTGGGTCCTCATGCTTCCAAGTGGTGCAGCTACTGGTTCCAGCTTGCCCGTGAATAAGTCCTCCTTGCCCTTGAAGAAGAACACATGGTAAGAACAAAAACTTGGAAAAATAGAAATAAGAGTGCTCGACTCAAACAACGCAACACGGCAGTACTCGTAGATCCACATGTTTGCTAGATTTTTCCACAAGTCACCTATGTGGAATTATTGTAAATATCGTGGCTTTAAAACACTAGTGGAAAAACGCCCTTTAGTCCCGGGCCCAGAGGGCCTTTAGTCCCGGTTGCGCAACCGGGACTGCGCAATCGGGACTAAAGGCCCACACCTTTAGTCCCTGTTGTGTTACGAACCGGGACTAAAGGGTCTCGACGTGGCCGCTGTCGAGCGCCCGGGGTCGGAGACCGTTTAGTCCTAGTTGGTAACACCAACCGGGACTAAAGGTCTGCACACTGGATTTTAGGGTTTAGGGGTTCAAGTTTTTTTCATGGTAGAAAAATGACCTTTGGTCCAGAGCAAGATTCGGCTCTAGTCCCGGGTGTGTTTTGGACCGGGACTAGAGGGGGGCTCTAGTCCCGGTTCAACGGCTACGAGGCCGGCAGCCTCTAGTCCCGTTCCATGGGGGACCTCTAGTCCCGGTTCGTGGTACGAACCGGGACTAAAGGGTCTTGGCAGGCCGCGGCTAAGGTGGGGGCCAGCGCGAGACCCTGTAGTGCCGGTTCGTATCACGAACCGGGACTATAGGTCTCACTCACTATATATCATCTTCTTCCATCTCGAGCTCAAAGCTCATATCACCATTTTCTCCTCTCTATCTCCTCTCTACCTCAAATTAATCCACATTTTTTCCACGATTTGTCAAGGTTAAGGGCGCCCCATATATCCAAGGGTTCTAATAGGTTAGAAACTTCATCCTCCCGGAGCTCGAGTTCATCCCCAATCCTAGTTTTGCTCCTCATTTCATTGCTATTGCTAGCTAGGTGTTTGATGAAATGCCTAAGTTAGTTTAGCTCAAATTCTAGGTTAGTTGTGTAATGCCCATTGCTAGTTTATTTGTGTTATATGCAATTTGAGGTCACATGAAAGTATGATTTGTTGATTTTAGTGCCGTCCCGTCCCTGTCATTATCCTGACCGTCGTGGGTCGTCCGCGCCGCCCCGTCGTCGGCACCAGCTTGGTGAGTCTCTTGTTTTTATCTTTTTTTGAAGAAATTATTTTAATTGTATGATTTAGATGCATAGTTATTAGTTGTATAGTTTTTTTTACTTCTATGACTGTTTGTTATATGTATAGTGTCATGGTTTTGATATCCGTCCCCGTCGGCCCTCGTCCGGTCTATGATTCATATGTGGTATATTATCTTTTATAACTACTTGTTTAATTTTGTGTTTATAACAATTATGTCGAACAACACTTGACATATATATATATATTCTTATCTAGGAGGTAGTTGAACCAGAAATTCCAACCGACTCTCTTGTCGAGATGCTAAATTTATTTGAAAAAGAAAACAATAATTTGAAAGCAAAATTGAAAAGAAGTGAAGAAGAGAAGATGGAATTGGAGTTGTATCTTGCCGATGTCGTCCATGATCACAAGATCAAGATGGATGCAATGCGCTTGAAGATTAGAAACATTAGAAACTATGCCATTAATAGAGAGGCTTGGTATCATTATGCTGTTGGATCAATGGTTACCTTAGTTGCGATTTTGATCGCATTTGTTGTTGCATTTAAATGCATTACATAGTTTAATTGTATGTTAATTTCAATGTATGTTTTAATTACGAGAACTATGTATTACATTTGGTCAGTACTCTACTTTGGTTTTAATGTGATAAACTTGTATTGATTAATTTGGTCACTTCTCTGTTCATGATGTTGTGTGTAATGATGTTTTCCCTTCTTATGCACAAAAGGTGCTCGATGAACCGGCAATGGATGTACGATGACCGACTCTCTATCGAGTACATTCAAGGCGTGCGATCTTTTCTCAATGTGGCTGAGGCAAACGCGCGGAATGGTTTTATGTGTTGTCCATGCCGTGTCTGTCGGAATGAGAAGGATTACTATTCCTCAAAACCCTTCACATCCACCTTATTAAGTCCGGTTTCATGTCCGGCTATAATTGTTGGACCAAGCACGGAGAAAGAGGGGTAACGATGGAAGACAACAAAGAAGAAGAGAACGATGACAACTATAATTCTATGTTCCCTGAATACGGTGGTAATGCAAGGGGTGGAGCTGAGGATGAAGAGACACCAGATGAGCCCATGGTAGATGATGATCTTCGTCGGGCCATCGTTGATGCATAGAGAGAAGCAGAAAGTGCAAATGAGAAGTTGAAGTTGGAGCGCATGTTAGAGGATCACAAAAAAAAGTTTTACCCAAATTGCGAAGATGGCAACACAAAGCTCGGTACCACACTGGAATTGCTGCAATGGAAGGCAGAGACTGGTTTATATGACAAGGGATTTGAGAAGTTACTGAAAATAATGAAGAAGAAGCTTCCAAAGGATAACGAATTGCCTGACAGTACGTATGAAGCAAAGAAGGTTCTCTGCCCTCTAGGATTAGATGTGCAGAAGATACATGCATGCATTAATGACTGCATCCTCTACCGTGGTGAGGAGTATGAGAATAAGAATGAATGCCCGGTATGCGGTGCATTGCGGTATAAGATCAGACGAGATGACCCTGGTGATGTTGAGGGCCAGCCCCCCAGGAAGAGGGTTCCTGCCAAGGTGATATGGTATGCTCCTATAATACCACGGTTGAAACGTTTGTTCAGAAACAAAGAGCATGCCAAGTTGTTGCGATGGCACAAAGAAGACCGCAAGAAAGACGAGATGTTCAGACACCCCGCTGATGGGTCGCAGTGGAGTAAAATCTATAGAGAGTACAAGGACTTTGCAGATGACGCTAGAAACTTAAGGTTTGGTCTAAGTACAGATGGAATGAATCCTTTTGGGTGGCAGAGCTGCAGTCATAGCACCTGGCCTGTAACTCTATGTATCTATAACCTTCCTCCTTGGTTGTGCATGAAGCGGAAGTTCATTATGATGCCAGTGCTGATCCAAGGCCCGAAGCAACCCGGTAACGACATTGATGTGTGCCTAAAGCCACTAGTTGAAGAACTTTTATAGTTGTGGGGCGAAAAAGGTGTACGTGTGTGGGATGAGAACAAACAACAGGAATTTGAGCTACGAGCGCTGCTCTTCGTAACCATTAATGATTGGCCTACTCTTAGTAACCTTTCAGGACAGACAAACAAGGGATACAATGCATGCACGCACTGTTTAGATGAGACTGATAGTACATATTTGGAGAAATGTAAGAAGGTTGTGTACCTGGGCCATCGTCGATTTCTTCCTCCTAAGCATCCCGTAAGAAAGAAATGCAAGCATTTCAAAGATACAGAGCATCGGAGGAAGCCTGTCCGCCGTACTGGTCATGATATATTTGGTATGGTCAACAATCTAGAAGTGATCTTTGGAAAGGGTCCTGGCGGTCAATCTGTTCCGAATGACGCCACCGGACACGCGGCCATGTGGAAGAAGAAATCAATATTTTGGGAGCTACCCTATTGGAAAGTCCTAGAAGTCCGCTCTGCAATCGACGTGATGCACATTACGAAGAATATTTGCGTGAACCTGCTAGGACATTTGGGCATGTATGGGAAGACAAAAGATACGCCGGAAGCACGGCAGGACCAGCAACGTATGAAAGACCCAGACGACCTGCATCCAATGAAGACAGATAAAGTAGGTCTAAGTCCTGCCAGCTACACTCTTACGAAAGAAGAGAAGGAAATATTTTTTGAAGTCCTGAGCAGTATGAAGGTCCCGTCTGGCTTCTCGTCAAATATAAAGGGAATAATAAATATGGCCGAGAAAAAATTCCAGAACCTAAAGTCTCATGACTGCCACGTGCTTATGACCCAATTGCTTCCGGTTGCATTGCGGGGGATTCTACCGGAAAATGTTCGACTACCCATTGTGAAGCTATGTCCATTTCTCAATGCAATTTCTCAGAAGATAATCGATCCAGAAATTCTACCAAGGTTACAAAGGGATGTGNGTACACCTAGTCGAAGAGATTACCATTCTGGGTCCTATATCTCTGGGCCCTCTCGGTAATATAGCATCAGAACGGTTGCAACCATGTAGGAATTTTTTTTTTTTGTGCAACGAACCCATCAGTTCCCACCATCCTTCTTCAATATTATGACACATCTCCTAGTACACCTAGTCGAAGAGATTACCATTCTGGGTCCTATATTTTTACACAATATGTTCCCCTTTGAGAGGTTCATGGGAGTCTTGAAGATATATGTTCATAACCGCGCTAGGCCAGAAGGAAGCATCTCCAAAGGCTATGGAACAAAGGAGGTCATTGAGTTTTGTGTTGACTTTATTCCCGACATTAAGTCGATTGGTCTTCCTGAATCGCGGCATGAGGAGAGACTGAGTGGAAAAGGCACTCTAGGAAGGAAATCAATAATATGTAGGGACGAGCATTCTTTCACTCAAGCGCACTACACAGTTTTACAGAATTCCACCTTGGCGGCTCCGTATATCGAGGAACACAAGAATATTGTACGCTTCAACAACCCGGGGAAGCCTGACTCCTGGATTAGACATGAACACATGGAGACTTTCGGCGGTTGGTTGCAAACACATCTCAACAATAACAAAACTATTGAAGATCAGTTGTACTTGTTGTCCAGGTCGCCATCTTCGACTATATGGACTTTCCAAGGGTATGAGATAAATGTGAATACATTTTACACGTTCGCTCAAGATAAAAAGAGCACCAACCAAAACAGTGGTGTCCGCTTTGATGCAACAAACAACAATGGGTCAAAGGACACATACTACGGTTACATAGGGGGGATATGGGAACTTGACTATGGACCTAATTTTAAGGTCCCCGTGTTTCAGTGCAAATGGGTCAAGCTAACAGCAGGCGGGTTAAAGGTACACGAGTAGTACGGAATGATAACAGTGGACCTCAACAATCTTGCGTACTTAGATGAACCATTCGTCCTAGCCAATGATGTGGCTCAGGTTTTCTATGTGAAGGACATGTCTACCAAACCGAGAAAAAAATAAGCAAAAGAATACATCAGACGATGAGCCAAAGCGCCACATAGTTCTTTCAGGGAAAAGAAACATCGTGGGAGTGGAGGACAAGACAGACATGTCAGAAGATTATGATAAGTTTCATGAAATTCCGCCCTTCGCAGTGAAGGATGACCCAAGTCTCCTGTTAATTAATGAAGATGCTCCATGGTTACGGCGCAGAAAAAACCCAAACACTAGATAGGGATGTTGGTGATGTGTAATAATGTATTAAACCTTTTATGTAACTGCACCGTTGGATGTATGCAGGGAATCTGAATGATTTGTATTCGGTCGATGAACTGAAGGATTTCTATATAGAACAAACACATGGTTTCCCCTTCATACAACCCAACGGTGGCTCGTGAGTGCCTGCATATCAAATGCACCGTTGGACATATGTAGGGGATCCGAATGATTTGTATTCGGTTGATGAACTGAGGGATTTCTATATAGAGATGTCCTCTGTCTTTGCCTTCTGGGCTAGCTTTACTACAGTATGAACCCTCTTAGCACTAAGAGAACGCTTCTATGTCGAGCCCCTCGAAGATGTCCTAGGTCACTGCCCAAGGACATCTTTGAGAAGCTCGGGCATAGAGGAGTCCTCTGTCTTCTCTTTCTGCTATTGTCGTGCTCTTGTTCTTCATCTCCTCCTCATGGTGGGTATTTATAGCTAAAAGATCAGGGCAACTCTTCACCTTTAGTCCCGGTTGGTAGCTGAATCGGGACTAAATGAGCGTTGATATGTGTGCCTTATCTTCTGCTTGAGATCCAACGGCTCACAAGCGCTCGAAAGAAACACACCGCTGATCCAACGGCTCACAAGGGTTCGAAGGAAACACACGATCCGTGTGCTTCTTTCTGATTGGGCATAGAACCTGCACTAATGACGGTAATGCATTTTAAATTAAAAATGGAAAAATGGTTTTGGATTACTTATTTAAATTCAAACACTTTTCATTTTGAAATTTTTGTCAGATTCAAAAATATTAGTTAATAATTTTTTAATTGAAAATGGCAAAATGGTTAATAGTTTGAATAGTTAGCATAATTATTTGGAAAACAGAAAATGGTTTTGGATTACTTATTCAAATTTACACACTTTTGATGTTGAAATTTTTGTCAGATTCAAAAATATGCAGAAGTTATTCAAATTCAAAAATATGCAAAAGTTATTCAAATTCAAAAAATTTGGTCCTTTGCGCGCAAAAAAACACCTGTAGTCCTGGTTCATGGAACCAACCGGGACTAGGGGTTTTTTTTCGCGCGCCCTTTCGGCCCCCCAAAAAAACCTCTAGCCCTGGTTCGTGGCACCAACCGGGACAAGAGGTCCCTGGGTATAAATACCCACGCCTCCTCCCTGGTTCGAGCCACGAACCGGGATACCAATCGAAGGAGCCGCGCCGCTGCCGAATCCAGCCGTCAGGCTGCCCGCTCCGCGCTCGCCCCTCCTCCCCGGCGCCGGCGAACCCCCTGCCGCCGAATACCTCCTCGAGCCCGCGGCCTCCCTCTGCCCCCCCCGGCGCGCCCTCCTCCCCGCCGCCCTGAGGTCGCCGCCGACGCGGCCGCCCTGTCCCCTGCGCGCCCTCCTCCCCGCTGCCCCGAGCTCGCGCCGGCACCACCGCGGCCCTCTTCCTCCCCCTCGCCGCCAGTTTAGGTACGGCTAGCCCTCCCCCCGCCGCCAGTTATTAGTTTAATTTAGGTTTAGGTGTTTTGAAATTTAGGTTTGAAATTAGGTTTGAATTTAGATTTAGGTTTAAAAAATAGGTTTGAAATTTATTAGCTCGATGATTTAATAGATGATTTAGGTGGTTAATTAGTTAGATTTACTAGTTAGAAAATATTAATATGCTAATAAGGCACACTTCTTTTCGGCTTCTAGGAGGGCTTCTCCGAGAAGCTCCCCTCCCCCAGCTTCTCCCAAAATCCCGACTCACAAATTTGTTTAGACTTCTAAATTAGTCTTGAAAAGACTAGTTTGAAAGTCTAAACAAATTTGTGAGTCGGGCTTCTGGGAGAAGCTGGGGGAGGGGAGATTCTACGAGAAGCCCTTATAGAAGCCGAAAAGAAGTGTGCCTAAGTCCCATAATATTACTAGTTAGAAATTGGGTTAGAAGATTAGTGTTAGCAGAAAATTGGGTTCGAAAATTAGTGTTAGCAGAAAATTGGGTTAGAAAATTGGGAAAGATTCCACAAGCTGTCAAATTAGAAGCCCCTAATAGGATTACATATGATGTCCGACATCATATGTAATTCCACTAGGGGTTTCTAATTTGACAGTTCCTGGAAATTTCCCAATTCTGCTAACCCAATTATGATAATTTTTGTTAACACTAGTTTTTTAACCTAATTTTTTGCTAACTTCAAGGATAATTTTGCTAACACTAATTATCTAACCTAATTTTTATTAACCCTAATTTTTAGTATTACTTTTGTAGTATTACTTTGTAAGTATACTTTTTTAGTGTAGAAATAGAAATTTTGAATTAGGTGTTTTTAGTTTATTGTTCTCGGCGACGATGTCCCTGTTGGACCAGAGGGGCGATGTGCGGGACTGGGCTCCGCCGGCTGACACTAGGAGGTGCTACCTTCCGGGACGCACATCTTGGTGAGGAATCCAGGTGATGTCGTCGACCCGGATCTTCTTTGGTGGCAGTCGCATGGGCCACGCTCGGTGCAGAGGGAACCGGCCCCCGAGGAGGTGGTACGTCGCCGTATCAGGGAGGAGGATGAGCACGTCCGTCGCTACATGTATCTTTTGGATAGGCATGATAGTAATAACTGGTCGTTTCTTCAGAGGGTTCCTTATCATGTGAGCTATGACCTGTGAGGGTTCCTTCTCTTTGGATGCGTAGCGCCGGCGGCTCAGCACCCCGCAGCTCAGGAACTGATCGAAGTTAGTTTGAGAGCTTCATGCATGGGAGATGTATTAGTGATATTATTCGTGATGTATTGGGGTTTAATAAAAATGGACCCGAGCTATATAACAGGTTTATTCTATATGTATTAGTGATACTTTTGCATATTTGATCAATGTTGCTTTTGTAAAATGAGGAAAACAATGTTCCCTACTTTGAATTTTCGGCTAATGCTAACATTGCTTTATCTTACTTTTGTAATAGTTAAGCAATGGATCACTTCAACAGCAGAGACAATGAAGAGGACATTTTTGCCATTGTACGCCAATCCGTGGTCGGTGGAGCAGAAGACATCGGAGCAGAAGACGGCTCACAATTTTTGAACGAGTCCCGTCAGGGAATGGAGGTGGAAGACGAAGCGCAAACGAGCATCGAGTGCGATGACGACTCGGAAACTGGTGGACATCCGCCATCTGGTGAGGTATATTAAGCCTCTGTTGATCAGATTAATAATAGATTTGTATATATATGTATTATCGGATGTTTCTTATTTTAGACCTCCGCATTGACCCAATCTATTGAAAGCAAACGAGGCCCTGCCAAAGGGATGNACGACAGATCGAAAGATGATCTTTGGAAAAGCTAATTGCACATTTCACCCTACTGGTCTTCGAAGATGATAAAGCAAAGACAATAGCCATGAGGAAAGCAGTCAAGCATTTCGCTCTTAAGAAGATGGCTGAATAATTCAATAAGTACAAGAATAGATTATACCGTGCGTATGTCAAAGATAAAAAAGCTCCAGATTTCACTGGCACACTAGAGAGGCAGCGGCCTCACTAGGACTCATTTCTGGAGTACGAGAATTCGTAACTAGCTAGGCAAAGGTCGGAAAAGAATAAGGAAAATGCAAAGAAAAAGAAATATCACCATAAGATGGGGATAGGTGGCTACAGAACAGCCGAGCCTAAGTGGGATCAAACTGAGGCCGCCATGCGCGAAAAAGGGATCACTCCAGCTACAGAGTCCTGGCCCCATAGGGTAAGAAATTGGATACTTGGGCATGGGGCGGAGTATGACATGGAAACAGGGGTGTTAAGAAATGATCCCAAGAAAAAAATTCTATACCCCAGCAAGCAATTGTTGAAACAATCGCCGAGGTTCAAGTGGGAAAGTTTATTCCCGACAGAGAGAGAGAGACGAGCTGACAAAGGCCCTCGGGAATCCTGAAAAAGGCGGAAGAACACGAGGCTTTGGACCAGATGTGCCGTGGAAGATTGGGTTTCCCGAGGACCGTCAATCTTATAGAAGCCGAGCGAGAGCAAAGAAGAGGAGGGAGCAGGAGGAGGAAGGCCGGTTCAACAACCTGGAAAAACAGAACGAGGAAATACTTGCTATCATGAAGAACCAACAGAAGCAAATAGAGGAATTGCGCGAGCAAGGGACAACTCATCAGCTGTTGCAAGATAGTCATGAAGGCGGCCCATCTCAGCGGAGAAGCTCAGTGGCTTCCACGGCGGTCGGTGCTGATGAGGCACCGATGGATCGCTACCCCGTGGATGATATCAGGGAGAAGAAAAGTTGTGAGCTACATGTAGGAGTGAGGAACTTATCCTTCAAGGTGGCGGACATCTATGCTTTAACTTGTGAATCTACAACACGGTGGCATTACAATGCGATTCCAGATGGCTATGGTCGTGTCGGCGTGGATCAAGTTCTACCCGGATATGAATCACTGGAGCTTGACATCCCTGAAGTTGATGATGAGAGGACACTGGGAAACGTCGGGGGTGGTATCATTCTATGGCGCAAGAAATACATCGTGCTTCCAGGCTCGGCACCAAGGCCACCATCGTCTCCTCCGAGTCGCCATTCACCACCTCCAAGTCCACATGATGACTAGAGGGACGACCAGCACAACACGAGTCCATCTCGATCTCCGCCGCCGCATCACTCGACTCCTCAGCCGACTCCGCCGCCTCCGCCGCCTCCGCTCACTAAGGCTCAGAGCCAAAAGAGGAAGTGCACTCCTTCGTTTTCGATGGGTAACCGACACGGACCCGACAGGTGCCCCTCCCAAAATTACCGCCGGCTCCTCCCGTCCGAGCTTACGACCGGACTGTTGAGGAAAATGTCGTGATCATGGACACCGAGGTGAAAAGACAGTTGGCACCGAAAAAGCCCGAGGCAAAGCAAACATTTAAGCCAGAAGAGTTAAAGTGGGCTAAGGAATTTCGTGAGCAGCCATCGCAATTTGACATAAATAAGGCTGATGACTATTTGCGATGTATGAGGAAAGTTAGCTCTCGCGCGACGAAAAGTAGTGCCAGCGGGAAAAGAGATGTTGCCCAGCTTGGACAACAGGCAAAACAGTCGATCTCCCCGCTCAAGGTGTTACACACTAATCAGTGCTTCACGGCGGACAGTGCAATGAAGGCGAAATTTGCTGCAGAAGCTGGTATTTCTCTTTCTCAACTGGAAACGGGAATACTCGGAGGAGATATGGGGTCTATGTTGAAAGTAGTATGGAAATGGTAATACGGTGAGTCTCTGGTACCACCTAATCAGATCAATCTTCTACCAACACAAATGCGAATACTGCATGACTGGTACTTGGAAGCCACAAAGGAAGGGTGAATTATGATCCTTGTGAAAATTACAGAAGAGCATTACATTGGTCAAGACCAGATATCGATTTATCTTCAAGAACTCTATCAGTTATACAAGCTTGACGCCCTCGACTTGAGTATCATCAGTACCTATTGTCTGTAAGTGATTCAATTCATTTGTTTCCATAATAAAGTCTGTAGCACAGCTCGTTCATTGCCTATATGTAATTATGCTCACTACGCTATTATGCAGAATGAAGAGTCATGAATGTGACGAAAAAGGAATATTTGACATTGGGTTCGTTAACCCAGTACGAATTAATGAAAAATTGCTACTAGAGTTCCCCCAGGAAACGGAGAGCAACTTGCTAAGGTTCATACATAGGCAACATTACAGAAACAAGATATTGTTTCCTTACAACTTCGGGTAAGACTGTTACTGTCTTGTACAAATTAATTTTTGCTTACTCGATGTTAGTTGTAACTGATGAGTTACTGACGTATATAAACGTGTGCGCAGCTTCCATTACATTTTGCTAATCATTGAAGTTGACTCTGATAGAGTTGAACTCCACGACTCATTGAATACACCCGAAAAGAAGTACCAAATCATTAAAGATGTGCTCAAAGTTAATTTCAATCATTATCGCACTATATCGGTCTGTTTTGTTCATTTCCTGAGATATCCAGTAACTAATAACTCATTTATTCATTTTTTGCCGGGCAGGATTTGGAAAAGTTTCATCAAGAGGACACATGGTGATTTTAAAAACGAGCTTAGTTTTCATCAAGTCAAGATAAGTAGTATGAGCTAGGTCCGCGCATCTCTTTAATTCTAATTTCAATACCATTATATCATGATTGATTATTATTTTATTGAATTATATTCTCGTAAAGTGCGAGAGGCAGCCATCGGCATCCAATTTGTGTGGATTCTTCGTTTGCGATTGGATTCGCCACGAGGTCAGTGAGCGGAACGCATTAAAATTTATAGAGGTACGTGAACAAATATATTCATAATTTTATTTTATTACCATTGTTGAGTGTCATTCATAATTATTGTTATGATGATTGATATTCATATTGATCTCCTTCTTTTATAGTCGGATGAAATGCGGAGGAAACTGCAACCAAAGGAGCGCTTTATAGCGCTTCAAGAGAAAATTGCGGGATTTTTTGTGAACCACATCATAAACCCTACGGGAAAATACAATGGCATCAAGTAGACGAGGCTCTAGTCCCGGTTGTGCCCTCCATGTAATCGAATAGACGGGCTCTAGCCCCGGTTATGATCTCCATGTAATCGAATAGCTAGACGGGCTCTAGCCCCGGTTGTGATCTCGCTGTAATTAATTAAAATTTTGAATTATCATAAAGAATACATTATATTTTTATCAGATAGATATTTCTTTTATGAACATTTTGATATGCTATATTTATTTTTCTGTTTTGTAATTAATTAACCATGTATTTTGTAATATTGATCATAGTTTTAAATTTGAGATTTGGCGGGAAAACAAAAAATGGAGAGCCAGAGGCTGCCACGGGGGAAGAACTCTAGTCCCGGGTCGTATTACGAACCGGGACTAGAGGTCCTCAACCACGCCCGGAGGAACGGGCCACGTGGGGAGCCCTTTTGTCTCGGATCGTAACTGACCCGGGACTAGGGGGGGGGCTCTAGAGGTCCTCCCCACCCGGGACTACAGGCCTTTTCTCCACTAGTGGGAACTTTATTCAACTGAAATGCTGAAGGCCCTATCTGCCATCAGGGTCGAGACCAAGAAGCAACTGCGGTTGCGAGGTACGCAAACCTTACCTTGAGACGCAACAGAACGGGAAATAAAACCATGCCATGAACGCGGTGATACATGTGCATCTTAACGAATGCCCACACGGACGTACACGTGACGCTTGCTATTTCTTTTTTTAGATAAAAAGGGCACATCCCCAGTTCCATTGCAACAACAAAACCATGTTTTTCAATTTACATCCAGTGTATAGCTCTCGGGGGAAAACAGCAGACCTTGCTGCCCCAGATAACGCAAAAAGAAATTTACTGAACCACCTACACAGGGGGTGAGACTGCCTACTAACATCTCAACCTAACATCTTCAGCATAAGGATATGGTTAAACATAACCACTGTCTATCTAGATCATTCTCTAGCAAAATACAGAAGAGCTGATAGCACTCAACAGACGACGGGGATATCACATGAACTTCCATTCACCATCTTCTTCCACCATCACCCATGACACAGTCTCCAGCGTATTCGCGAGCCGATGAGTCTTCTCCTCCCAAGTATCATCATGAACACACTTCGGAGCAAATCTCGCGCGTTTGAAACTTGGCCGGGGTACCTTCACAGGTTCTCTCACTCGGGAACTGGCCAGGTCAAGCATGGAGGGCTTCGAGCTAACGCCCCCAGCTCCTCCACATACCTTGCCATCAGCGTTTTCGCATCTCCTGAGAGCAAAATCTGCCACTGAGAAAGAGAATAAGCCACTTTCCTCCAGACAGCCTGCATACCCAACCAAATATCACCATTAAAACATATCCCATTCCTAGTAGTACATAATGCCCACATACAAGCAGCATGAACAATGTTCACCACTTTGTTACTATTTTCACCCAGCCATAGGTTAGCAATTCTGGTGAAAGAAGCAGGAACAACATTTTTTCCTGTCATTCTACTCACATGTGTCCAAACTACATTAGCTATAACACAATCAAAGAGCAAGTGACAACATGATTCATTTTCAGAGCAGAACAAACAGGAGAGATCATCTACCCTCTGTCTTTTAACCAAGTTATCTCTAGTGAGCAATTTATTGTGAGAAACAAGCCAGAGGAAGAAATGAATCTTGGGTGGAACTTTAATTTTCCATAACGCATGAACATGTGTGGGGGTAATCCCCCTGAAATTAATAACAGCATACATAGACCTGACAGAGAACACACCTTTGGACTCAAATTTCCAAAGGATATTATCCTCTTCATCATTAAGTTGAATAGATTCAACAATGCTAACCAAGTCAAACCACCTTAGGAGTAATTGTTGATCAAAACATCTTCTAAAAGTAAGTTTGATCAGATTGTCCTCCTTTACCTCACTAACAGTTGCATTCTGCTCATTACACAGGATATATAAATCCCAAAATTGAACAGCTAGACTAGTCTCTCCAAACCAATGATCACACCAGAACTTAACTTTCCTACCATTACCAATTTTCCATTGGTACCCCATTTTAGCTGCATTAGCAGCCCAAAGGACCCCTTTCCAGAAAGGGGAAACCCCTTGGTCAGAACAATAAAAGATATTGGGGGTATTCACATTGTATTTATGATCAATGATCTGTTTCCACAATTTATTATCCTCCAAATTATATTTTTTGATCCAAGAGGCAAGTAGGCACAAATTCATGTCTGCCAGATTAGGAATGCCTAGTCCCCCATAAACTTTTTTCTGTGAGACTAGACCCCAATTGGCTAAATGATATTTGTGATGACCCTCATAATTATCCCAGAGACAATGAGCCATCTGAGAATTAATCAAGGCTATTGCCCATTTAGGGAATTTGATAACACTCATAAGGTAGATAGGGATACTAGCTAGCACACTCTTGACCAATTCTAACTTGGCCGCATGAGATAGCAACCTCCCTCTCCAACCGGCAGCCTTTTTGATTAGCTTATTAACCAAAGGCTGCAAGTCTTCTTTCTTAAGTTTACTATGATGCAGAGGAACTCCCAGATACTTCAAAGGGAAGTGTCCTAATTTACAACTTAAAATTTGAGCAAAAACATTTGCATCATCAGGTGACACATTCAAAGGAACTAAATCACATTTATGAAAGTTAATTTTCATACCAGACAACTGCTCGAAGCAAGATAGAAGCCATTTTAAATTCATAGCACATTCTTTATCAGCAGCTAGGAAAAGCAGGGTATCATCAGCATACTGCATACTAATGATCCCAGTTCTATTAAAGCCATGTAAAAGGCCAGAGATTAGGCCGCCATCAGCAGCTTTCTGCAGCATTCTAGTGAACACATCAGCAGCTAGATTAAAAAGGATAGGTGAAGCAGGATCTCCTTGTCTCACACCTCTAGTGCTAACAAAAAAGTCACTATTGCTATCATTGATCCTAACTCCAACAGAGCCTAAATCAAGAATAGATTTGATAAAATAGAGGCATTTATCACTAAATCCTCTACTCTCCAACATCTTAAGTAAAAAACCCCTATCAACTCTATCATAGGCTTTTTCATAGTCCAACTTAAAAATAAAGCCCGATTGCCCATTATGATAGACTTCATGAATAATTTCATGCGCAGATACCACACTTTCTAAAATAAACCTCCCCTTAATGAAGGCTGTCTGGTTAGGAGAAATAAGCTTCTCACACACCACACCTAGTCTATTAGCAACACACTTAGAGAAAATTTTAAAACTACAGTTAATTAAAGCAATAGGCCTAAATTTTTAAATAGTAACAGCATCAGGCTCTTTAGGAATGAGGGTCAACAGAGAAAAATTCAATCTGAATAGGTCCAGACTTCTATTATTCCAATCTAGGAACAAATTAAATAAATCCTGTTTAATCAACCCCCAAAACTGCTGATAAAATAGGAAGGAAAAGCCATCAGGACCAGGAGCCCCTTCAGCATAAGATCCAAAAATAGCAGTTTTAATTTCTTCTTCAGTGAAATCAGCTTCTAAGAAAGCATTTTGATCCCCTGTTACTCTATCCACAGGATCCCAGAAATCGCTAGATAAATCAACATCTAACTTTTCCTCAGCACAAAATAAAGATTTATAAAACTTTACAGCAATATCAAGCATACCTGCTGTATCCTGAACCAAACCAACATCTCCTTCCAGGGCACCAATATGCTTCTTCCTTCTCCTTTGATTGGCTACTGAATGGAAATAAGAAGTGTTCCTATCACCTTCCAGAATCTGTCTCTCCCTTGATCTCTGTCTTGCTTTGATTTCCTCATTCTTCCAAATATCTGTCAATTCAGAAGCAATGACTTTCATTCTATTTTTAGAATTTGGAGATAGACAGTTAGTCTCAGAAAAAATATCTAGCTGATCATATTCAGCTACCAGCTGTTGTTTATATTTAAACTGGGCTGATTCAACATTAGCACACCAACCCTTGCAAATTCTCCTAGTTGTTCTAATCTTAAACTGCCAAATATCAATTGCCCTAAAGGAAAAGCAAGGGGTTGACCAAGCTTTCTCCACTACTTCTCTAAACCCATCCTTTTGTAGCCACCATTTCTCAAACCTAAATTGTTTGTTTTTAGGAGCTACAAAAGCACCAGTGTCTACCACCAGAGGGGTATGATCACTTCCCAACCTTGCCAAGGTGGATACTTGACATGCAGGAAAGATATTATCCCAGCAAGTAGACACAAAGACTCTATCCAAGGTTGCCATAATAGCATTAACCTGGTTGTTACTCCAAGTATACCTCCTACCAGCATTTTTTAATTCCATAAGACCAAAACAATTGATCCAATCATTAAACAGATTGGACCAATGAAGGTTAATATTACCAGAATTCTTTTCAGACCTATCCCTGTTAAGATTAAAGTCTCCTCCCACTAGAGTAGGCCCAGACCAATCACTCAGGGCTGAATGCAATTCATTAATAAAATCAAGCTTAAGTTCCTCATAGGCAGGACCATAAACTGAGATAATCCTCCAAACAATTGCATCCTTCTTGTTTTTGATAATACAAGAGACACAATTATTAAGGATGCTCCAAGAAACAACTGAAAAAATTCACTATTGATACCAACTAGAATCCCTCCAGCAGTCCCAATAGCAGGTAGCCAATTCCAGATAAACACATCATGTTTATCTAGAACTAACAATTGGTCAGTTGTAAACAAATCCTTTTTAGTTTCAGAGAGACATATGAAATCTGGGTGATTATCTCTAATGAGATCCCCAGTCCTCAAAAGTTTGTCAGGTCTATTCAGACCTCTAGAATTCCAAATAAAACCTACAACCATTTTAAATATGCAGTTTTTTGGCTCTACCACTCCTCCTCTTATCAGTCACCTCAATCCAGGCAGACTCATAGGGAGGGGTATCACTAATGTGATATTCATTCTGTGAAGCAGCCCTTTTTCTAGGAGTACTCTCCTCTGAAAGGTTATCAACAGAAACATCTAAATTGCTAGGCAAGAACATATCTGGATGGGATTCATGAAAGTTTTCTAATCTTTCAACCTCCACATCTTTAATATGTTCTATGTTTTTACCAACATCCTCCACAGAGGTACCTAAAATAACTCCAGCTATTCTAGCTTTTCTCATAAGATCTTCATTATCCAGAGCAGCAAAGGAATTATCAATAGGGGTTTTCTTTTTACCTTTAGGTACTTCCAGATCTTTCATCCTCTTTAGCATCTGAGCCTTCTCCACCACAGTTCTTCCATCTTTGGCAATCCTAGCACTTGTCCTTGAGGCCACCACTGGACCCCATTTGTTAGCTTGAGAAGACTCCTTAGCTACTTGACCCAACTGTTGTCCAGATTCCTGAAGTGCGATGTTGAGCCCTCCTATGCTACCATCCCCCTCTTGAACCATGCCAGAGCACACACCCAGACTAAGTCTAACTGGCCCAGAAACTATTGTACCTTCAAGCACTTTGTTCATGACAGAGGCCTCCAAACTCTTATCAACCAGTATAGAGGAAGAGCCTCCCCCAGTATTAGCTTTAGCTCTCCCCCCTGTACCAGAATTTCCAGCTGGTGTACCCAATACAACATCAGTGTCCATATGCTTACTCCCATCTTCTTTTTCTTTCTGCAGGGTGCTCTTGGAAGTCATCCCCCAGATCCTCCTCCTCTTGTACAGCAGGGCTATCATGATTATTATCATCATGCCCATCATCAGGGGCATCAACTTGACCATCATTCTCCTCAACTTCAAACTGCAGTAAGTAGAAGCTCTGGTTTATCTCAACCAATCTATCCACAGGAATTTTGCTGACATCTCTCACAGAAACCTTGATTCTCAGAATATTATAGAAACTTTTGAAAACCTCATGCCAGTCAACATTCACTAGGACTCCAAGAGTGGAGGCCACTTGGGCAATCACTTTCCAATTCCACACCTTAGGAGGCAGACCCCTGATAGTGACCCATACTTCCTGAAGTTCAAGGTAGCTAGGCAAGTTTCCATCCCAATTAGAGAAGGAGATAGAAACACCTTTTTTCTTGAGATTGATTGAAGGGTATTCAACCAAATCTTTGATCTTCTTATTTGGGGGAAACCTGACCAGAAACTTCTTCTCCTCCAACAGTCTAATCTGCCAGAACCAGTTTGTCTTCCACATCTCAGTGAAAGCTTGTTCTAACTCCTTCTCAGTGATAACACCATCCTCAATGTTGACAATACCCACATTATCAATGTTGAGCCATTTAGGAGCTTCAGAGTCTTCCACCTCAATATGAAAGAATCCCAGGCCCACATTTGCACTCCCCCAATATTGAGCCATTGGCATAGGAGAATACCAATCAGGGCAGGAATCCATGTGGTGACCAGGTTTGCCACATATAAAGCAACACTTACTTCTGGGACACAAACCAACAAAGTGTCCTGGTTCACCACAATTGAAACAGATAACATTTCTATACTTAGGATCCATCACAGGCGCAGCTACTTCATATTGTTTGCCAGTAGATTGGTCAGAAGTCGATCCTTCTTTGTCAGCTGACCCACTCTTCTGATCGCTAGCTTGTTTCTGTTTCTTCTTAAACTTGTTACTACTCTGCGGCTGCTGAGGTACTCCCAACGAACCACCACTCCCTGACTGACTAGGTGGCAGCTGCTGTTGTGGTTGAGTGAATTGAGCCGGATGCAGGTAGGCATGGTAATACTACCTGTTGACGCTTCATGTTGACGCTTCATGTTGTCGCTTCATGTTGTCGCTTCTGCGGCTTCATGTTGACGCTTGCTATTTCTTGACGAGAAACATGGTAATACTAGCCAGGAAGCTAATTATTTAGTGGTCGCATGCAGGTAGGCAGCGAGATGAGCGGGGACCCCATGGAAATTATTAAGCCCCCTCTGCATGCATGAGGCCGTGTGTGTTTATCCACCAAATTAAGCCACACGATCGAGGTGACGAGGGAGCGAATTATACCTTGTCCAGAGCCTAGCATTCCGGCCATATGGATCCTAACATGCCATCTCCCAGCTGGCTGAAACATTCGGAAGAAGATGGCATATATGTTCCTTCAATCTATCCCTGCTCCGTTCATCTGCATGCTCGTTATAAATTCAAGTTCCGATTATATGGAAGCATCAAGGCGAAGAAGAGGAAGAAGAAGAAGCAAAGAAAAATACCAGAATTTAGAACATTCTTATTTTTCTTGCTGATCGAGTCAGTTAGATAGCCATGGCGTCGTTGCCAGCTTCTTGTTGGCAATGGCATTCGGCGCTGTTGTTATCCATGCTGCTGATATCCCTGGATCATCAGATGGCCATGGCATCCCTTCACGACGACATCGAGGTGGTGTGGGGCCAGGACCACAGCTTCTTCTACGTCGATCGCCCCGGCGACAACGAGACCCTGGCGCTCTGTCTCGACGAGACCCACGGTTCGGGCTTCCACACAAAGCAAGCATACCTCTACGCCCGCTTCGACGTCGACCTCATGCTCGTCCCGGACAACTCCGCCGGCACCGTCACCACGCTCTACGTAAGTCTCCATCCCATGCGCTTGCCTCCGGTGATTTCGCGATCGATTTTTGGTGAATTCATCTGCAATGTCGTCATGCGTGCGTGCAGCTGATGCCGGAGGATGTGCCGTGGGAGTACCACGACGAGGTGGACCTGGAGTTCCTCGGCAATGTCACCGGCGAGCCCTACACGCTGCACACCAACATCTTTGCCAACGGCGTCGGCCGCCGCGAGCAACAGTTTCGCCTCTGGTTCGACCCCACCGCCGACTTCCACACCTACTCCATCGACTGGAACCCCAAGCGCATCACGTAAGCAAATTAATCCATCATCGATCATATATAAACCCGCATTATTCCTAGTATATATGTTGTTGTATCGACACAACTCGAATCAAATCCCCGTATGATATGTAGCGACCTTGCCTTTTAAAAATGGCCAAGATCCCTGTGTTCTGTGCTAGTCCCTGGATCGAATAGCTAGCACCACACTTCAAGATGTAATATCATGCAAATGCGTCAAATATCTATTACATCGAAGATCCAGAAAAGTAAAACATTACAAGTTGCATAGCACAATGCTAGCATATTACAAAGCTCAGCAGCGGAAAACATAAATAGCATGGAGTCCTTATCATCTTTATGTGTCACAGGCAGACATGTTGGTTGCAGACTCGAAACCTATAGCGTTACTTACTCATCGTCAGACGAACCTGCAACGATAAAAGCGTTGCAGCCAAAAATTGGTCAGAACCATTTGAATGGATCTGGCAAGTGATACTTGTGGACTCATAAAGGCAAACTCCTATTAGCTATATGCATATTTGGCTGGTGGAGTTAAAGGCTATTTTGCGTAAAGCCAACTTTATCCTAACTCTTTGTAAAACTTCTTTTCAAATAAACGAGACTTTCATGGCATGAAAACCACCGTCTCAATTACTCTTGTTCACTCTTCAAATTTTACTTGAGAAATTGGAATGTTGAGATCCTCCGTTGACATCCTTGTTCAGCTGCTCAGAATTGTCCGTAACCGGGGACACGGCTATGATCATAGTTTTACACTCTCGAGAGGTTCTGCACTTTCACCACAAGACTTCATCAACCCATTCTGTCCTTGACCTTCTTGAAATGAAAAGGAAAGGTGAAGATGAAGACGAGACCTTTGGGAAATGTTCCCCGGTTCCTCTGGGCAGACCCATACAAGACAACATCCGCTGAGAACTGCCGGAATCGGGGCCTATAACTTACTTAGTCAAGGCAGAGCCATAATACCAAGTGGCTGCACTGGAAGCAATCTTCACATGGGGTAACTTCAAATCTCTTTGTTCCTGGGTGGCCGTTCACAAGTGAGCATCTCGGGTGAAAACAACCATAGAAATGGCCCCGAGTAGCCACTCAACTTCGCCTCCAATAGAGCAAACCAATTCCACCCAGGTGTTTGTTTAACTTAGTAGAAATTAACTTTCCATAGTAAAACTCATAGCATAGCATTTCAATACTTAAACTAAGATATTGTATAGGTACTAGACACTTAGGATTATTCTAGGGTAATACTAAACAGGTCTAGCATAGCAATACTAATAAAACCTGACATGCAATTCTACTTAGAAAAAGTAAGCTACAATGCATATCAAAATACTTAGGAAATTTATGCAGTGAGCATCACTTGCCTTAGAATGTTGTCGTTGCTCACAATCTCTTTTCAACGTAAGATGATACTCTCCGTTCAATCTAAACAATATAAACAAACAACAAGGACAAAAATACAACAATCAATAAAACAAGCATAAAAATAAATATGGACAACAACAAAACAAAAGGGTTGGTGGTCCAAGTTCAACACATGATCCAATATGCAAAAAGAATCAATGCATTAGGGTTTGTGGTTTTCCATTGAGGGTCAAAGGATGGTCTAAGGTCAAAAAATAGGTTTGAAGGGTGGCTCAAAGGTTCTAAGGGTTGGTTTTGGTCTCTCTGGACAGAAGCACTTAATTGGGTATTTTTCTAATAAGAAAACAGTTTAAAAAGATTTATAGAATTTAAACTATATAAAAAATACTCAAATTGAGACTCTGATTTTTAAATCAACAAAATAATGCTCAAAAATATTTTATAACAGAGGAACTATATTGGACATATTATAAGGTTTCTAAAACTATTTTTCTTGAAATTTTTGGACTTATAGAAATAAAGTTATGTCAAAATTATTCAAATCACACATTTGAAATTTGAATAATTTAAACTAACTCAAAACAGAAAACTAAATATTTGAATTTGGCCAAACCAATAAAAAGTTATGAAGGTTCTAAGTTGTAGGGGTTTTTCTGCAAAACTGCCATTTCTATTTTTATTCCTAATTAAATTTTCAGAAACTGGGATCGGCTCACGGCTCGGCTTGAGCTGCGGCTCGGCTTGGATCTGAGCCGTGGCTTGGCTCGGCTCTGTCAGATATGGGACGTCAGATCCAGATCGGACGGTCCACAACGAACCGTACCGGTTCGGTTAATAGGATCTAATCCTACGCATTGGTTTCAGATCTGACGGCTCTTATTCTAGGGTTTCTTACCCCGGCGGCGGACGGTGGCCGGAGACGAGGAGGGCGACAGCGCGGTGCATGAGCGGCTCGGTCGTCGACGTTCCCGTCGCTCTGGAGCCCCCCCGGTTGCGTGGAGGCGACGACGAGGTTCAGCGCGACAAGGGAAAGGCAATGGCGAGGGTGGAGTGGTCGCTCGCGTCCTGGTGCGGTGAGGGGGAGCAGCCGGAGGTGCGTCGGGCGGCGGTGACCTTCGGGTGAGCACGGGCTGCTCGATTCGATGCAGAAGAAAAAGGGGAAAAGGGTCAGCGAGGTGCATCGTGGCACGGTGAGAAAGATGGGGGGTGTCTCGGGCTCGGGTACTGGCTCACCTTGCCGGAATCCAAGAAATGCTGCGGCGGCACCGAGGAACTCCGGCGAGCAAATTGAACGGCCTGGCGGCACGATTCGAAGGGGGTCAAGAGGGGAATAGGAGAGGAGGTCGAGGGCTTTATAGAGGTGGGGTTAGGGTTCCGATTGAGTCACCAAATCGTCGGGAAACGAGCGAGAAATCAATGGGAACGAGAGCGAGATTTTCGGTCGGGAGGTTAGGGAAGATGACGTCATCGCTGACGTCAGCGATTTTTTTTTTCTGTTTATTTTTCCAGATTTTGAATTAAGCCTCCAAATTGATTCAAATAAAATTGTAAAAATTTGTAAAAATTCAAAATAGTTATTTTAAACACTTTGGAACTTTTTCCATAGTTTTCAAAGTTTAAAAAAAAAATTCTAATAATGCATAAAGGCTTATTTGACACCTTTATGTCATTTTAATAAATAGGTTTTAATAAATCTTTTTGAACTCAAATAAAATCCAGAAAATTTGTGTGAGTATTATCATTTAAAATAATAAACTCAAACAAATAATTTGGGACAAAACATTTTATTAAAAAATATTTTGATAAATCCTTTTAAATACCATGCCCATTTAATTAATAGGCTTTGGCAAAAATAATTAAAATACTTTGTCAAAATGTTTCTAGGTTTTTAATAGAAATCCAAAATACTATTTTATTTCCAAAACTTTAAATCTTGAAATTAGAAGACAAAAGAATATTTAAAATAATATCCCTTTGAATAAAATAAAAATAATCTTTTATGATGGTTTTTCTTGATTTTTGGAGACTTTAAATATTTCATAATAAAAGTTTTAATTTTTTGTGATTTTTAAAACATTCCAAAAATTTGGGATGTTACATTATACGTGTGGCGTGATCAGGATCCTGGTGGACGGCGTGCCGATCAGGGAGTTCAAGAACAAGGAGAAGGACGGGGTGCCGTTCCCGACGTGGCAGAAGATGAGGCTGCACGGGAGCCTGTGGAACGCCGACGACTGGGCGACGCAGGGCGGCCGCATCAAGACGGACTGGTCGGCGGCGCCTTTCTTTGCCAACTACCGCAACCTCCGCGTATCCTGGTGCCGGCCTTCGCCAGGCGTAGCGTGGTGCGGTGACGAGCCGCCGGAGTCCACATGGTTCGAGCAGGGCCTGAACGTGGCGGCCCTGCAGAAGGCACGCGACACGCACATGATCTACGATTACTGCAAGGATGTCAGTCGGTACAAGGGGAAGATGTTCCCCAAGGAATGCACCTTGGATTAGTGGCTTGATATCACCTTCATGACTCTCTACTTTTTCTGTTCTTATCTAGATTAAAAATCCATTCGTTCCTGCTTCCGTTGGTGCCTTAGCTGTCTTTTCTTGTATTTCGCTATGCACTGCAATTCTGACGTTCATGCATTCTTTTTGTAGACAAAAGGCTCGAAAATACCGTCTTTATATAAACTAGCAAAGTGGTGCGCGGGCAACATCTTTATAGTCTATTGTTATGATTTTGTAATTCCATACATGGCAAAATGCATTAAGATATCTTGCTTTCGATAACTATCTACCAATATTTTTTAGCTCCGTAAATATAATCAATATCTCCTTACAAGATCCAATAATCATATAGTCTCGTTGGATCATAAAAATGTTATAAATATTGTATTTGAGTTTAAATTAACCACGGTCACTTTTTATTTGGCGAGTGATAGCCACTTGGATCTATGTTGTATTGTGTATCCACTCTCAAAAAATGAGCTAGGCTCAATTACCTATTGTAACCATTGTGTATCCTTTGATCAACGAGATTTATAACTAAGATTGCAACCACTGTCGATGGTAGGCAAAAATAGGAACTTATGTTACACATTTGGGGTGTGTGTGTGGCGGGGGGTGGGGGGGGGGGGGGGTCAAACTCGTACATTTATTGCTAGTGTACTATTGGGTGATAATCAAATGTATATTTCGAGTTATTTGTTTTGACTTTGCTAATCAAGCGCCAATTATTTATTTGCAATGCTTCCCATTTCTTTCCATCAAGTTTTATCACAAAACGTATCAATTGTAAAGCAAAATATCAATATTTTCAAATATAACGACATAATCGTGTTGCATGCTAAAGAAATGTCTGGTATACCACACATGATTTCCATTTCTTGAAAGCAACTTAGTCGAGTTCCGATTGCTCATAACACCCCTTTTTCATAGCTAAATATAATGAAATATGTATGCATGCATCACATTTCACACTACATAGCTTCTGAAACTTATATGGAATACCCGTGATCTGGTCAGGAGTCATCTCTAGCTAGAGCGGTCGTAGTCAAGATGTAGCATTGGTAGAATAGAAAATGCGGTAGAGGACTGCAAAGGTGCCCGTTAGCAAAGAAGGTTATTTTGCATGTTACACAAAAAACATAGTATTTTAATCCCTATCGAGTACACTATTGAAGTAAAAAATATACATATGAAATGAAATGCAACTAAAAAGCAAAAATATTTGACCCCAATATGAGAATACGTTATAAAAACTAATTCGAGCTGCTAGAAAAACAACATAGAAAGAGGGCTCACTAAAAACATGACTACACCTCAAAACCAATGAAAGGATAACGCATGAGGAAACTGCAACATACAAATCCGTTATACCTCGTGTCGATGGGCACGAAGGCGGAGATAGGTGGTGTCGTGGTGGATTGCACGGCATACCCATCGGAGATGGGAAAGATTGTGGGGCAAGGCAACGATGGTGTTCGCGCGGGATTGGGTAGCAAGCACGCAAACACACGCGATGTACCTAGGTTTAGGACCCTCTTGTGGAGGTAACACCCCTACGTCCTGCTCTTCTTGTTTCTATTGCACGATCACACAAATCGGGCTACAATGGTGCTCCTGGAGCTGTTTCGGGTGGCAGCCGGCTAGAGCTGTCTAGCCGACTGGAGGTGGAAGACGGTGGTGTTGTGTGTACGTAGAGTGCGTGCCTCTCGCAGGAGGCTCTAGCCCGCTTTATATAAGCAGCGGGCTAGGGTTTTGGAGTTACAAGGAAGTTACATAGTTGCCCCTATGACATCATCTACGGTGCCGTCCGGCTTGAGCTGGCCATCATGACACTGTATAGGAAATGCCCGACAGGTATTACTGTTCACAGGCGACGGTTGTGTGATGCGGGCCCACCAGTACGGACCGGTCGGTTGGTAGATCCGGCTACCCCAAGCCGGATGGAGACGCCTTCACGTCAAGCCGGATGCGTCCGGCTTGACCTGGCCGGCTTGAGCAGTCTGAAGAATGAGTGATTTTAGGGTATTTGGGGGTCATTTCCCCGACACTAGCCCCCGAGCTCGTGGAGGCTTGTCTGCTTGCTGGGAAGGCTTCGCGAGCTTCCACTGTTTCATGCGATGCGTCGTTGAGGTTTTGAGGGTTCGGCTGGGAGTAGTTGGCTTGCTTGTCGATTGCTGAAGGCGGCTCGTCCGGCTACATGCAGCCAGTCGTTGAAGGTCATGGCAGCTTCACTTGGCCGGCTTGAAGGCGCAGATCGTGGCCGACGTCAGCCACGTTCTCCCGTCCTATCCGACTGGCGGTTTTCTGCCCGAGATTTGAGGCTCGACTCCTCGGCTTCATCCTGCGGGATCTTCTGCGGCAACCGTTCACTGGTGGGATCCTTTGCGGAAAGTGCGGCAGTAACCGCGCGCCACGCGGCGTGGTGAGAGGTGACCATTCCGCCGCACCTTGCTTTAAAAGAGGAGGAAGGGGGGAACGGCTTTGGTTACCGTTTCCCATTCTCACGCTTTTTCTTCTTCCTCTGCCTCCTCCCTGCGCTTTCGCCCTCGCCGACATTGCCTTTCTTCTGATGGGGAATCGAGCTTCAATGGCGAGCTCAGGTGCCTGGATGGGCTCTTGTGTGGATGGTTCGGAGCTTGGGAGGCTCCGCGGGAGGAGATATCTCGGCATGAAGACGGAGGTCGGGACTCGCGCCCTGGTGCGGCGGAGATCTCGCCGAACCCGGGGGCGGGCGAGTTCGTGGTGTTCTCCTCGCACCTGGCGAGGGGACTGGCGCTGTCGGCAAGCCCTTTCCTCCAGTAGTTCCTGAACTTCTATGGCTTGCAGATTCATCATCTGGGCGCCAATAGCATCACGCTACTCTCGTGCTTCATCACCCTCTGCGAGGCGTATTTGGGCATCTGGCCCTGTATGGAGATTTTCGGTATGCTCTTCTTCCTCCGGGCGCAGACTTCTGACAAGAGGCTGCGCGACTGCGGGAGCGTCTCCATCTACACGAAGAGCCCCATCTTCCCCAAAGTCCATCTGCCGGATTCCATCAAGAAGTGGCAGAGCACCTACTTCTACGTCCGGAATCTCACGGAGGCGGACCGGATCAGGCTTCCTGTCTTCTCGAACGTGCCGCCTGCAGACAGGTCTTGGAGCCAGAAGCCTCTGGTCGACGAGGCCCTGGAGAAGGCCTTGATGGGCCGGCTGAAGGAGTTGGTGGCCGCCGGCTTGACCTCCAGGGACCTGACCCTGGCTTGGATGTCCGGACGGGTGTTTCCGCTGCAGGCTCGGGAGCACAAGATGTGTTTCTACTCCGGGGTCAGGGATCCCACTCCGGTCAGCATGCAGGCCCTGGACTTGGCGGAGATGCGCGGTTGGGCCGCCGTCGTGATCACAGATCGGATCAGGCGGAACTGGCGGTTTGGGCTCAAGCCGTTTTCTCGTGCGGAGCGCGCCCCTGAGGTTGGCTTCCTTCATCGCTTTTTGTCTCAAGTTTCTTCTGGCCAGCTTTGACTTGACCCGGCTGGCGCATTTTTGCAGATTTGAGAGCTTCAGAGGGCTGAAGACTTCGAGGTCGTCTTAAGGGAGGACCTGGCGGGTCCCGTCTCTAAGGAGCAGACGGCCTTTGTTGAATGAGCCTCCTCCGCCGAGCAGGCGGCGGAAGCGGAAGATACCGCCTCGGAAGGGGAAGCGGGTGGCGACGCCCCCGTTGCGTCTGATGCGGGGAAGCAAACGAACAAGCGCGGCGACACCACGGAGTCGTCTGTCGTCGATGTCGATGTCGATGTTGGTGGCGATGGCGATGGCGATCGGACCGCCATGAGCCCCATCCGTTCGGCCACCTCCGATTCCGACTCGGGCGCCTACCGAGATTCGGAGCTTGAAAGTGGTGCTCCTCCTCCGGCTCCGCCAGCCCACGGTAAGTCTTCTGTGTCCGGCGATGCCGAGCAAGCCGGCGGCGGCGTGCGCGTGGTTGTAGATCTCTCCAGTGGTTCCGAGCCAGACTCTGAGGGTTCTTCTTTCGTGCCAGCCTCCATGCCGCCCCCGTCTTCCCGTAAGACCAAGGAATTAGAGGCGGCTGCGCGGAGGGCCCAGGTGGCGTCTTCCAAGCAGATCTTGAAGGAGAGGAGGTCGAAGGCGGCCCTCGACTCAGACGCGGGCAAAGTCCCCCGCAAATAGCGAGGCTCCTTCAGGAAGCAGGGCGTGCTGCCCGTGAAGAAATTATCTTTGGGACCGAGCCGGCCAACCACAACCGGCTTGGCACCCTCTGCGAAATCGGCCGCGGAGAGGAAGGCGGAAGCGATTGAAGCCGAAATCATGGCTGAAGTTGCTGCAGGGAAGGAGGTAGAACGACGGGAGGCTCAATTACCTATTGTAACCATTGTGTATCCTTTGATCAATGAGATTTATAACTAAGATTGCAACCACTGTCGATGGCAGACAAAAATAGGAACTTATGTTACACATTTGGGGTGTGTGGGGGGGGGGGTGGTGGTGGGGGGGTCAAACTCGTACATTTATTGCTAGTGTACTATTGGGTGGTAATCAAATGTATATTTTGAGTTATTTGTTTTGACTTTCCTAATCAAGCGCCCATTATTTATTTGCAATGCTTCCCATTTCTTTCCATCAAGATTTATCACAAAACGTATCAATTGTAAAGCAAAATATCAATATTTTCAAATATAACGACATAATCGTGTTGCATGCTAAAGAAATGTCTGGTATACCACACATGATTTCCATTTCTTGAAAGCAACTTAGTCGAGTTCCGATTGCTCATAACACCCCTTTTTCATAGCTAAATATAATGAAATATGTATGCATGCATCACATTTCACACTACATAGCTTCTGAAACTTATATGGAATACCCGTGATCTGGTCAGGAGTCATCTCTAGCTAGAGCGGTCGTAGTTCAAGATGTAGCATTGGTAGAATAGAAAATGCGGTAGAGGACTGCAAAGGTGCCCGTTAGCAAAGAAGGTTATTTTGCATGTTACAGAAAAAACATAATATTTTAATCCTTATCGAGTACACTATTGAAGTAAAAAATATACATATGAAATGAAATGCAACTAAAAAGCAAAAATATTTGACCCCAATATGAGAATCCGTTATAAAAACTAATTCGAGCTGCTAGAAAAACAACATAGAAAGAGGGCTCACTAAAAACACGACTACACCTCAAAACCAATGAAAGGATAACGCATGAGGAAAGTGCAACATACACTCCATGCACTTGATTGGTTCCCATGGTTCCTGCTTGCGTGGCCTTCGCAGTATTTCTCCTTCATAGAGTAGAAAAATGCTTATTAGAACAAATAATATATTTTAAGTGCATATTGCTCTATTTAGAGTTATATCCCGTTGGAAGCAATTTTCACGTGAAAAACGAAATATTTCCAGTAGTCATTCCTAATTTCCATTTTATTTCTAACAGACATACCTAGTGGGATAAAACTTACTGAAGGGAAAACATGAGCAATATGATGTATGTCTGATGTGGGCCACCTCATTACTATTCTAGAACCCAAATCTGTGTTCATATTTATGAGAAAATTCTTTATTTCACACTACCTTAAATTTGCCTTCCCTATTTGGCCCTAGAAAAAAATCTTCCCAATTTGACATCCAAACTTCATTTTCTTCCCTATTTGACACTCTAGTGCATTTTGAGTACTAACGGTGTTAAACTAGAATGTCAAAAGACTCGTTTGCCCCTGATAAATGTGTGACAGAAAAATTCTCTATATCCGTCGTGACACATTTGATAAAATGAGAACCGTACATATGTGTTGTGACACATCTGGACTTACGTCCGACCGACGGAAATGCAATGGCGCGCACAGGACTGGGGAGTGGGGACGGAGGACGGCGGCGGCGGGTCGACCTCCTCGAACCCTAGCAGCGACCTCCATGCTCCCACAGAGGCAGAGCTTGACGGGGAGCGGTGATGGGGCGGTGGAGATCGAGGTCCGGCGGCGAGAAGTCCCGGCGACGGCGCGGGAGCGAGGCGGCACGCACGCGATGGTGGCCGGGCGGGGCAGCGCGGACGGACTACGTCGGAGGTGGGGGTAAGAGCACCCCAAGGTCTGGTCGACGGGCCGTCGCGTCCATGTCCCCCGACGGCGGCGGGAAAAACTTCTGTGTCGCTGTGGCCTCGCGCCGGTAGGGGAGGAGCAGGGCGGCGTCGCGGCCTCGCATTGGTGGGGTAGAAGCAGGGAAGCGCTGCGGCCTGGCGCCGATGGGGTGGTGCCGGAGTGGTGCGACGAACTCGCGTCGGTGGTTGTGGAACCGGGGAGGCACGGCAACCTCGTGTCGATGGGCACGAAGGCGGAGATAGGTGGTGTCGTGGTGGATTGCACGGCATACCCATCGGAGATGGGAAAGATTGTGGGGCAAGGCAACGATGGTGTTCGCGCGGGATTGGGTAGCAAGCACGCTGTAGCGCCCCGACCCCGGAATTATACAGTGAGGCTATGTAGTTGGCACAACCATCAAGGTATAATACAAAGATCGAGACTGGTGGAACAGAACTGGCACAAAGCATGACTCTACGACACAAAACATTTATATAGCAACTCATATAACGAGGAGAAAACAAATATTACAAGGCAAAAGGATCACAGATCCTACAATTCAACAAGCGGAAGCGGGTAGTGTTGTCTAACAACAAGAAGCAAATATATGGCCTAAGAGGCCTACAATAAACATCACCCAAGCCAGCTTGTTCCACGGTCCCAAGCTGCCACCTGGGAACCCCAGACTAGTAGTCGACGTCAACGAAGAACCCACCTAACTGCTCGGTGTCGTCCTCCTCTGAAATACAAATACATAAAGGCAGCAAAGAGAGACTGAGTACGATGTACTCGCAAGTTTAGTAGGGCGATATAGGCCCAATGACTGACGGAGGCTCTAAAGCTGTATAATGTAGTTCTTTTGCATAAAGCTAACTTTCATAAACAGAAACTTAAAAGACACATGGCATTCGTCTACTCAGAGTATTTTATAAAGGGGGTAAGAGAGTATCAATATCATCTTCGGTTCTCGGCGAACCTACTTGCAACCATCACCACTCATCTCGCACAAAGGCACCCCCTCGACTCACCCTCGAGGAAATGATCCTTTATCACAAACTTATTATGCAACCTCTAGCTGCCATACCAATTAGGTTAAATTTCTCTATGATCTTATATCCGTTCCCAAGTCGTCCATAACCGCGGACACGGCTTTTCGAAAAGATTAACCCTGCAGGGGTGTACTAATTTACCCATCGGTACCGTCCGGCTCACCTAGTTGGCCCTCTTCCGGGGAAGGCCGGCGAACGGGCGCGGTTAGACCTTTACATTGCATGAGGCTTACTCAAGGACCATCAGTGTGCGGAAGGACAGGTTAAGCGCTCCCAGCGCCCTGCCCCGCGGCCACATTCCTAAACACCACCATCCTCGTTCCTTTTTTTTTCCACCCACACAACTCACGCGCAAATGGAAAACTCGAACTAGAGGACCCTTGACAAGCCCCTCACAACTTATTCGGTCAAAGGGGGTTCCATATGCCCCCACCTCCGGAAGCACGCTCAGTCTTGGTTCAAGAGGTAAAGAACTCGCACCTAGGGGCTAGAGTGAGGCAAAACACCATCCCCGATGGCAACTCACCCGAACCGTCTTAGTATTTTAATTAAGCATCACCATTATCCACCGTGCCCGAATCATCCCATCAACATAAACAATTATGGAATTAATAACGGACATAAAGCATTTATATAAGCATGGCTAAGCATAGCTAAGCATATGAATACCACAATTCTATTTGTATCTCGGCCAACACTTCAACCCTAGGTTTCATAGGTAGGGATACATGTGATTGGCTCGGGAAGATCATGCATTAATAGGACAGTCTAATATTTACCGAAAGGACATTTGAACCGCATGCAATATTATGGTGGATAAAATAAGTTTATCAAAACATAGGATGCTAGATGCCAAGAAGGTTAGGTTATCTCTTGCCTTGCTGCCCGGTAGTGAAGCACTGATCGTCGGGGTAGTTAGAGAGGCCCTCGACTCCGGAATCTATCGATACCCAAAAGAAAAGGCAAAGAACACATAAATCACACGAACTCAAGATGCAATGCTCAATCACATGATGACATGTCAAGTTGATGCAAAGATTCATTATATAAATTAAAAGCAAATTTAAATGAGGAGCCAAATAATTAGTGCAATTATTTGGAACCAACCCCATATTTATCTTAGTGGCCACATTCTTTATATAATACTAAATTATTATAGAGGTGGCTCAAATATGCATGAACATGACAAGAATGGATAGGATTCGATCTTCCGATCATTTTGGTATTTTATTTGTAATTTTCGGAGTACCGATGATTAAATAGTGAATTAAATAATTATTCAAATTTAATTCATTTAATCATTTATGAAAACCATCAAATAAGAATTTGTGAACATGATATGATAAGTGCATAACTTGATAGCATTTGAAGTGTGGATCTCATTGATATTTAATTCAAAATTTTCGGTCAATTATTTAAAAAGTTATGAATTTCCCAATTTGGGTATTAAATACCCCATTTTAGGAATTCTTAAAACACAGCAATTTTATTTAGACAAGAGGGAGAAACAATGTTACCCAAAGATAGGAAATGTTATTCTGAGCATTGTCATATTTAATTTGCAATTTTTGAAGCCATATACGAAAAGATATTCAAGTTTTAAATTCATACTAACAAATTAAAAAGGGAAAAACTTTCCCTGGCAGGCCGGCCTCGAGCCGGCCAGGCCGGGGTGCAGGCCGGGCAGGGACCCGAGTGGTCCGGCCCAGAGCCGGCCCAGGCTGGGCAACCGGCCGGGCACCAGCCCGAGTGCTCCGGCCTCAGGCCGGCCCAAGCCTCGGTCAGGCCGGGCAACGGCCGATCGATCAAGCGCGAGGGCGGTCAAACGCCACGACTGGCGTGGCAGGGGCGGTGACCACGCGCGGCCGACGGCGAGCGCGCACGGCACTCGCGCAGGCGAGCACGCGAGGGGGCGAGAAGGAGGGCGTTCGATTCAGCGAACTACGGGCTATGTTCCTAAAGCAGCGCCGCCGCCTAATGGTCGCGGGAGTGACGCCCGCATCGACGACGAGCGGCGGCCTACGGCGGCTACGGCGCGAACACCAAACCGAGAGGGATTCGAAGAGGGAAGAGGGTACGGGGAGCACCACGAGCTCACCCTGAGTCGTATGAAGCGGACGGCGAGGTCAGGGACGGCCGGATGGCGAGGCGAGCTTGCTCGACGGCGACGACCCGGGCGGAAGGGACGGCGACGTGGGCCTCGATTTCGGATGCCCCGCACCGATTCCCTCGTCGTGGAGGTGCAGCACGGCGAGGCGGCTCCGCTGGCGGCTTCAGATCGGGCTCCGGTGGCTGGGGACGACGGCAACCGTGACGGAGGCGGCGGCGGCGACAGAGGCGCGGGGAGACCTAGGGTTAGGGTTTCCTGGACCGAAAAAGAGAGGGAAACGGGGAGGAAGGGAGTGAGCGGAGCAGGGCGTAGGGGAGGCATCCCTAATCCTCCAGGGAGCAGGTGGCGTGGCGTCTCGGCCGGCAAGGCGGCATGGCGCCAGTGCCGATTTCCAGCACAGAGAGGAAGAGGGAGAGAAGGGAGGATGACAGGGGTGGCCCACCAGTCAGAGTTTTAAACATTTGCAAATTTCTGTTTTTCCTTTTTAGTTCAGCAAACTTCAGTGATTTAATTGGGGCACTAAAACATTTTTATAAAATCTGGAAAAATTCACATAGGCTCCATTTAAGCTGTTGAACCTCCACAAAAATTTGGGAAGCAAAATAAAAAGTTTTGGTCATGATTTGTTCACAGGGTTTAATGAAGGCATTTTTGAGATCTTCCAAAATTCATTTAATTGGAGTATTTAGGCATCTCCAAAAATATTGAAAATATTCATGGAGACCCTCACAATAATACTGGAGCTCCCCATGATTTTAGTTTGAATTTTTGGAAAGCATAACTGGGTTCCAAAAATAGGAATTGAATTAAGCCAACTTGAGCTCTCATGTCATTTCTTATTTGACAAAAATTGGAAAGTGAGAAATTGTTATACAAGGCAAAGCTGGAACTTCCTAAACAACTTGGAAGTTCATTTAGTTGGTTTCCAGGGTTGGGCATTTTCATTGGTTGGATGTTGGGAAGTTTGGGCTTCCCATTTCAATTGTTTCCAAGTGAAAGGTAGAAATGGCAAAAAATGCATATGGATGCTATGATGCAAACATGGAAACAAAAGTGGAAAAATTCTTCGTATTTTTCGTTACCAAGTTTGGGCTGTTACAACTCTACCCCCCTTACAGGAATCTCGTCCCGAGATTCTAGGCTTGAGTGAAGAAGGCGGGGTATTCCTGACGAAGACTAGTTTCTCGCTCCCATGTGGCTTCTTCCTCGGAATGGTTGGACCATTGAACTTTGAGGAACTTGATGGACTTGTTGCGGGTTTTCCTCTCCGCTTCATCCAAGATACGGATAGGATGCTCGCGATAGGTCAAGTCCTCCTGGATGTCTAATGCCTCATGATCAACCCCACGGATGGGATCCTTGAAGCACCGGCGGAGTTGGGAAACATGGAACACATCATGAACATCCGGGAAGTTGGAGGGTAGCTCAAGTTGATAGGAGAGATCTCCTCGCTTGGCTAGGACGGTGAAAGGGCCAACATAGCGAGGTGCCAACTTGCCCTTGATTCCGAAGCGACGAACGCCTCGGAGAGGAGAGACTCGAAGATAGGCCTTGTCACCGATTTCATAGTGGACCTCTTGGTGGTGCTTGTCATAATAGCTCTTCTGACGGGATTGAGCAGCCTTGAGATTATCCCGAATGACACGGACCTTCTCTTCGGCTTCATTGATCACATCAGGACCGAAGAGTGACCTCTCCCCGGTTTCAGACCAATTGAGAGGAGTCCGGCATTTTCTCCCATAAAGAACCTCAAAGGGAGCCATTTGCAAACTGGCTTGATAGCTATTGTTGTAGGAGAACTCGGCGAGAGGGAGGTACTTTTCCCAACCCTTGCCGAAAGAGATGACACAAGCCCGAAGCATATCCTCAAGAACTTGATTTACTCTTTCAGTTTGACCGTCGGTTTGAGGATGATAGGCGGTGCTGAAGTTGAGACGGGTTCCGAGAGCCTCTTGGAAGCTTTGCCAAAATTTGGACACAAACAAGCTTCCACGGTCTGAAATGATCCTCAAAGGAACCCCATGCAAAGGAACAATCCGGGCCATATATAACTCCGCCAATTTAGCAGCATTGATATCCTCCCGAACCGGAATGAAATGGGCAACCTTTGACAATCGGTCGATGATGACCCAAATAGCATTGTTGCCCTTTTGTGACTTTGGAAAACCGGTGATGAAATCCATACCAACTTCATCCCACTTCCATTCGGGAACGGCTATGGGGCGAAGGGTACCAGCTGGTCTTTGATGTTCAGCTTTCACTCGGCGACAGACATCACATTCGGCAACATATCTGGCAATCTCCCGCTTCATACGGGTCCACCAGAATTTAGGACGAAGGTCTTGGTACATCTTAGTACTACCGGGATGGATGGATATGGGAGACTCATGTGCCTCTTGGAGAATTAACCCCTTGGTATTTCCACTCTTGGGCACCACAAGGCGGCCTTCGAAGTAGACAACACCGGAGTCATCGATAGAGAAACACTTGGCCTTTCCACTTGCGACATTCTCCTTAATCTTTAGGATGCCTGCATCATTTTGTTGGGCGGCCTTGATTTCGTCCTCGAGAGTGGATTTGATCTCGAGGTTAGCTAGAAAACCGGAGGGCACAATCTCCAGATTCAATTTAGCAAATTCCTCATGGAGAGCAGGTTGGGCCTTTTCAACCATCAAGGTGTTGCAATAGGCCTTGCGGCTCAAAGCATCGGCCACCACATTGGCTTTGCCGGGTTGATAGTTGAGGGTCACATCATAGTCTTTTATCAATTCCAGCCATCTTCTCTGCCTCAAGTTCAGATCTGGCTGGGTGAAGAGATATTTTAGACTTTGGTGGTCGGAGTAGATCTCAGCAACGGTTGCCCAAGAGATAGGGCCTCCATTGCTTCAGAGCATGTACCACGGCGGCAAGCTCCAAATCATGAGTTGGATAATTTTGCTCGTGTGGCTTGAGCTGACGGGAAGCATAAGCGACCACATGGCCCTCTTGCATCAAGACACATCCCAACCCTTGTAAAGATGCATCGCAATAGACGACAAAGTCCTTGGCGGTATCGGGAAGGACAAGTACCGGAGTGGTGGTGAGCTTGACCTTAAGGGTTTGGAAACTCTCTTCAGCCTTGTCTGACCACACAAATGGCTTGACTTTCTTGAGGAGTTCAGTCAATGCCTTTGCTATTTTGGAGAAGCCCTCAATAAATCGACGGTAATAACCCTGCCAATCCAAGGAAGCTTCGGATATCTTTGACGGATTTGGGAGTTGGCCAATCCAGGATTGCCTGAATCTTGTCGGGTATCACCGCTACTCCGGCAGCTGACACCACATGACCGAGAAAGATGAGCTCCTTCAGCCAAAACTCACATTTAGAGAACTTGGCATATAGACGGTGATCTCGAAGTTTGGTCAGGACAAGTCGAAGATGTTCAGCATGTTCGTCTTCGGTCTTGGAGTACACAAGGATGTCATCGATGTAGATGATGACGAACTTGTCGAGGTACTCGTGGAAGATGGAGTTCATTAGCCTCATGAATGTAGCCGGAGCATTTGTGAGGCCGAACGACATAACGGTGTACTCATATAACCCATAGCGGGTAGTGAAAGCCGTCTTTGGGATATCCTCCTTCGGATCTTTATCTGATGGTAGCCTGACCTCAGATCCATCTTGGAGAACACCGTTGCTCCAGCTAATTGATCGAACAAGTCGGTTATTCGAGGAATTGGATACTTGTTCTTGATGGTCACCGCATTGAGAGGGCGGTAGTCAACGACCAGTCGAGGAACATTTGTATCCCTCTTCTTGACAAAGATAACCGGGCAGCCCCAAGGTGAGCTACTCGGCCGGATGAACTCTTTTTCTAGCAGCTCGTCAAGTTGCTTCTTCAATTCAGCTAGCTCTTCCGTTGGCATACGGTAGGGCGTCTTGGAAACTGGGGCGGTTCCGGGAACCAAATCAATCACAAACTCCACGTTGCGATCAGGTGGCATGCCGGGCAATTCCTCCGGGAACACATCGGGGAAATCACACACCACCCCCACTTCATGTATTTCAGGCGGGGTGACACCTTCCATGAAATACAGACTGATCTCCGGGGAAAAAGGGGTAACAGCAGATGGAGCTGCGGATGAAGGGGACCAATAGCGCACTTCCCCATAATATGGATGGATCACTGAGACAGTCTTGGCAGCACAGTCCAGGTTGGCCTAATACTTCACTAACCAGTCCATGCCCAGAATCACATCCAGACCCTCTGACTTCAGGGCTATCAACTGAAATGGAAAAGGGGTGGAGCCTATGGAAACCTGCACTTCAGGAGTGATCCATTTGGTTTGCCATCGAGAACCAGGTGTTTTAACCACTAGCGGGGGATCCATCATCACAAACGGTATTTGATGGTTGTGTGCATATGATATGGATATGAACGAATGCGAAGCTCCAGAATCAAATAATACTGAAGCTGGATATGTGTTGATTCGAAGCGTACCCATGAGAACTCCGGGGTCCTCCTCAATTCCTTCAGCCGAGACAGTGGTTCAGACGACCACGGCTGACGGTGGTAGCCTTGGCGGCTGGGGTAGAGGGTGCTGGTGCAGGTGTCGAGGTAGCCGGTGCCTTCTGGGGACACTCTCTGGAGTAGTGCCCCGGCTGGCCACAAGCGAAGCACGTGACCCCCGGTGGGGCAGGTAGTCGAGGTCGAAAACCGCCTCCAGCCGCACCCAAGGTCGAAGTAGCTGGGCGAGGCGGAGGTGGCAGGTACCCGGTGGGCTTCGGCGCGAAGGGCGCCTTCGGCACGGCGCTGAAAGGCACGAAGACCTTGCGCTTCTTGCCCTCAGAGGAGGAGGAGCTCTGGTGGTCGGTGGAAACGGGCCTCTTAGAAGCCTCTAGCTCCTTCCTACCTTGCTCCATGGTGAGAGCCTGGTTGTAGAGCTCTTGGTAGGAGGTGAACTTGAAGGGCAGGAGCTCGTATCGAAGGCGAGGTGCGAGCCCCTTGCGGAAGAGGTATTGCTTGTCCTCATCATTCGTCACGTCCCGAGGGGCGTAACGGGAGAGGTGGTTGAACTCCCGTCCATAGGACTGGACGTCCATGCGTCCCTGGGTTAGGTCCAGGAACTCCCGCCTCTTGAGCTCGAGGATGGGCTTGGGGATGTACGCCGCACGGAAGGCGGTGCGGAACTCCTCCCAAGTGATGACATGGCCCGCGGCAACCATAGCCACGTGGCTCTCCCACCAGGAGCCGGCGGCTCCTTCCAGTAGGTAGGTGGCGAAGTTGACATGCTCCGCTGCCGGGACGTGAAGAGCGGCAAACTTGCGCTCGATAGCCCGAAGCCAATCATCCGCATCAAGCGGCTCCTTAGCTTCAGAGAATGTAGGAGGTTGGGACCGCAAGAACTGGTTGAGGGTGGTGCAGTCCGTGTTCCTCCTGGCCCCTTGCTGGACCAGCTGCTCGAGCAACCGCTCATTGCGCAGACGGTTTTGCTCGATAGCCATCATCACCTCCGCCATTGTGGGTGGCGGCGGTGGATCAGGGCTGCTATGTTCCCCACGACGGGTAGGAGCCATTCTGAAGAATTGGAACAACGACAAGTTAGTAACCAATTCTGGCAGTTAAGATAGATCATTGGTTGCTCCCAAATATAGATATTTTAAGATGCAATAAACACCAAAGACAGATTTTAGGCAACCACGGTGACATCACGTCATCGTGGCGATATCAAACGGATTTAACTGACTCGAGGCATAACTGGACGGTAAGAATCCCAACCCCGAGAACCTAAACATCGACACCAAGCACAAAACAAATAGAGGTAAGAATCAGAGTAGAGCGAGTTGGGTGAGAAGCAAAAAGAATCCTAGGAAGGTTTTCTCAACTCATTTTTAGGTTGAAAATAATTTTCACTAGACTCGACATCGACCAATAGAAAGGGTTTCCTACAGGCAGTCCTGCTCTGATACCAACTTGTAGCGCCCCGACCCCGGAATTATACAGTGAGGCTATGTAGTTGGCACAACCATCAAGGTATAATACAAAGATCGAGACTTGTGGAACAGAACTGGCACAAAGCATGACTCTACGACACAAAACATTTATATAGCAACTCATATAACGAGGAGAATACAAATATTACAAGGCAAAAGGATCACAGATCCTACAATTCAACAAGCGGAAGCGGGTAGTGTTGTCTAACAACAAGAAGCAAATATATGGCCTAAGAGGCCTACAATAAACATCACCCAAGCCAGCTTGTTCCACGGTCCCAAGCTGCCACCTGGGAACCCCAGACTAGTAGTCGACGTCAACGAAGAACCCACCTAACTGCTCGGTGTCGTCCTCCTCTGAAATACAAATACATAAAGGCAGCAAAGAGAGACTGAGTACGATGTACTCGCAAGTTTAGTAGGGCGATATAGGCCCAATGACTGACGGAGGCTCTAAAGCTGTATAATGTAGTTCTTTTGCATAAAGCTAACTTTCATAAACAGAAACTTAAAAGACACATGGCATTCGTCTACTCAGAGTATTTTATAAAGGGGGTAAGAGAGTATCAATATCATCTTCGGTTCTCGGCGAACCTACTTGCAACCATCACCACTCATCTCGCACAAAGGCACCCCCTCGACTCACCCTCGAGGAAATGATCCGTTATCACAAACTTATTATGCAACCTCTAGCTGCCATACCAATTAGGTTAAATTTCTCTATGATCTTATATCCGTTCCCAAGTCGTCCATAACCGCGGACACGGCTTTTCGAAAAGATTAACCCTGCAGGGGTGTACTAATTTACCCATCGGTACCGTCCGGCTCACCTAGTTGGCCCTCTTCCGGGGAAGGCCGGCGAACGGGCGCGGTTAGACCTTTACATTGCATGAGGCTTACTCAAGGACCATCAGTGTGCGGAAGGACAGGTTAAGCGCTCCCAGCGCCCTGCCCCGCGGCCACATTCCTAAACACCACCATCCTCGTTCCTTTTTTTTCCACCCACACAACTCACGCGCAAATGGAAAACTCGAACTAGAGGACCCTTGACAAGCCCCTCACAACTTATTCGGTCAAAGGGGGTTCCATATGCCCCCACCTCCGGAAGCACGCTCAGTCTTGGTTCAAGAGGTAAAGAACTCGCACCTAGGGGCTAGAGTGAGGCAAAACACCATCCCCGATGGCAACTCACCCGAACCGTCTTAGTATTTTAATTAAGCATCACCATTATCCACCGTGCCCGAATCATCCCATCAACATAAACAATTATGGAATTAATAACGGACATAAAGCATTTATATAAGCATGGCTAAGCATAGCTAAGCATATGAATACCACAATTCTATTTGTATCTCGGCCAACACTTCAACCCTAGGTTTCATAGGTAGGGATACATGTGATTGGCTCGGGAAGATCATGCATTAATAGGACAGTCTAATATTTACCGAAAGGACATTTGAACCGCATGCAATATTATGGTGGATAAAATAAGTTTATCAAAACATAGGATGCTAGATGCCAAGAAGGTTAGGTTATCTCTTGCCTTGCTGCCCGGTAGTGAAGCACTGATCGTCGGGGTAGTTAGAGAGGCCCTCGACTCCGGAATCTATCGATACCCAAAAGAAAAGGCAAAGAACACATAAATCACACGAACTCAAGATGCAATGCTCAATCACATGATGACATGTCAAGTTGATGCAAAGATTCATTATATAAATTAAAAGCAAATTTAAATGAGGAGCCAAATAATTAGTGCAATTATTTGGAACCAACCCCATATTTATCTTAGTGGCCACATTCTTTATATAATACTAAATTATTATAGAGGTGGCTCAAATATGCATGAACATGACAAGAATGGATAGGATTCGATCTTCCGATCATTTTGGTATTTTATTTGTAATTTTCGGAGTACCGATGATTAAATAGTGAATTAAATAATTATTCAAATTTAATTCATTTAATCATTTATGAAAACCATCAAATAAGAATTTGTGAACATGATATGATAAGTGCATAACTTGATAGCATTTGAAGTGTGGATCTCATTGATATTTAATTCAAAATTTTCGGTCAATTATTTAAAAAGTTATGAATTTCCCAATTTGGGTATTAAATACCCCATTTTAGGAATTCTTAAAACACAGCAATTTATTTAGACAAGAGGGAGAAACAATGTTACCCAAAGATAGGAAATGTTATTCTGAGCATTGTCATATTTAATGTGCAATTTTTGAAGCCATATACGAAAAGATATTCAAGTTTTAAATCACTAACAAATTAAAAGGGAAAAACTTCCCTGGCAGGCCGGCCTCGAGCCGGCCAGGCCGGGGTGCAGGCCGGGCAGGGACCCGAGTGGTCCGGCCCAGAGCCGGCCCAGGCTGGGCAACCGGCCGGGCACCAGCCCGAGTGCTCCGGCCTCAGGCCGGCCCAAGCCTCGGTCAGGCCGGGCAACGGCGATCGATCAAGCGCGAGGGCGGTCAAACGCCACGACTGGCGTGGCAGGGCGGTGACCACGCGCGGCCGACGGCGAGCGCGCACGGCACTCGCGCAGGCGAGCACACGAGGGGCTAGAAGGAGGGCGTTCGATTCAGCGAACTACGGGCTATGTTCCTAAAGCAGCGCCGCCGCCTAATGGTCGCGGGAGTGACGCCCGCATCGACGACGAGCGGCGGCCTACGGCGGCTACGGCGCGAACACCAAACCGAGAGGGATTCGAAGAGGGAAGAGGGTACGGGGAGCACCACGAGCTCACCCTGAGTCGTATGAAGCGGACGGCGAGGTCAGGGACGGCCGGATGGCGAGGCGAGCTTGCTCGACGGCGACGACCCGGGCGGAAGGGACGGCGACGTGGGCCTCGATTTCGGATGCCCCGCACCGATTCCCTCGTCGTGGAGGTGCAGCACGGCGAGGCGGCTCCGCTGGCGGCTTCAGATCGGGCTCCGGTGGCTGGGGACGACGGCAACCGTGACGGAGGCGGCGGCGGCGACAGAGGCGCGGGGAGACCTAGGGTTAGGGTTTCCTGGACCGAAAAAGAGAGGGAAACGGGGAGGAAGGGAGTGAGCGGAGCAGGGCGTAGGGGAGGCATCCCTAATCCTCCAGGGAGCAGGTGGCGTGGCGTCTCGGCCGGCAAGGCGGCATGGCGCCAGTGCCGATTTCCAGCACAGAGAGGAAGAGGGAGAGAAGGGAGGATGACAGGGGTGGCCCACCAGTCAGAGTTTTAAACATTTGCAAATTTCTGTTTTTCCTTTTTAGTTCAGCAAACTTCAGTGATTTAATTGGGGCACTAAAACATTTTTATCAAATCTGGAAAATTCACATAGGCTCCATTAAGCTGTTGAACCTCCACAAAAATTTGGGAAGCAAATAAAAAGTTTTGGTCATGATTTGTTCACAGGGTTAATGAAGGCATTTTTGAGATCTTCCAAATTATTTAATTGGAGTATTTAGGCATCTCCAAAAATATTGAAAATTCATGGAGACCCTCACATAATACTGGAGCTCCCCATGATTTTAGTTTGAATTTTGGGAAAGCATAACTTGGTTCCAAAATAGGAATTGAATTAAGCCAACTTGAGCTCTCATGTCATTTCTTATTGACAAAAATTGGAAGTGAGAAATTGTTATACAAGGCAAAGCTGGAACTTCCTAAACAACTTGGAAGTTCATTTAGTTGGTTTCCAGGTTGNAAAAAGGGGCAGGCGAGGTCGAGGGCGTCACGCGTGCGGCATTTGACCTCAAGGGGGGGCCACGGCGTCGAGCGGCATGGGCAGGGGAGCAGGTGGCATCGGCGGCATGGCGCCAGTGTCCATCGTCACTGTGCTTCATCCGGAATTTTCCGGATGGTCCGGAAAATTCCGACTGGCCCGGAATTGATCCGGAAATTTCCGGGTCATTCCGGATGACAGAATTTGGCAGAAAAAGGCCAGGTTTTGAAAAGCATTTTACAAAGTCCAAAAATTACAGAAAAATTTAGGGATGCTCCCAACCAGAATAGGAAGCTCCCCATATTTTCCTTGAGATTTTTAGGGCAACATAACATGGTTCACAAATAGGAAGCGCATTGCAACACAAAAGAAGCTTTGAGGCTTGGAACAAAAATTAGAGGACAAACCATTTGGTTTCTCGAGCATTGGTTGAACTTAGAGAAACTTGCTAGACCGTAAGGTCACTTGCCATGACAAGGGTTACACCATAGTTTCCATTTCAAGAAGTAAAGAGTTTTGGGAAGTTTGGCTTCCCTCATTTCATTGTTTTCCATTTGATTACTTATTAACATTAGCAATTTAAAGACATGCCATGATGCAAACAAGAATGCAAAAAGTGGAAAAATTCTTCGTATTTTTCGTTACCAAGTTTGGGCTGTTACAACTCTACCCCCCTTACAGGAATCTCGTCCCGAGATTCTAGGCTTGAGTGAAGAAGGCGGGGTATCCTGACGAAGACTAGTTTCTCTCTCCCAGTGGCTTCTTCCTCGGAATGGTTAGACCATTGACCTTGAGAAACTTGATGGACTTGTTGCGGGTTTTCCTCTCCGCTTCATCCAAGATGCGGATAGGATGCTCGCGATAGGTCAAATCCTCTTGAATGTCCAATGCCTCGTGATCAACCCCACGGATGGGATCCTTGAAGCACCGGCGGAGTTGGGAACATGGAACACATCATGGACATCCGGGAAATTGGAGGGCAACTCAAGTTGATAGGAGAGATCTCCTCGCTTGGCTAGGATGGTGAAGGGCCAACATAGCGAGGTGCCAACTTGCCCTTGATTCCGAAACGACGAACGCCTCGGAGAGGAGAGACTCGAAGATAGGCCTTGTCACCGATTTCATAGTGGACCTCTTGGTGATGCTTGTCATAGATAGCTCTTCTGCGGGATTGAGCAGCCTTGAGATTTCCCGAATGACACGGACTTTTCTTCGGCTTCATTGATCACATCAGGACCGAAGAGTGGACCTCTCCCCCGGTTTCAGACCAATTGAGAGGAGTCCGGCATTTTCTCCCATAAAGAACCTCAAAGGGAGCCATTTGCAAACTGGCTTGATAGCTATTGTTGTAGGAGAACTCGGCGAGAGGGAGGGTACTTTTCCCAACCCTTGCCGAAAGAGATGACACAAGCCCGAAGCATATCCTCAAGAACTTGATTTACTCTTTCAGTTTGACCGTCGGTTTGAGAATGATAGGCGGTGCTGAAGTTGAGACGGGTTCGAGAGCCTCTTGGAAGCTTTGCCAAATTTGGACACAAACAGGCTTCCACGGTCTGAAATGATCCTCAAGGAACCCCGTGCAATGGAACAATCCGGGCCATATATAGGTCGGCAAGTTGGCTTGCTCGAATATCATCGCGGACCGGAAGGAAATGGGCAACTTTTGACAGACGGTCGATGATGACCCAAATAGCATTGTTGCCCTTTTGTGACCTTGGAAAACCGGTGATGAAATCATACCAACTTTCATCCCATTTCCACTCAGGAACGGCTATGGGGCGGAGGGTACCAGCCGGCCTCTGATGTTCAGCTTTCACCTGGCGACAGACATCACATTCGGCAACATATTTGGCAATCTCCCGCTCATACGGGTCCACCAGAATTTGGGACGGAGGTCTTGGTACATCTTGGTGCTACCGGGATGGATGGATATGGGAGACTCATGTGCCTCTTGGAGAATTAACCCCTTGGTATTTCCACTCTTGGGCACCCACAAGGCGGCCTTCGAAGTAGACAACACCGGAGTCATCGATAGAGAAACACTTGGCCTTTCCACTTGCGACATTCTCCTTAATCTTTAGGATGCCTGCATCATTTTGTTGGGCGGCCTTGATTTCATCCTCGAGAGTGGATTTGATCTCGAGGTTAGCTAGAAAACTGGAGGCACAATCTCCAGATTCAATTTAGCAATTCCTCATGGAGAGCAGGTTGGGCCTTTTTCAACCATCAAGGTGTTGCAATAGGCCTTGCGGCTCAAAGCATCGGCCACCACATTGGCCTTGCCGGGTTGATAGTTGAGGGTCACATCATAGTCCTTTATCAATTCCAGCCATCTCCTCTGCCTCAAGTTCAGATCCGGCTGGGTGAATAGATATTTCAAACTTTGATGGTCGGAGTAGATCTCACAACGGTTGCCCAAGAGATAGGGCCTCCATTGCTTCAGAGCATGTACCACGGCGGCAAGCTCCAAATCATGAGTTGGATAATTTTGCTCGTGTGGCTTGAGTTGACGGGAAGCATAAGCGACCACATGGCCCTCTTGCATCAAGACACATCCCAAGCCTTGTAGAGATGCATCGCAATAGACGACAAAGTCCTTGGCGGTATCGGAAGGACAAGTACCGGAGGTGGTGGTGAGCTTGACCTTAAGGGTTTGGAAACTCTCTTCAGCCTTGTCTGACCACACAAATGGCTTGCCTTTCTTGAGGAGTTCAGTCAATGCCTTTGCTATCTTGGAGAAGCCCTCAATAAATCAACGGTAATAACCCGCCAATCCAAGGAAGCTTCGGATATCTTTGACGGATTTGGGAGTTGGCCAATCCAGGATTGCCTGAATCTTGTCGGGTATCACCGCTACTCCGGCAGCTGACACCACATGACCGAGAAAGATGAGCTCCTTCAGCCAAAACTCACATTTAGAGAACTTGGCATATAGACGGTGATCTCGAAGCTTTGTCAGGACAAGTCGAAGATGTTCAGCATGTTCGTCTTCGGTCTTGGAGTACACAAGGATGTCATCGATGTAGATGATGACGAACTTGTCGAGGTACTCGTGGAAGATGGAGTTCATCAGCCTCATGAATGTAGCCGGAGCATTTGTGAGGCCAAAGGACATGACGGTATATTCATATAGCCCATAGCGGGTAGTGAAGGCCGTCTTCGGAATATCCTCCTTTCGGATTTTTATTTGATGGTAACCTGACCTCAGATCCATCTTGGAGAATACCGTTGCTCCAGCTAGTTGATCGAACAAGTCGGTTATTCGAGGAATTGGATACTTGTTCTTGATGGTCACCGCATTGAGAGGGCGGTAGTCAACGACCAGTACGAGGAACATTTGTATCCCTCTTCTTGACAAAGATGACCGGGCAGCCCCAAGGTGAGCTACTCGGTCGGATGAATTCTTTTTCCAGTAGCTCATCAATTGCTTCTTCAGCTCAGCTAGCTCTTCCGTTGGCATACGGTAGGGCGTTTTGGAAACTGGGGCGGTTCCCGGAACCAACTCAATCACAAACTCCACGCTGCGATCAGGAGGCATGCCGGGCAATTCCTCCGGAAAAACATCGGGGAAATCACACACCACCCCCACTTCATGTATTTCAGGCGGGGTTACACCTTCCATGAAATACAGACTGATCTCCGGGGAAAAAGGGGTAACAGCAGATGGAGCTGCGGATGAAGGGGACCAATAGCGCACTTCCCCATAATACGGATGGATCACTGAGACAGTCTTGGCAGCACAGTCCAGGTTGGCCTGATACTTGACTAACCAGTCCATGCCCAGAATAACATCCAGACCCTCTGACTTCAGGGCTATCAACTGGAATGGAAAAGGGGTGGAGCCTATGGAAACCTGCACTTCAGGAGTGATCCATTTGGTTTGCCATCGGGAACCAGGTGTTTTAACCACTAGCGGGGAATCCATCATCACAAACGGTATTGATGGTTGTGTGCATATGATATGGATATGAACGAATGCGAAGCTCCAGAATCAAACTAATACTGAAGCTGGATATGTATTGATTCGAAGCGTACCCATGAGAACTCCGGGGTCCTCCTCAATGCCTTCAGCCGAGACGTGGTTCAGACGACCACGGCTGACGGTGGTAGCCTTGGCGGCTGGGGTAGAGGGTGCTGGTGCAGGTGCCGAGGTAGCCGGTGCCTTCTGGGGACACTCCCTGGAGTAGTGCCCCGGCTGGCCACAAGCGAAGCACGTGACCCCCGGTGGGGCAGGCAGTCGAGGGCGAAAACCGCCTCCAGCCGCACCCAAGGTCGAAGTAGCTGGGCGAGGCGGAGGTGGCAGGTACCGGTGGGCTTCGGCGCGAAGGGCGCCTTTGGCACGGCGCTGAAAGGCACGAAGACCTTTCGCTTCTTGCCCCCGTTGAGGAGGAGCTCTGGTGGTCGGTGGAAACGGGCCTCTTAGAAGCCTCTAGCTCCTTCCTACCTTGCTCCATGGTGAGAGCCTGGTTGTAGAGCTCTTGGTAGGAGGTGAACTTGAAGGGCAGGAGCTCGTATCGAAGGCGAGGTGCGAGCCCCTTGCGGAAGAGGTATTGCTTGTCCTCATCATTCGTCACGTCCCGAGGGGCGTAACGGGAGAGGTGGTTGAACTCCCGTCCATAGGACTGGACGTCCATGCGTCCCTGGGTTAGGTCCAGGAACTCCCGCCTCTTGAGCTCGAGGATGGGCTTGGGGATGTACGCCGCACGGAAGGCGGTACGGAATTCCTCCCAAGTGATGACATGGCCCGCGGCAACCATAGCCATGTGGCTCTCCCACCAGGAACCGGCGGCTCCTTCCAGAAGGTAGGTGGCGAAGTTGACATGTTCTGCCGCCGGAACGTGAAGAGCGGCGAACTTGCGTTCGATAGCCCGAAGCCAATCATCCGCATCAAGCGGCTCCTTAGCCTCGGAGAAAGTGGGAGGTTGGGACCGCAAGAACTGGTTGAGAGTGGTGCAGTCCGTGTTCCTCCTGGCCCCTTGCTGGACCAGCTGCTCGAGCAACCGCTCATTGCGCAGACGGTTTTGCTCGATAGCCATCATCACCTCCGCCATTGAGGGTGGCGGCGGTGGATCAGGGCTGCTATGTTCCCCACGACGGGTAGGAGCCATTCTGAAGAATTGGAACAACGTCAAGTTAGTAACCAATTCTGACAGTTAAGATAGATCATGGGTTGCTCCCAAATATAGATATTTAAGAAGCAATAAACACCAAAGACAGATTTAGGCAACCACGGTGACATCACGTCATCGTGGCGATATCAAACAGATTTAACGGACTCGAGGCATAACTGGACGGTAAGAACCCCAACCCCGAGAACCTAAACATCGACACCAAGCACAAAACAAATAGAGGTAAGAATCAGAGTAGAGCGAGTTGGGTGAGAAGCAAAAAGAATCCTAAGAAGGTTTTCACAACTCATTTTTAGGTTGAAAATAATTGTTACTAGACTCGACATCGACCAAAAGAAAGGGTTTCCTACAGGCAGTCCTGCTCTGATACCAAGTTGTAGCGCCCCGACCCCGGAATTATACAGAGAGGCTATGTAAGCAACACAACCATCAGTGTATAAAACAAAGATCGAGACTTGTGGAACAGAACTGGCACAAAGCATGACACTACGACACAAAACATTTATATGGCAACTCATATAACGAGGAGAATACAAATATTACAAACAAAAGGATCACAGATCCAACAATTCAACAAGCGGAAGCGAAGTAGCGTTGTCTAATACAACAAGAAGCAAATTATGGCCTAAGATGCCTACAGATAAACATCACCCAAGCCAGCTTGTTCCACGGTCCCAAGCTGCCACCTGGGAACCCCAGACTAGTAGTCGACGTCAACGAAGAACCCACCTAACTGCTCGGTGTCGTCCTCCTCTGAAATACAAAAACATAGAGGCAGCAAAGAGAGACTGAGTACGATGTACTCGCAAGTTTAGTAGGGCGATATAGACCCAATGACTGACGGAGGCTCTAAAGCTTTATATGTATTTCCTTTGCGTAAAGCTATATTTTCATAAACCGAAACATAAATGACACAAGGCATTCGTCTACTCAGAATATTTTTATAAACGGGGTAAGAGAGTAGACATTTGTCAACTTTGGTTCTCATCGAACCCTTTTGTAACCAACCACTCTCATCTCCACCAAGGCACCCCCTCGAATCACCCTCGAGGAAGTGAACCTTTATCACACGTTGATTATGCAACCTTTAGCTGCCATATCAATTAGGTTAAGATTCTCTATGGTCTTATCGTCTATTCCCAAGTCGTCCATAACCGTGGAAACGGCTTTTCGAAAAGATTAACCCTGCAGGGGTGTACTAATTTACCCATCGGTACCGTCCGGCTCACCTAGTTGGCCCTCTTCCGGGGAAGGCCGGCGAACGGGCGCGGTTAGACCTTTACATTGCATGAGGCTTACTCAAGGACCATCAGTGTGCGGAAGGACAGGATCAGCGCTCTCAGCGCCCTGCCCCGCGGCCACATTCCTAAACACCACCATCCTCGTTCCTTTTTCCACCCACACCACTCACGCGCAAATGAAAAACTCGAACTAGAGGACCCTTGACAAGCCCCTCAAAACTTATTCGGTCAAAGGGGGTTCCATATGCCCCCACCTCCGGAAGCACGCTCAGTCTTGGTTCAAGAGGTAAAGAACTCGCTCCTAGGGTCTAGAGTGAGGCAAAACACCATCCCCGATGGCAACTCACCCAAGCCATCTTAGCATTTTAATTAAGCATCACAATTATCCACCGTGCCCGAATCATTCCATCAACTTAAACAATTATGGAAGTAATAACGGACATAAAGCATTTATCTAAGCATGGCTAAGCATAGCTAAGCATATGAATACAACCATGTTATCTTTATCTCGGCCAGCACTTCAACCCTAGGTCTCATAGGTAGGGATACATGTGATTGGCTCGGGGAAGAACATGCATTCATAGGATTCTATATATTTACACAAAGAGATATTTGAACCGCATGCAAATAATATGGTGGATAAAATAATTTGATAAAATCATAGGATGCTAGATGCCAAGAAGGTTAGGTTATCTCTTGCCTTGCTGCCCGGGCGTGAAGTATTGATCGTCGGGGTAGGTAGAGAGACCCTCGACTCCGGAATCTATCGATACCCAAAAGAGAAATACAAAGAACACATAAATCACACGAACTCAAGATGCAATGCTCAAGCACATGATGATATGTCAAATTGATGCAAGGAAATTACCATATAAATTAAAGGCAACATTAAATGGGGAGCCAAATAATTAGGGAAAATTATTTGGAAGCAACCCCACATTTAGCTTAGTGACCATGTTCTTCATAGATTGATGAATTATTAGTGAAATAGCTCAATATGCATGAACATGACATGAAAAAGTTAGGGTTTATCATTCCGAACATTTCGGTAATTTATTTGTAATTTTCGGAGCACCGATGCTTAACTAGTAATTTTAAAAGGTTATTTGGATTTATATCTTGTATCCAATTCAAGATTAATATCAACGTCCAAAAGGTTGTCATGAGGTGATAATAGCATGTTTAGATAGAATTTGAAACACTAATCAAATTGGTATAACATTTGCAAGTTTTAACGAAAGGGAGCTAAAACACAAAGCCCACACAGTTCACATATGGTTCGGAAAGTATCCGGATTGGGCCGGAATATTCCGGATGGTCCGGAATAATCCGGGCTAAATCCGAACCAAATCCGAGGTGACCTCAAAATCTTTCGGTTGGGGTTTCGGAATTCATCCGGAAAAGTCCGGAATTTTCCGGTCGACCCGGAATCGATCCGGAATAATCCGGGCGATTCCGGACGGCTTGAACTGGGCAGAGAAAACGACGGCGGCGGCGGGAACTCGCTCAACGCGAGCAAGAGAGGGAGGGAGAGGGAAAACGGTAAGGGGCCTAGGGGATGCGTGGCTCACCCTGGACGCGTATGGGTGACCGATTAGGCGAAGGGGGGGGGGGGCGGCGACGACCGAATCGAGCCGGCGGGCTCGGCTGGCGGAGGATGGTGTCGAGGATGAAAACATCGGGACCGAGGCTTCCCGGCTCGATTCCTCGGGTGGGCAGAGAGAGGAGAACGCGGTGGACCTCTCCGTGGTCTTGGATTCGTGCGGGGCGGTCCGGGACGGCAGCGGCGAGCTCGGCAACGGCGGAAGTGAGGTGTGGCCGTGGGGAGCTCGGAAGGGAGACAAGAGAGAGAGGGAGCAGGGGGAAAAAGGGGCAGGCGAGGTCGAGGGCGTCACGGCGTGCGGCATTGACCTCAAGGGGGGCCACGGCGTCGAGCGGCATGGGCAGGGGAGCAGGTGGCATCGGCGGCATGGCGCCAGTGTCCATCGTCACTGTGCTTCATCCGGAATTTTCCGGATAGGTCCGGAAAATTCCGACTGGCCCGGAATTGATCCGGAAATTTCCGGGTCATTCCGGACGACCACAGATTTGGCAGAAAGGCCAGATTTTGAAAAGGCATAAAAACCACTCCAAAATTACAGAAATTTTAGGGAGGCTCCCAACCAGAAAAGGAAGCTCCCCATATTTTCCTTGAGATTTTTAGGGCAACATAACATGGTTCACAAATAGGAAGCGCATTGCAACACAAAAGAAGCTTTGAGGCTTGGAACAAAATTAGAGGACAAACCATTTGGTTTCTCGAGCATTGGTTGAACTTAGAGAAACTTGCTAGACCGTAAGGTCACTTGCCATGACAAGGGTTACACCATAGTTTGCATTTCAAGAAGTAAAGAGTTTTGGGAAGTTTGGCTTCCCTCATTTCATTGTTTTCCATTTGATTACTTATTAACATTAGCAATTTAAAGACATGCCATGATGCAAACAAGAATGCAAAAAGTGGAAAAATTCTTCGTATTTTTCGTTACCAAGTTTGGGCTGTTACACGATGATGTCCGTTGGTGGAGGCAGCGCTAGCCACTGCTCACAGCGGCAAGCTCGAGCGCGGGGGACGATGTCGATGTCGAGTCCCCACGTTGATGAAGAAGGTCTCGTCCGAATTTGATCCAGCAAGTGCCACTACCAGCCCCACGGTGGGCGCCAACTGTCATCGTGGTGAACTGACAGATGCCTGGGGTAGGCTTAAGTTTGGGGCCGATGGACGCTTGAGGATTCGGGGAGGGATTACGCATAGGAATACGCACAAAGAACACACACAAACACACACGATCTACCCAGGTTCAGGGCCCTCGTGAGGAGGTAAAACCCCTACTCCTGCTTGTCTGACTGTACATGAGTAGTATATGGGAGTTACACTGGTGCTCCTTGAGTTGTGTCTCTAAATCTACAAGTGATCATCTTATGAACTAAAGAACTAGTGTTATTCTACTAGTGAACTGAGCTAGGAGGAGAGCTCATATGGCTGTGTTCGCCCGTGGGAATGATCCCCCTGGTGCTCCTTATAAAGGGAGCCAAGGGGACAAGCCACGACCCACAGGACACTATGCAAAACACTATGCTGCACTATTGCTGGAACCGACTACAGGGGTCTTGTCCACACTGTTGAGGCGTCATGGTGTGCACTGTGGCCACGTTACTACGCAGGGCATGGGTCGCCTGTATGCGTCCTTTGACCTTATATCTTATCCTCTGGTAGTTGGCACTGATATTTACTTGAGGGGGTATCCTGGTTTGCTGGTTGCTGCTTGACTTGGAATAACGCAGATGACCCGGCCCGGCAGAGGAAAGCCGGCCGAGCTTGCTCTGCAAAGAAGATGCCGACGATGCACTGATTCTAGTGCAGGTAACCCGGTCGATCCGACCTGGGGTCGAGTGTGCCAGCCTCCCAGCGATTCGGCCAGGGGCTCAAGACGCTGGCCTCCCGACGATGTTGCCAATTCGGCCTGGAGCACCGGATGCTGGCCTAGCCGCGGTGCTAAGGAACTAAGCGGGAGACGCCGGCCTGGCCTGGGACTCGGCCCAGCCGGGATCTTGCGAGGCAGCGGAAGACGCGGCCCACCCGGGTAATGTTAAGCCGGCCCAACCGGGAAAGGGGGATCCCGGCCTGTCCGTGTAAGTTGAAAGTTGGCCGGTGCGGGATAAAGAGCATTTGGCCCAGCCGGGTCATACTATGTCGGCCCATCCGGGTTTGGACTATGTCGGCCCAGCCGGGAAGAAGTGAGGTCGGGCCCTCTTGCACTATGCGCTGCTATGCCGGTCTGGGCCACACCAATATCGGCCCAGGCTGGCTTTTTTCTATCTCTTCTCTATTTCCTCTATATTAAATTGCTCTTCCCTCTATCCTACTAACAATCTTCCAACTCTGGGGTACCCGTGGTTAACCCCCGACAGTTAGGGTTTTTTCGTCGGGGATGATTTTATAGGCATCAGAGGCGGCCGAGGGGATGCCCGAGTGACAGAGGCGGGCTATGGCCGCGACCCCCCTTAGACCCGCGGTTTCGACCCGCCCCTGGCCTGTGGGTCCCCCCGGGGTCGCCCTTCTGGCTCTGGTCCTTATTTCTTCAATAAAAAATCGTCGTAAATTTTCGTCCAATTCCGAGAATATTTCCAGAAGTAACTTTCTGCAACAAAATCAGTACAAAAACAGGGAACTGGCACTGGGCATCTTGTCAATAGGTTAGTCCAACAAAATGCACAAAAAGATGTAATATGATAGTAAAAACATGTGACAACATCACAAAACTAGCATGGATCAATCAAAAATTATAAATAGGTTTGACACATATCAAGCTGGCAACCAGCAACTCCTTATTCACAATCTGCCTCTTTACACCAAAGCAGTACTTGAAGAAGTCTAACCTAGGAGCTAATCCTAAGTAGCCTTCGAAAAGTGCTATGAAGCCGAAAATGTAAAGGAGACTATTGGGAGTAATGTTGTCGGCAGAGTGGAACCAGGGTACCACGGGCCGGCCCGCCAGGGCCCACGACACTCTTCAGAAGATTTCGCTAAGCACCAGAATCTCCAAGCCTGGCGAGCCTCGCGAGGGTTTTCCCCTCGTGAGGGACCTCTCCTCGAGAGGGCATCTCGGATGCTGCCGTCGATTCTGCCAAGGATCAAGCCAAAAGGCTCGGCGAGGCCTCCAGCCTCGCGGGGTTCCTTCCCCATGAAGCAAGCTCTGTCTCCGCGACAGAATGCACATGGGCTCTGCGCCCTCCGCAGGATCACGGGCGCGCCTACGCACGGTGACGACAGCGCCGCAGTTGCCACTCTTGTGTATAAAGCAGTCAACAATGCTAAACCAAGCAAAGGAGCTACAAGAATTGCCATTTCGGTGATAAGGAGACCATTTGCTCCTACACTCCAAGGGCGACGTCACCGTGGGGCGCCTCCCAAGCCTCAGCAGCGCAAGCCCACCGTCCTGGCTGGACGGTGGCTTTTCCAGCTTTGGTGACGCCGCTCCCTGCCGTGAACCGCGTCCATGGACTCCCCCTTTATCGTGCACCTGACCTCCTCCTTCGTCGCCATGTGGTAGCCCTTCCCGCCTAGATATTTGGGGGAAGAGGTCCAGGACACCTATAAAAGGAGGGGGAGCATGTTCAGGCACCGGGATCTGAGATCTAGAGGTTAGAGAGTACTGTTCTAGCGATAGCCATTGTTAGCCACCTCGAGCTCCCGAAGCTCTCCTTGTACTATAACCTCTACAAGCAGTGCAATACAACCAAGGCAGGACGTAGGGGTTTTACCTCTCCAAGACGGCCCTGAACCTGGGTAACATCGTGAGTTCATCTCTGAAGTGCCGTCCCGCAGCAATCTCGACGAGCGCCGTCGCCGAGGCACGTTGAGGGTTGTTTGATTCCGTGTTCAGCCCCTTACTCGATTCCTTACCTAGTGAGATACACCCAGTTCCTAGGACAGTCTCTGACATTTGACGCGCCAGGTAGGGGGCTGAGGCGCATCTTCAACCTCGACATAGCCATGGTCGGCTCTCGCGCCGAACGTCTCGCTCGCCGGACAGCCAGCGCCGCCACTGCTCCTGCTGGCAACCGCACGGCCGCCCACGCGGAAGCGCTGCTCCAGAGCGCCACGTCGACAACGAGCCCCGCGTCGAGCATCCAGAGGACAACAACGACGACCACGCTGAGGATGACCTCGGCGAAGAGGAAGCTTCCTCCCTGCACCCGTCGCGGGACCGTGCTTCCTCCTCGCTGGGCCGCCCTGCGCCCAGCCCAGCAACTGTGCTTCTCATGGCGCAGGAGCTGCTGCAGTACCGCCCCACGCCGGAGGCTCAAGAAGCCTGGATCAACCGCCTCTCCGAGCTCGTCGGCGCCGCTCGCGTCGCCGCTCTTGCACCGTCTCGTTCGCTGGTTCCCTCTGCACGCGTGGGGGACGTGGCGCACGGCGCGCCTCCTGCACCTCCTCGTCATCCCGCGCCCGCTCCAGCTCCACCAGTTCCACCGCAACCTGCTCCAGCAGGGGCTCCTCCTCACAATAACCGCGCGGCATTGCACGCATCATCGCCGCATGACCGCCAAATCGTGCAGCGAGCCCCGGAGGACGCACGCGTGAACATCGAGCGCCAGCAGGATCGCCACAACCGCGCCGTCCAGGACGTCGCCACCGCGGGGCGCCACCTCCGCGCCATCCTCGCCAACGGCGTGGTCACCTACGGCACGACGGCCGTGTTCACTCGCAGCCTCCGTCGCGTCGTCTGGCCGGTCAAGTTCAAGTCGGATCTTCCTCCGCGCTACGACGGCAAGAACAACCCCTAGAGTTCCTGCAGCTCTACACTCTGGCCATCCAGGCCGCGGGGGGCGACGACAAAGTCATGGCGAACTGGTTCCCCATGGCCCTCAAGGACTCCGCGTCCTCGTGGCTCACGAACCTCCCCGCTGAGTCCATCAACACCTGGGAGGACCTCTGCCGGTGCTTCGTCGCGAACTTCAAGGGAACGTACGAGCGCGGCCTCACGTACAACGACCTCCGCGGCGTACGCCAGAAGCCTGGCGAGACCCTCCGCAAGTACATCCAGCGCTTTAGCCAGGTGCGCAACAAGATCCCCAACGCCACCCGACGCGTAGGTCATTTCGGCCTTCCAGGCTGGGGTCACGGACATGCGGATGCTCGAGAAGCTCGGCATCCACGACAACATCACCACCGTCGTCAAGCTCTTCGACTTGGCGGACATGTGCGCCAAGGCTGAGGAGGGCTGCTTGTTCGTCAAGAACGAGCCAGGGGACCCTGCCGAGGGATCCAAGAAGAAGAAGAAATCCACCGAGAATCGCAAGACCACTGCGGTCCTCGCAGCTGAACCTGACGCCAAGCAGCCTCGCGCTGCCGCTCCAGCCGCGGACCTCGAGAAGAAAGATGATCGCCCCTTCTGCATCTACCACAACAGGCATTCCCATGCCACCAAGGACTGCTACGACCACAAGAGGCTTCGCGAGGCTCGCGAGGCTCGCGAGCGGCAGCAAGGTCGCGGCGGCCGCGGGGGGCGACGCTGGAACAACAACAACTATGACGACAACTACCAGCAGAACCCTCAAGCCAACGCCGTCCAGCCCACGAATGACAACCTCCCTGCCGAGACTCCTGAGGGCTACCAGGTGCCTCACGGGGCCGCTTGCATCCTCGGCGGGGCTCAGGCCCCCAGCTCCAACCGCCACTTCAAGCAACTCGCTCGCGAGATCGCGGCAGCGCTGCCCGGGGTTGAGGCCTCCAGGCCCCTCAAGTGGTCCCAGTACCCCATCACTTTCGACTCCAGCGACCACCCCAAGTCCACTTCAACTGTTGGCACCATCCCGCTGGTCTGCACCCCCGCCATCAACAACATCGCAGTCTCTAAGACGCTCATCAATGGGGGTGCAGGCCTCAACGTCATCTCTGTCGAGACCTTCGAGAAGCTGTAGGTGCCTTATGAGCGGCTCATGCCCACCAGGCCCTTCTCGGGGGTGACAGAGGGTCTCACGACCCCTTTGGGGTAAGTGAGGCTTGCGGTCACCTTCGGGACGCAAGCCAACTACCGCACCGAGCATATCGACTTCGACGTCGCGCACATTGGCCTGCCCTACAACGCCATCCTCGGCTACCCCGCCCTCGCAAATATCATGGCGGTGACCCACCACGCCTACAACCTCGTCAAGCTTCCTCGGTCGGGTGGCACCATCGTCATCCGTGGCATGGTTTCAGACGCTCTGTACACTGTGCAAGCGGCCTACAAGGCTGCCGCGGTGGCGTCCCCCGCTGACGAGGATGAGGAACCCCTCCTGAGGCCCCCGCGAAGAAGGAGCAGCTGTTCTCTCAGGAGAAGGCCGCGACGAAGCAGGTGCCTCTTGAGGCAAACGGCTCGGGGGCTAGCGTCACCATTGGCGCCAACTTGCCTCCCAAATAGGAAAGCGCGCTCGTCGCCTTCCTCAGGGCAAACTCTGACATGTTCGCATGGACACCGTCAGATATGTCTGGAGTACCGAGGGAGGTGATCGAGCACCACCTAGCCGTGTGTCCAAACGCACGCCCCGTGAAGCAAAAGGCGCGGTGCCAGGCGCCAGAGAAGCAAGATTTCATTGTTCAAGAAGTAGAGAAGTTGAAGAAAGCTCGCATCATCAAAGAAGTTGTCCATCCCACTTGGCTCTCCAATGGTGTGGTTGTAGCGCCCTGACCCCAGAGCTATACAGTGAAACGTTGTGCAACCGGTCATGCTACACAATCAACGGTTACTGGGGTTACCAATCCCAGGCCAAAACACATTGGCAGGCGTGCTCGGAATACATCATCGGCACACAACACCTCGATCATGCAATAAGCTCGGACATCGCTTTCACGTATAACAAAGAGACCAAGACTGCAGAACATCTGGCACATCACAGACTCTACGACACAAAGATATCATAGTTCAACTCATATAATTGAGAAAGATAGCAAATGACACATCAGAGGTCACTGACCCATCATTACAGCAAGCGGAAGCGAATTTAAGTTGTCTAAACAACAAGATCCAAATTATGGCCTAAGAGGCCTATAATAACATAACACTGCCAGCCTGTTCCGACGTCCCAAGCTGCCACCTGGGAACCCCAGACTACTCGTCGAAGTCAACGTAGAACCCACCTCCTAGTTCGGTGGTGTCCTCCTCTGAAACAAATAATAATCAACAAAGCAAGGCTGAGTACGACGTACTCGCAAGAATTAGTAGGGCGATATAGGCCCGATGCTGACGGAGGCTGCAAAGCTATATAAGTGGTTGTTTTGCATAAAGCTAGTTTGTTTCCTTCCGAAGACTAGGACTCATGGCATCGTCTAATCAGAAGGTTTTCATAAGGGGATAAGAGGGTAACACTTTTCTCTTCGGTTCACGGGGAACCTACTGTATTCAGAAACACTACTTATCTCCACCAAGGCACTCCCTCGAATCACCCTCGAGGAATGAACCTTTATCACATGTTGATTATGCAACCTCTAGCTGCCATATCAATTAGGTTAAGGTTCTCTATGATCTTACCTATCTCACCAAGATTTGTCCATAACCGTGGACACGGCTTTTCGAAAAGATTAAACCCTGCAGGGGTGTACTGTTTTTACCATTGGTACCGTCCGACCCCTTGCCTATGCAATTAGCTCTCTTCCGGGGAAAGCCGACAGGGCGGGCGCGGTTAAACCTTTACAAAGCATGAGACTATCCAAGGGCCATCGTGACGTCAGGACAAGTTCAGCGCCTATTTCAACACCCTGCCCCATCGCCACTCCTATCACCACCATCATCATCATCATCTTCTTTTCATCCATCCAACTCACACGCAAATGGAAAGCTCAAACTAGAGGACCCTTGGATACGCCCGCACTAATTATTCGGTTAGTAAGGAGCCCATACTCCCACCTTTGGAAGCACGCTCGGTTCTTGGTTCGGTCGATAAGCACTCACACCTAGGCGGCAAGAATGAGGAAAAACACCAACAACCTTGTTGGCAACTCATCCAAGCCTTTTAGCAAATTAATTAGTAACACAAGTTTGCACCATTGTCCGAACATTCAATCCACTTCACAATTATGGAAATTATTCAACGGACAACTTAAGCATTCGGCTAAGCAGGCTAAGCATATCTAAGCATAACATACACCAGATATAATTTATCTCAGGCCAACACATCAAGCTATGGTTCATAGGTAGGGAAACATAGTAATGGTTCAGGGAACATGCAAGTTATAGGAATTCTATCCACTGAACAAAGTTGTTGCTAGAATCGAATGCAATGTTATGGTGGATAAAATACTTGTACTAATAGGATGAGATATTCCAAGAAGGTTAGGTTAGCTCTTGCCTTGTTGATAACAAAGGTCGCACTGGTTGTCGAGGTATTGTGGTGGAACCTCGATTCCTGAATCTACCGAAACACAAACAATACAGGAAAGGAAATAAATAACACGAATACAAGGTGCAATGCACAATCATGATGAGATGGTCAATTTATGCACTGAAAAGTATTTGGGCATGTCCCACAAGTTAAATGGAACCCTAAAATAAATATTGCAATTAACGGGTCGAAACTCCATCTTTAACTTAGTGATTTGCGTTATTTATCAAAATGTCCAGTACTGAAATATGGGTCCTAAATGCATGAAAATGACATTATTAGATAGATATTAACCTACTGATCATTTTGGTACTTCGTTTGCAATTTTCCGATCAAAGACGAATAAATGGCGATTTAAATGGTTAAGCAATTTAAATCATTTTAACCATTTCGAAATTAACATCAAAGGAAAATTTGTTTGCATGCTGTGATATTAACATAGGTAGATAGCATTTGCTTTGCTGGTCATTTTGGTATATCATTTGCAATTTTTGAAACAATATTTAACAAGTTATGGTATTTGCAATTAGGGATTTAAATCTGCCATTTTACTTAATTTAAATAAACAGCAATTTAAATGTTCATTAGTGCATGGAAATAGAACTAAAATGTAGATGTTGTTTTCCTAAAAATTTATAGATCTTATTTACAATTTTTGGATCAAAATTCATAAGTTATGGATTTTATAAATTCCATTTATATTCTACCATTTTATTTAATTTAATTAAAATAGGCATTTTAAGTTTAACCAAAAATCCAACTAATGGCACTAACATTTAGAGTTTATTTAGCTGAGCGTTTTGACATATTAATTGCATTTTTCTGAATTGTAAAACTCTAGATATGAATTTCCAAAATTTGAATAACTCACAGATGATTTGCATTTCACATTTAAATTCAAATTCAAAATTTCATTTGCATGTGTGAGTTACAAATTTGGATAGGTTATGAAAATGTGAACAATTTGGTATGTCAATTTCATTTTTCTGATTTACCAATTTTTAGATATAGCAAAAATGAACTCTCTGTAATTTTCTGAAATTGAAAACAGATGAACAATGACGTCATGCTGATGTCATCAGGGGGCAGGCGGCATGTTGATCAAGAATCCGTCGTCTCCGGTGGAAATTGGGCGTGGGCAGCTGCACTAGGAGATAGAGGAGGTGGAGTAGAGCAGAGGGGCGGCGGGATTGACCAAATGGTCGCCGGAGTTGGCGGCGGTGGACGGCGGAGCACGGTGGGAGCGCGGCCTAGAGCGGGAGGAAGAGGGAGAAGAGGTCCCGGAGGACGGGGTGCTCACCCTGAGTGCGTCGGGCAGCTCGCCGGAGAAGGGGACGGTCGGAGGAGGCAGGGAGCGCGTCGATGTGCGGCGGCCGGAGGCGGTGACCGGGACGGAGGCGTCGATCTTGGGCATCCCCGCCTCGATTCCCTGGCCGAGGATGAAGAGGACGGCGAGGCGCATCTCGTGGTAGCGTCGGCGTGGCACGGGGTGGCCGTAGGCGAGGGCAAGCTCGATGGCAGCGGCGGCGGACGTCGGGCTCGATCGTGCTCGATTTAGGGTTAGGGTTCGTGGGGAGAGAGAGCAGGGGGAGAGGAGAGCATCCAGGGCGTCGTGGGGGTCCTCCTTGTCGACGCAGGGGTAAGGGGGGCCCGGCGTCAAGGGAGCAGGGCGGTGGCCACGGCGGCACGGCGCGGCAGTGTCTTCCCTGTGGCGACAGGGAAAGGATGCCCTGAAGATTTTATGAAAAACCCCCTGGCTAAAATGAAATGCATCACAATTTAGTCCAGCAGCAGTTTAGTGAATTTAATTGAGGCCCTAAACCATTTTTATAATTTCTGCAAAAGTTCATGTGGGATCTCAATATCAACTAGAAGCTCCACAAAAATTGGTGTTGCCAAATAAAAAGTTTTGAGCAACATTTGTTCAAAGGGTTTGGATAAGGCAAAATTTAATAATTTCCAAAATCCATTTACTTGGGGTATTTAAACATTTCCAAAATAAGTGAAATTATTCATGGAGGCTCCCAATAATATAATGAATCTCCCCATATTTTTATTTGAAATTTTGAAATGTTTAACTTGGTTTCAAAACGAGAATTGGTTTAAACCCAACTTTGAAGTCCCAATTTATTTAATTGTTTGGCAAGAATTTGACTTTGCCAATTAAATTTGAAAATGCATTATTGGAACTTTCTGGACAATATGGAAACTCAAGAATATTTGGTCTTGCCAATTTGAGCAATTGCATTTGGTTTGGGATTTTTGGGAAGTGTTTGATTGCTTTAAATGATTTCCATTGTTTGCAATATTTAACTTAGCATTTTAAATATGCATGCCATGATGCAATGCAAAGCAAAAAGTGAAAATTTGGCCCATATTTTAGGGTACCAAATCTGGGCTGTTACAATTCTATCCCCCTTACAAGAATCTCGCCCCGAGATTCCTAGATTAGGAAGAGGGAGAGGAGGGAAACATGACAACTCTTAACTTCAACGATCTTTTGGATCCCACGATGATCTTCCTTGTTGTAGAGAGTAAGGTAGCAAGCATGACGTGCCGATGAGAAAGTCAGAAGATAGTTCAAGGTGATAGACAAATTTTCTCCAAGGGCTGGAAATATGAACTTTGCACAAGACCATAAGCCATTGGGGAAAACTAGGAACAACTTGACCAAACAAAGGTCAAGCAGAGGATAGGAGAAATGACCGAGAGACATGTTTAGCAACACCACATTAATGTTCTCCTCGATGTTCTAGATACCACTATCAGGCTTCGGAAATGCCTTCAATAGGTCATCAAGTGAAGGTCGGACCTTTAAGATTTGCAAAGAGACCATAAGGGCAACTTCTAGAATAAGTCGCACAAAATCCTCATGGAGAGTGGTTTGATTTTACGAAAGGCAAGAGGATATCACAATAGACCTTCCAGTTAAGTAGGGCAACCACCACCTCAAACTTGCCGGATTTACACAAGGCCTATGTCATACTCTTAAGAAACACCAACCATCATTTCTGCTTGAGATTCAGATGTGGTTAAGCGTGCGGATATTTCAGACTTGACATTGTCCGAGGAAGGAGTTACAACAGTTAACGAGAGGTAAGGATCTCAAGTATTGACTACAGCGTCAAGCTCCAGGACACCAGCTGGTTTGCGAGAGGAAATTTTGCTTTTCCAAGCGAAACAGATGTGGTCTTTCGAGTTTCGACACGAATCTAACTTATTGACCGAAGGTGGGCACCTGAACAAAGGGACTTGGCAGCACAGTCAAACTCGGCTTGATGATATGATTACCAATCATGCTAAGAGTGCCATCAAAGTCCTTGGACTTCAAAGCAATATCATTTCCTAAGAATATCCGACTACCACAACGATATTCATCCTCAACATTCTCTAGCCCGAGTAGCTCGGAGGCAGATAGATAAGGAAGGGTAAGAGCATCACTTCATCAAGTACGTCATGAGACTAAGCACGACCTCTTGATATTAAAGAGTGTGACACTCTAAGGTTGAACAGAACAAAAGCTAGACAAGCATCTTATTCTGCGGATTACAATACTTTGACCTGGCCGAGAAATGGACAAGGTACCGGAGTTTGTTTCTCCTAACATCCTGATGTGGAATGTATTGACGGACCACAAGGGTAACATTGCTTCGGAACACACCAATGCACGATAACACTTGACTGTCAACTGACAGATAAAGGTCGAACAACAGATTAAGAGTAAGAAAACGGCTAACAACAATCCCAAGAGATTTGTAGAAGCCCTTGTTAGCACTCTTCCAACAACTAGTGCCGAAAGGGTTTCACTAACAAGTGTTATTGGAGGAAACACAGACATTGATGGAAAACTTGCTAAGAGCAAACTTGTCGTAATCCAGATGGTTTCATGACAGAATAACCAGCTATAACTCGTGACAGAGAAGAGCTTTGTTGCCGCAATTCAATTACGACTACAACCACCAAAATGAAGATTAACTTCAAACATGGCCAACCTGACGTAGGGTTTGACAATTAACATCAGAATTCAACGGAAAAGATCCTGGGTTAAAGATCAGCTTCATGCACTGGGACTCACGAATAGCATAATGCTCACATGGGTGACAACCCTCATAAATCATTACACCTGAGCCCTAGCACAATCCGGGACCTTCGGGTCAAGATCTTGGGCTAAAGCAAGGAATGTCTTGACGATCCACAACACTTCCTTTCTTCGGCTTTAGAATTGGTAGACGAGCAAAGTTAACCAGTAACTAAAGATAGAACCCAACCCCGTGAACCTAAATTCTTGAATCGCCAGACGAGCAGAAGAACCGCTAAATCAAATAGGGGTAAGATAACTCAGAGTAGAGCGAGTTGGATAAGGAGTAAAAAGAATCCTAAGATGGTTTTCACAACTCCCTTTTAGGTAAAAATAGTTTTTCACGAACACTAGACTCGACATCGACCAGTAGAACGGGTTTCCTACAGGCAGTCCTGCTCTGATACCAATTTGTAGCGCCCTGACCCCAGAGCTATACAGTGAAACGTTGTGCAACCGGTCATGCTACACAATCAAGGGTTACTGGGGTTACCAATCCCAGGCCAAAACACATTGGCAGGCGTGCTCGGAATACATCATCGGCACACAACACCTCGATCATGCCATAAGCTCGGACATCGCTTTCACGTATAACAAAGAGACCAAGACTGCGGAACATCTGGCACATCACAGACTCTACGACACAAAGATATCATAGTTCAACTCATATAATTGAGAAAGATAGCAAATGACACATCAGAGGTCACTGACCCATCATTACAGCAAGCGGAAGCGAATTTAAAGTTGTCTAAACAACAAGATCCAAATTATGGCCTAAGAGGCCTATAATAACATAACACTGCCAGCCTGTTCCGACGTCCCAAGCTGCCACCTGGGAACCCCAGACTACTCGTCGAAGTCAACGTAGAATCCACCTCCCAGTTCGGTGGCGTCCTCCTCTGAAACAAATAATAATCAACAAAGCAAGGCTGAGTACGACGTACTCGCAAGAATTAGTAGGGCGATATAGGCCCGATGCTGACGGAGGCTGCAAAGCTATATAAGTGGTTGTTTTGCATAAAGCTAGTTTGTTTCCTTCCAAAGACTAGGACTCATGGCATCGTCTAATCAGAAGGTTTTCATAAGGGGATAAGAGGGTAACACTTTTCTCTTCGGTTCACGGGGAACCTACTGTATTCAGAAACACTTCTTATCTCCACCAAGGCACTCCCTCGAATCACCCTCGAGGAAATGAACCTTTATCACACGTTGATTATGCAACCTCTAGCTGCCATATCAATTAGGTTAAGGTTCTCTATGATCTTACCTATCTCACCAAGATTTGTCCATAACTGTGGACACGGCTTTTCGAAAAGATTAAACCCTGCAGGGGTGTACTGTTTTTACCATTGGTACCGTCCGACCCCTTGCCTATGCAATTAGCTCTCTTCCGGGGAAAGCCGGCAGGGCGGGCGCGGTTAAACCTTTACAAAGCATGAGACTATCCAAGGGCCATCGTGACGTCAGGACAAGTTCAGCGCCTATTTCAACACCCTGCCCCATCGCCACTCCTATCACCACCATCATCATCATCATCATCTTCTTTTCATCCATCCAACTCACACGCAAATGGAAAGCTCAAACTAGAGGACCCTTGGATACGCCCGCACTAATTATTCGGTTAGTAAGGAGCCCATACTCCCACCTTTGGAAGCACGCTCGGTTCTTGGTTCGGTCGATAAGCACTCACACCTAGGCGGCAAGAATGAGGAAAAACACCAACAACCTTGTTGGCAACTCATCCAAGCCTTTTAGCAAATTAATTAGTAACACAAGTTTGCACCATTGTCCGAACATTCAATCCACTTCACAATTATGGAAATTATTCAACGGACAACTTAAGCATTCGGCTAAGCAGGCTAAGCATATCTAAGCATAACATACACCAGATATAATTTATCTCAGGCCAACACATCAAGCTATGGTTCATAGGTAGGGAAACATAGTAATGGTTCAGGGAACATGCAAGTTATAGGAATTCTATCCACTGAACAAAGTTGTTGCTAGAATCGAATGCAATGTTATGGTGGATAAAATACTTGTACTAATAGGATGAGATATGCCAAGAAGGTTAGGTTAGCTCTTGCCTTGTTGATAACAAAGGTCGCACTGGTTGTCGAGGTATTGTGGTGGAACCTCGATTCCTGAATCTACCGAAACACAAACAATACAGGAAAGGAAATAAATAACACGAATACAAGGTGCAATGCACAATCATGATGAGATGGTCAATTTATGCACTGAAAAGTATTTGGGCATGTCCCACAAGTTAAATGGAACCCCTAAAATAAATATTGCAATTAACGGGTCGAAACTCCATCTTTAACTTAGTGATTTGCGTTATTTATCAAAACGTCCTGTACTGAAATATGGGTCCTAAATGCATGAAAATGACATTATTAGATAGATATTAACCTACTGATCATTTTGGTACTTCGTTTGCAATTTTCCGATCAACGACGAATAAATGGCGATTTAAATGGTTAAGCAATTTAAATCATTTTAACCATTTCGAAATTAACATCAAAGGAAAATTTGTTTGCATGCTGTGATATTAACATAGGTAGATAGCATTTGCTTTGCTGGTCATTTTGGTATATCATTTGCAATTTTTGAAACAATATTTAACAAGTTATGGTATTTGCAATTAGGGATTTAAATCTGCCATTTTACTTAATTTAAATAAACAGCAATTTAAATGTTCATTAGTGCATGGAAATAGAACTAAAATGTAGATGTTGTTTTCCTAAAAATTTATAGATCTTATTTACAATTTTTGGATCAAAATTCATAAAGTTATGGATTTTATAAATTCCATTTATATTCTACCATTTTATTTAATTTAATTAAAATAGGCATTTTAAGTTTAACCAAAAATCCAACTAATGGCACTAACATTTAGAGTTTATTTAGCTGAGCGTTTTGACATATTAATTGCATTTTTCTGAATTGTAAAACTCTAGATATGAATTTCCAAAATTTGAATAACTCACAGATGATTTGCATTTCACATTTAAATTCAAATTCAAAATTTCATTTGCATGTGTGAGTTACAAATTTGGATAGGTTATGAAAATGTGAACAATTTGGTATGTCAATTTCATTTTTCTGATTTACCAATTTTTAGATATAGCAAAAATGAACTCTCTGTTAATTTTCTGAAATTGAAAACAGATGAACAATGACGTCATGCTGATGTCATCAGGGGGCAGGCGGCATGTTGATCAAGAATCCGTCGTCTCGGTGGAAATTGGGCGTGGGCAGCTGCACTAGGAGATAGAGGAGGTGGAGTAGAGCAGAGGGGGCGGCGGGATTGACCAAATGGTCGCCGGAGTTGGCGGCGGTGGACGGCGGAGCACGGTGGGAGCGCGGCCTAGAGCGGGAGGAAGAGGGAGAAGAGGTCCCGGAGGACGGGGTGCTCACCCTGAGTGCGTCGGGCAGCTCGCCGGAGAAGGGGACGGTCGGAGGAGGCAAGGAGCGCGTCGATGTGCGGCGGCCGGAGGCGGTGACCGGGACGGAGGCGTCGATCTTGGGCATCCCCGCCTCGATTCCCTGGCCGAGGATGAAGAGGACGGCGAGGCGCATCTCGTGGTAGCGTCGGCGTGGCACGGGGTGGCCGTAGGCGAGGGCAAGCTCGACGGCGGCGGCGGCGGACGTCGGGCTCGATCGTGCTCGATTTAGGGTTAGGGTTCGTGGGGAGAGAGCAGGGGGATAGGAGAGCATCCAGGGCGTCGTGGGGGTCCTCCTTGTCGACGCAGGGGTAAGGGGGGCCCGGCGTCGAGGGAGCAGGGCGGTGGCCACGGCGGCACGGCGCGGCAGTGTCTTCCCTGTGGCGACAGGGAAAGGATGCCCTGAAGATTTTATGAAAAACCCCCTGGCTAAAATGAAATGCATCACAATTTAGTCCAGCAGCAGTTTAGTGAATTTAATTGAGGCCCTAAACCATTTTTATAATTTCTGCAAAAATTCATGTGGGATCTCAATATCAACTAGAAGCTCCACAAAAATTGGTGTTGCCAAATAAAAAGTTTTGAGCAACATTTGTTCAAAGGGTTTGGATAAGGCAAAATTTAATAATTTCCAAAATCCATTTACTTGGGGTATTTAAACATTTCCAAAATAAGTGAAATTATTCATGGAGGCTCCCAATAATATAATGAATCTCCCCATATGTTTATTTGAAATTTTGAAATGTTTAACTTGGTTTCAAAACGAGAATTGGTTTAAACCCAACTTTGAAGTCCCAATTTATTTAATTGTTTGGCAAGAATTTGACTTTGCCAATTAAATTTGAAAATGCATTATTGGAACTTTCTGGACAATATGGAAACTCAAGAATATTTGGTCTTGCCAATTTGAGCAATTGCATTTGGTTTGGGATTTTTGGGAAGTGTTTGATTGCTTTAAATGATTTCCATTGTTTGCAATATTTAACTTAGCATTTTAAATATGCATGCCATGATGCAATGCAAAGCAAAAAGTGAAAATTTGGCCCATATTTTAGGGTACCAAATCTGGGCTGTTACAGTGGTCGTCCCCAAGCACACCGGAGGAAGCCGCCTCTGCATCGACTTCACTGACCTCAACAGAGCTTGCCCCAAGGACCCTTATCCCCTCCCGAGGATCGACCAGATCGTGGACTCCACCGCCGGCTGCGAACTCCTTTGTTTTCTGGATGCCTTCTCAGGCTATCACCAGATCAAGATGGCGAAGGAGGACGAGGAGAAGACAGCATTTCTCACCCCTTGTGGTGTGTTTTGCTACGTCTGCATGCCTTTCGGCCTGAAAAATGCCGGTGCCACTTTCCAGCGCCTCATGAGGATCGCCTTGGGGGCTCAAATGGGAAGGAATGTAGAGGCCTACGTCGACGACATCATGGTCAAGACCCGTGATAAGGACACGCTCATCAAGGACCTTGAGGAGACCTTTGCCAACCTGTGCAAGGTAAACATCAAGCTGAATCCCGCCAAGTGCGTCTTCGGGGTCCTTTCAGGCAAACTCCTCGGGTTGCTGGTGTCTCATCGTGGCATCGAAGCAAACCCCGACAAGATCAGGGCCATAGAGGAGATGAAGCCTCCTCGTCGCCTCAAGGACATGCAGCGCTTAGCGGGATGTATGGCCAGCCTTGGCCGTTTCATCTCCAAGTTCGGCGAGAGGGCGCTGCCATTTTTTTAAGATCATGAAGAGGTCCGGTCCTTTCAAGTGGACCCCTGAAGCGGCAAAGGCCTTCGAGGACCTGAAGAAGTACCTGGCGAACCCACCCATCATGGTTGCCCCACGCCCTCGCGAGCCTCTGAAGCTATATCTTGCAGCCACTCCTCAGACGGCAAGCGCGGTCTTGGTGGCTAAAAGGGAAGAGCCAGTCCTCGCCAAGCAGAGCTCCGCCTCGCTAAGCCCAGAACTCCTCGACAAGGAAGCAGCCTCGTCAAGCCTCCAGCCACATGCCGAGCGTCTACAAGTGGGGTCTCAAGAGAACCTCGACAAGGACTCCACCGAGCCTTGAGAGGAGCCAACTGCTGCCACATCAACAACCACCCTCGTCGAGCATCCCGTGTACTTCGTCAGCACAGTGCTGCGGGACGCTCGTGAGTGCTACCCCATGTAGCACAAGCTCCTTTTCTCGCTCCTCAGCACCTCCAGGAAGCTGCGCCACTACTTCCAGGGTCACCCCATCAAGGTGGTCACCTCGTACCCCCTGGAGCAAGTCCTACGCAACCCAAACGCAACAGATCGCGTTGCAAGCTGGGGCATCGAGCTGCAACCCTTCGAGCTGGAGTTTGACACCACAAGGGTCATCAAGGGCAGGGCGCTGGCTGATTTCATGGCCGAATGGACGGACGCGCGTGAAGAAGAGCCTCAAGAGGAGGAAGTGTGGGGACCCCGGACTAGCAGTCCGAAATACCCTTGTGCCTACATCAGCGATCCCATGATCAGTGTGTCGCTGAGCACAATCAAACTGGTAATCAAAGAAAACCCATAAATACCGAAGGAATTTACTTACTTGACTGAAGTCATACTCTTCAATAGGTACTTGCAGCGGAAATCACCAAACAACGTGGAGCCCAAGTCATTCGCCTTAACCCTACAGGCAACTGACTGGGAAGCGCCCTAGTTCGCATTGACGTCAGTTCCGTCTCCTTCTTCAAGCTGCTCTTCTTTAAAATCTGGCTAAGACAATAGCCAGGGACGAAACCATTATGAGTACAATGGGAATTCTACTCGCAAACTACCCCCGAAAGAGCATGCACTACCCTTTTCTTTTTTGTTTATAGTTTGAGTAAAACTTTGTTTGCTTTGAAAACTCTAATCTTTATTGAAAAGAGAATGATAGACTTTTGTTCAATAAAACTTTGTCTGAAAACTCTATAACTTTGGTTGAAGTAAAATAAGAGAAATTTTATAACTTTTCATAAACCTTGTATATTTTTCAAAACATCTATAGCCTTTGTTAAAGAAAACGAAAAGAAGGCTTTAGATTCTTTTTTTTTCCATAAAACTGTCTTTGTAAAGAGTTTTCTTTTAAAACATTTTTCCCAAAAAAATAGCTGTTTGTTAAAATAAGAAGTCCCTTTTTAAAAACGTTTACCCGGAAAATCACCATTTTGCTTGTTTATCCAAAACTCCTCCTTTTTCCCGACCATGTCTCATCATGGTCCAATTATTTCCAACAACTCATACCAGCCCATTGGCATAGTTGCATAAAACATCCTTCACATCATTTTCTTTTTCAAATCTCAAACCTTTTTCCAAAACTTGCACATAGGCCTAGTACAGCCTCCCAACTGTCCATATCCGAGGACTCGGCTATTCGAATAGTTTTTTTACCCTCTGCAGAGGTAGCACGCTTTTCCCACACCCATCTGGTAGCTCATCGTGTCTGCCACGTCCCGCCATACAAGGTGTATGCGAAGTTGAGCCACCGGCCATAGCCTTTCCTTTGCTCATGCTAGTATAGGACCCTGCCCATACGAATTCACCATTCCTTCAACACCTAGTACAGGATCCTCCGTCGAGGAACCTAGATGTATGGACTCGTAGTTTTGCCCGGCGACCCAAAGGTGGACCTTCAATCCCTCAATCCATCAGATTGCCGAGACCCAGGTCAGGGGGTAGGTCGCCATGACCATCCCCTCATGCATAACGGAGTCGTCTCCGTCGATGAGGTATCCAGTACTAACACGAGCAAACTATATGACTACACCCGTTCCCATATTTGGGTAGATGTGGTCGCACAGGTTATTGGCTGGTCGTCATAGTACTAAGACACAATGTGCATTTTTCATAATCATTACCGATCACCTCTTTTCCACTTCCATGCCGACCATTCGGCATTCCACATTCTTCCCAGTGCTTTAAAAAGGAGTTTTGGAATAAATCATATTTTCCCATCCTATAGTTTTACATATCTACTCTTGGCAAAAATAGTTTTTTCATATCTTTGTAAAAAGGTTTTTAAAAAAAAATCATCGCTACTTTTGACTATTTCAGGTGATCAAAATAGATGAATATAAATGCAAGCTCAGTGAAGTAGCTTGCCTGTTTTCAGCATAATGTCCCTGGACTTCTCCTCACTGACCAAAGAAATAATTTCTGATTCTTCTCCAATAAATCCTTCCCAAGGATCACTCCGGTAGCGTTTATATCTAGCGTCGCAAAAGGGAAAGAACACAATCAACACACAGTAGGACACTCCAACAACAAACATCAAGCAATACTAACAAACAACAATCATGAGAGAAGATTATTATCTACCAAACAAGTTTGGGCAATCACCAACCCTACTCATATTTAAAAGTTACGTTTAAAGTTGTGATTAAGCATCTTTATTTAAACAGGAAATACTTCAGACAAAAGTTAAGCTACCAACTCTTTATTTAATTCACAACATTCTACCAAGCTAAGGTAGAGACCTTAACATGATACTCAAGCTAGCACTCAACTTGAATATAAGCAAGTTTAACAAGCAAGGCTAGTATATTAACCACATAAAGATAACCTAATTATCAACATAAACAAGCAATACATACCATTCTAAACTACTCAATCAAGCATCATAACAATCTCATGCATCACACATAGCTACTGCACTCACAAAGCAACACAATTTGATTTCAATTTAATTTAATTACCCATTATTCAAATGTGTCACAATTATGGCAGAAACAAGGGTTTCATGTTTAATTACATAACTTTTGTTCTGTTGGTCACAAAAATGTGAACTAAATTCTGTGGATAGCTACTGATGTGTAGAAGCTAACCCAATTGGATTTAATTCAATTTGAGTTATTAAACTCCCTGTATAAATGTTTTAATCCAGAAAGTCAATTTCCTAGTTTTTGCTACAACTCAATTTAATTGTATAAAAAAAATTAAATCCTTTTAGGGGTAACTAGTATTGCTTAAATGTGATCTAACAAAATTGGTTTGACCTCATTTGGATTAGTAGAGCATCAGAAACAAACAAGTTTATGTTTTATACCTTCTGTGGCATTTTGATTATCATTATTTATTTATTAACCTAAATGGGGTGAAACCACTTTAGTTAGTTAGATAATTTCATAAGCTTTCCAGAACATTTTCATTTGCTATTTTTAGATTCTTAGATCTCAAGATATTGAATTTCAAAGTTCTAATCAAATTTCTGACAGAGAAATCTACCCATTTTAAGTTTATCAGTTAGCACATTTGTCATCTTCATTTAAATCAGGGAATTACCCTACATGATCATGGCTTGCATCTCTGTGAAGATGGCATATTCTTCTAGCTACAAGATTTTAGTTTGCTATTTTTAGGCCTCTGGTTCAATAGCAATTTGCATGGGAAGCGGGCTATCTTTATTATTTCATGTGGTGGAGCACACTGATTAGCTAACTTCCCTAGATGTTATCCTTTGCACAGAATTTATTTTGGGGTTCTCACTTCTTGCTCATGGTAGTATGCTAACTATAATAACATAACATACCAAGGAATACTCCTAAATAAACCTAGATTAATTTCTATGATCAGATCAAAAACCTAAGCAGTAATCTGTTTTCAGAAGTTTCTGAAAACAGACAGAACATAGATACTTTGCCTCATGTTTCCATTGAGCTAAACTAACTATTTTGGAAATCTAAAAGTTGCATCTGAATCTATGTAACGTGTTCTTTCTAACCATGCAAAGATTTAAAATTTTGGTGGAGTAGATTGCTCAGAAATTGCATGCAAAGTTAGCTACTCTAAACAGATTTCAGACTTAGCAGTTTTCAGCAGAAAATTCAAAACGGGCGGGAGCTAACCAGGGCCGTTGATCTCGCGATCGACGGCCCACGGCCATCTTCCTCAGCCCGACGGGGCAGAGTACAGGGAGAGAGAGGGAGCGGCCGGGGAGGCACCTGCCGGCGGCGAGGGACTCCGGGGCGGCTTGGGGTTGAGGGAGGGTGGTCGGGGCAGCTCCTGGGCGGCGGTGGCGGCGTCGGAGAGCCACCACAGCGGCAGCACGGCGCCGGCGGCCGTGCAGCTCAGAGTGGAGCTCCGGCTCCTCCTCTGCTGCTCCTGCGGCTTCTAGGTGAAGGAGAGGGAGTGGTAGAGGTGGTGTGGTGCTGGTAGAGGCCCGGGGTGGTGCTTATATAGGCGGGGGAGCTCGGGTTCGTGGACGGCCAGGGAGAGGCGCGGCCATGCCGCGGGTGGCACGGGGTCGTGCGGGGACGGCGACGTACGTGCTGGGGAGGCACGGGCGCGTGTCTGAGGGGTGCGTGGGACGGAGTGGCGCGTGCTGGGGTGGTCGGGCGGCTCGCGCGCGTGCTGGTCGGGCGGCATGGTGCAGAGCTTGCGGTGCACAGCAACTGCTCGGCAGAATGTCGGCCGGCAGTGCACCGACAAATGCGGGCAGGGTGAGGGGCCTGGAGCAAAGGGGTCGACTTGGGGAGCATCTAGGGAGCAAGGGGCAGCTCCAGGACATGCTGGTCGTTTTGGAAACTGGGGCGGTTCCCGGAACCAGCTCAATCACAAACTCCACGTTGCGATCAGGAGGCATGCCGGGCAATTCCTCCGGGAACACATCGGGGAAATCACACACCACCCCCACTTCATGTATTTCAGGCGGGGTTACACCTTCCATGAAATACAGACTGATCTCCGGGGAAAAAGGGGGTAACAGCAGATGGAGCTGCGGATGAAGGGGACCAATAGCGCACTTCCCCATAATACGGATGGATCACTGAGACAGTCTTGGCAGCACAGTCCAGGTTGGCCTGATACTTGACTAACCAGTCCATGCCCAGAATAACATCCAGACCCTCTGACTTCAGGGCTATCAACTGGAATGGAAAAGGGGTGGAGCCTATGGAAACCTGCACTTCAGGAGTGATCCATTTGGTTTGCCATCGGGAACCAGGTGTTTTAACCACTAGCGGGGAATCCATCATCACAAACGGTATTTGATGGTTGTGTGCATATGATATGGATATGAACGAATGCGAAGCTCCAGAATCAAACAATACTGAAGCTGGATATGTATTGATTCGAAGCGTACCCATGAGAACTCCGGGGTCCTCCTCAATGCCTTCAGCTGAGACGTGGTTCAGACGACCACGGCTGACGGTGGTAGCCTTGGCGGCTGGGGTAGAGGGTGCTGGTGCAGGTGCTGAGGTAGCCGGTGCCTTCTGGGGACACTCCCTGGAGTAGTGCCCCGGCTGGCCACAAGCGAAGCACGTGACCCCCGGTGGGGCAGGCAGCCGAGGGCGAAAACCGCCTCCAGCCGCACCCAAGGTCGAAGTAGCTGGGCGAGGCGGAGGTGGCAGGTATCCGGTGGGCTTCGGCGCGAAGGGCGCCTTTGGCACGGCGCTGAAAGGCACGAAAACCTTTCGCTTCTTGCCCCCCGTTGAGGAGGAGCTCTGGTGGTCGGTGGAAACGGGCCTCTTAGAAGCCTCTAGCTCCTTCCTACCTTGCTCCATGGTGAGAGCCTGGTTGTAGAGCTCTTGGTAGGAGGTGAACTTGAAGGGCAGGAGCTCGTATCGAAGGCGAGGTGCGAGCCCCTTGCGGAAGAGATATTGCTTGTCCTCATCATTCGTCACGTCCCGAGGGGCGTAACGGGAGAGGTGGTTGAACTCCCGTCCATAGGACTGGACGTCCATGCGTCCCTGGGTTAGGTCCAGGAACTCCCGCCTCTTGAGCTCGAGGATGGGCTTGGGGATGTACGCCGCACGGAAGGCGGTACGGAATTCCTCCCAAGTGATGACATGGCCCGCGGCAACCATAGCCATGTGGCTCTCCCACCAGGAGCCGGCGGCTCCTTCCAGAAGGTAGGTGGCGAAGTTGACATGTTCTGCCGCCGGAACGTGAAGAGCGGCGAACTTGCGTTCGATAGCCCGAAGCCAATCATCCGCATCAAGCGGCTCCTTAGCCTCGGAGAAAGTGGGAGGTTGGGACCGCAAGAACTGGTTGAGAGTGGTGCAGTCCGTGTTCCTCCTGGCCCCTTGCTGGACCAGCTGCTCGAGCAACCGCTCATTGCGCAGACGGTTTTGCTCGATAGCCATCATCACCTCCGCCATTGAGGGTGGCGGCGGTGGATCAGGGCTGCTATGTTCCCCACGACGGGTAGGAGCCATTCTGAAGAATTGGAACAACGACAAGTTAGTAACCAATTCTGACAGTTAAGATAGATCATTGGTTGCTCCCAAATATAGATATTTAAGAAGCAATAAACACCAAAGACAGATTTTAGGCAACCACGGTGACATCACGTCATCGTGGCGATATCAAACAGATTTAACGGACTCGAGGCATAACTGGACGGTAAGAACCCCAACCCCGAGAACCTAAACATCGACACCAAGCACAAAACAAATAGAGGTAAGAATCAGAGTAGAGCGAGTTGGCTGAGAAGCAAAAAGAATCCTAAGAAGGTTTTCACAACTCATTTTTAGGTTGAAAATAATTGTTACTAGACTCGACATCGACCAAAAGAAAGGGTTTCCTACAGGCAGTCCTGCTCTGATACCAAGTTGTAGCGCCCCGACCCCGGAATTATACAGAGAGGCTATGTAAGCAACACAACCATCAGTGTATAAAACAAAGATCGAGACTTGTGGAACAGAACTGGCACAAAGCATGACACTACGACACAAAACATTTATATGGCAACTCATATAACGAGGAGAATACAAATATTACAAACAAAAGGATCACAGATCCAACAATTCAACAAGCGGAAGCGAAGTAGCGTTGTCTAATACAACAAGAAGCAAATTATGGCCTAAGATGCCTACAGATAAACATCACCCAAGCCAGCTTGTTCCACGGTCCCAAGCTGCCACCTGGGAACCCCAGACTAGTAGTCGACGTCAACGAAGAACCCACCTAACTGCTCGGTGTCGTCCTCCTCTGAAATACAAAAACATAGAGGCAGCAAAGAGAGACTGAGTACGATGTACTCGCAAGTTTAGTAGGGCGATATAGACCCAATGACTGACGGAGGCTCTAAAGCTTTATATGTATTTCCTTTGCGTAAAGCTATATTTTCATAAACCGAAACATAAATGACACAAGGCATTCGTCTACTCAGAATATTTTTATAAACGGGGTAAGAGAGTAGACATTTGTCAACTTTGGTTCTCATCGAACCCTTTTGTAACCAACCACTCTCATCTCCACCAAGGCACCCCCTCGAATCACCCTCGAGGAAGTGAACCTTTATCACACGTTGATTATGCAACCTTTAGCTGCCATATCAATTAGGTTAAGATTCTCTATGGTCTTATCGTCTATTCCCAAGTCGTCCATAACCGTGGAAACGGCTTTTCGAAAAGATTAACCCTGCAGGGGTGTACTAATTTACCCATCGGTACCGTCCGGCTCACCTAGTTGGCCCTCTTCCGGGGAAGGCCGGCGAACGGGCGCGGTTAGACCTTTACATTGCATGAGGCTTACTCAAGGACCATCAGTGTGCGGAAGGACAGGATCAGCGCTCTCAGCGCCCTGCCCCGCGGCCACATTCCTAAACACCACCATCCTCGTTCCTTTTTCCACCCACACCACTCACGCGCAAATGAAAAACTCGAACTAGAGGACCCTTGACAAGCCCCTCAAAACTTATTCGGTCAAAGGGGGTTCCATATGCCCCCACCTCCGGAAGCACGCTCAGTCTTGGTTCAAGAGGTAAAGAACTCGCTCCTAGGGTCTAGAGTGAGGCAAAACACCATCCCCGATGGCAACTCACCCAAGCCATCTTAGCATTTTAATTAAGCATCACAATTATCCACCGTGCCCGAATCATTCCATCAACTTAAACAATTATGGAAGTAATAACGGACATAAAGCATTTATCTAAGCATGGCTAAGCATAGCTAAGCATATGAATACAACCATGTTATCTTTATCTCGGCCAGCACTTCAACCCTAGGTCTCATAGGTAGGGATACATGTGATTGGCTCGGGGAAGAACATGCATTCATAGGATTCTATATATTTACACAAAGAGATATTTGAACCGCATGCAAATAATATGGTGGATAAAATAATTTGATAAAATCATAGGATGCTAGATGCCAAGAAGGTTAGGTTATCTCTTGCCTTGCTGCCCGGGCGTGAAGTATTGATCGTCGGGGTAGGTAGAGAGACCCTCGACTCCGGAATCTATCGATACCCAAAAGAGAAATACAAAGAACACATAAATCACACGAACTCAAGATGCAATGCTCAAGCACATGATGATATGTCAAATTGATGCAAGGAAATTACCATATAAATTAAAGGCAACATTAAATGGGGAGCCAAATAATTAGGGAAAATTATTTGGAAGCAACCCCACATTTAGCTTAGTGACCATGTTCTTCATAGATTGATGAATTATTAGTGAAATAGCTCAATATGCATGAACATGACATGAAAAAGTTAGGGTTTATCATTCCGAACATTTCGGTAATTTATTTGTAATTTTCGGAGCACCGATGCTTAACTAGTAATTTTAAAAGGTTATTTGGATTTATATCTTGTATCCAATTCAAGATTAATATCAACGTCCAAAAGGTTGTCATGAGGTGATAATAGCATGTTTAGATAGAATTTGAAACACTAATCAAATTGGTATAACATTTGCAAGTTTTAACGAAAGGGAGCTAAAACACAAAGCCCACACAGTTCACATATGGTTCGGAAAGTATCCGGATTGGGCCGGAATATTCCGGATGGTCCGGAATAATCCGGGCTAAATCCGAACCAAATCCGAGGTGACCTCAAAATCTTTCGGTTGGGGTTTCGGAATTCATCCGGAAAAGTCCGGAATTTTCCGGTCGACCCGGAATCGATCCGGAATAATCCGGGCGATTCCGGACGGCTTGAAACTGGGCAGAGAAAACGACGGCGGCGGCGGGAACTCGCTCAACGCGAGCAAGAGAGGGAGGGAGAGGGAAAACGGTAAGGGGCCTAGGGGATGCGTGGCTCACCCTGGACGCGTATGGGTGACCGATTAGGCGAAGGGGGGGGGGGCGGCGACGACCGAATCGAGCCGGCGGGCTCGGCTGGCGGAGGATGGTGTCGAGGATGAAAACATCGGGACCGAGGCTTCCCGGCTCGATTCCTCGGGTGGGCAGAGAGAGGAGAACGCGGTGGACCTCTCCGTGGTCTTGGATTCGTGCGGGGCGGTCCGGGACGGCAGCGGCGAGCTCGGCAACGGCGGAAGTGAGGTGTGGCCGTGGGGAGCTCGGAAGGGAGACAAGAGAGAGAGGGAGCAGGGGGAAAAAGGGGCAGGCGAGGTCGAGGGCGTCACGGCGTGCGGCATTGACCTCAAGGGGGGCCACGGCGTCGAGCGGCATGGGCAGGGGAGCAGGTGGCATCGGCGGCATGGCGCCAGTGTCCATCGTCACTGTGCTTCATCCGGAATTTTCCGGATAGGTCCGGAAAATTCCGACTGGCCCGGAATTGATCCGGAAATTTCCGGGTCATTCCGGACGACCACAGATTTGGCAGAAAGGCCAGATTTTGAAAAGGCATAAAAACCACTCCAAAAATTACAGAAATTTTTAGGGAGGCTCCCAACCAGAAAAGGAAGCTCCCCATATTTTCCTTGAGATTTTTAGGGCAACATAACATGGTTCACAAATAGGAAGCGCATTGCAACACAAAAGAAGCTTTGAGGCTTGGAACAAAATTAGAGGACAAACCATTTGGTTTCTCGAGCATTGGTTGAACTTAGAGAAACTTGCTAGACCGTAAGGTCACTTGCCATGACAAGGGTTACACCATAGTTTCCATTTCAAGAAGTAAAGAGTTTTGGGAAGTTTGGCTTCCCTCATTTCATTGTTTTCCATTTGATTACTTATTAACATTAGCAATTTAAAGACATGCCATGATGCAAACAAGAATGCAAAAAGTGGAAAAATTCTTCGTATTTTTCGTTACCAAGTTTGGGCTGTTACACGATGATGTCCGTTGGTGGAGGCAGCGCTAGCCACTGCTCACAGCGGCAAGCTCGAGCGCGGGGGACGATGTCGATGTCGAGTCCCCACGTTGATGAAGAAGGTCTCGTCCGAATTTGATCCAGCAAGTGCCACTACCAGCCCCACGGTGGGCGCCAACTGTCATCGTGGTGAACTGACAGATGCCTGGGGTAGGCTTAAGTTTGGGGCCGATGGACGCTTGAGGATTCGGGGAGGGATTACGCATAGGAATACGCACAAAGAACACACACAAACACACACGATCTACCCAGGTTCAGGGCCCTCGTGAGGAGGTAAAACCCCTACTCCTGCTTGTCTGACTGTACATGAGTAGTATATGGGAGTTACACTGGTGCTCCTTGAGTTGTGTCTCTAAATCTACAAGTGATCATCTTATGAACTAAAGAACTAGTGTTATTCTACTAGTGAACTGAGCTAGGAGGAGAGCTCATATGGCTGTGTTCGCCCGTGGGAATGATCCCCCTGGTGCTCCTTATAAAGGGAGCCAAGGGGACAAGCCACGACCCACAGGACACTATGCAAAACACTATGCTGCACTATTGCTGGAACCGACTACAGGGGTCTTGTCCACACTGTTGAGGCGTCATGGTGTGCACTGTGGCCACGTTACTACGCAGGGCATGGGTCGCCTGTATGCGTCCTTTGACCTTATATCTTATCCTCTAGTAGTTGGCACTGATATTTACTTGAGGGGGTATCCTGGTTTGCTGGTTGCTGCTTGACTTGGAATAACGCAGATGACCCGGCCCGGCAGAGGAAAGCCGGCCGAGCTTGCTCTGCAAAGAAGATGCCGACGATGCACTGATTCTAGTGCAGGTAACCCGGTCGATCCGACCTGGGGTCGAGTGTGCCAGCCTCCCAGCGATTCGGCCAGGGGCTCAAGACGCTGGCCTCCCGACGATGTTGCCAATTCGGCCTGGAGCACCGGATGCTGGCCTAGCCGCGGTGCTAAGGAACTAAGCGGGAGACGCCGGCCTGGCCTGGGACTCGGCCCAGCCGGGATCTTGCGAGGCAGCGGAAGACGCGGCCCACCCGGGTAATGTTAAGCCGGCCCAACCGGGAAAGGGGGATCCCGGCCTGTCCGTGTAAGTTGAAAGTTGGCCGGTGCGGGATAAAGAGCATTTGGCCCAGCCGGGTCATACTATGTCGGCCCATCCGGGTTTGGACTATGTCGGCCCAGCCGGGAAGAAGTGAGGTCGGGCCCTCTTGCACTATGCGCTGCTATGCCGGTCTGGGCCACACCAATATCGGCCCAGGCTGGCTTTTTTCTATCTCTTCTCTATTTCCTCTATATTAAATTGCTCTTCCCTCTATCCTACTAACAATCTTCCAACTCTGGGGTACCCGTGGTTAACCCCCCGACAGTTAGGGTTTTTTCGTCGGGGATGATTTTATAGGCATCAGAGGCGGCCGAGGGGATGCCCGAGTGACAGAGGCGGGCTATGGCCGTGACCCCCCTTAGACCCGCGGTTTGGACCCGCCCCTAGCCTGTGGGTCCCCCCGGGGTCGCCCTTCTGGCTCCGGTCCTTATTTCTTCAATAAAAAATCGTCGTAAATTTTCGTCCAATTCCGAGAATATTTCCAGAAGTAACTTTCTGCAACAAAATCAGTACAAAAACAGGGAACTGGCACTGGGCATCTTGTCAATAGGTTAGTCCAACAAAATGCACAAAAAAGATGTAATATGATAGTAAAAACATGTGACAACATCACAAAACTAGCATGGATCAATCAAAAATTATAAATAGGTTTGACACATATCAAGCTGGCAACCAGCAACTCCTTATTCACAATCTGCCTCTTTACACCAAAGCAGTACTTCAAGAAGTCTAACCTAGGAGCTAATCCTAAGTAGCCTTCGAAAAGTGCTATGAAGCCGAAAATGTAAAGGAGACTATTGGGAGTAATGTTGTCGGCAGAGTGGGAACCAGGGTACCACGGGCCGGCCCGCCAGGGCCCACGACACTCTTCAGAAGATTTCGCTAAGCACCAGAATCTCCAAGCCTGGCGAGCCTCGCGAGGGTTTTCCCCTCGTGAGGGACCTCTCCTCGAGAGGGCATCTCGGATGCTGCCGTCGATTCTGCCAAGGATCAAGCCAAAAGGCTCGGCGAGGCCTCCAGCCTCGCGGGGTTCCTTCCCCATGAAGCAAGCTCTGTCTCCGCGACAGAATGCACATGGGCTCTGCGCCCTCCGCAGGATCACGGGCGCGCCTACGCACGGTGACGACAGCGCCGCAGTTGCCACTCTTGTGTATAAAGCAGTCAACAATGCTAAACCAAGCAAAGGAGCTACAAGAATTGCCATTTCGGTGATAAGGAGACCATTTGCTCCTACACTCCAAGGGCGACGTCACCGTGGGGCGCCTCCCAAGCCTCAGCAGCGCAAGCCCACCGTCCTGGCTGGACGGTGGCTTTTCCAGCTTTGGTGACGCCGCTCCCTGCCGTGAACCGCGTCCATGGACTCCCCCTTTATCGTGCACCTGACCTCCTCCTTCGTCGCCATGTGGTAGCCCTTCCCGCCTAGATATTTGGGGGAAGAGGTCCAGGACACCTATAAAAGGAGGGGGAGCATGTTCAGGCACCGGGATCTGAGATCTAGAGGTTAGAGAGTACTGTTCTAGCGATAGCCATTGTTAGCCACCTCGAGCTCCCGAAGCTCTCCTTGTACTATAACCTCTACAAGCAGTGCAATACAACCAAGGCAGGACGTAGGGGTTTTACCTCTCCAAGACGGCCCTGAACCTGGGTAACATCGTGAGTTCATCTCTGAAGTGCCGTCCCGCAGCAATCTCGACGAGCGCCGTCGCCGAGGCACGTTGAGGGTTGTTTGATTCCGTGTTCAGCCCCTTACTCGATTCCTTACCTAGTGAGATACACCCAGTTCCTAGGACAGTCTCTGACATTTGACGCGCCAGGTAGGGGGCTGAGGCGCATCTTCAACCTCGACATAGCCATGGTCGGCTCTCGCGCCGAACGTCTCGCTCGCCGGACAGCCAGCGCCGCCACTGCTCCTGCTGGCAACCGCACGGCCGCCCACGCGGAAGCGCTGCTCCAGAGCGCCACGTCGACAACGAGCCCCGCGTCGAGCATCCAGAGGACAACAACGACGACCACGCTGAGGATGACCACGGCGAAGAGGAAGCTTCCTCCCTGCACCCGTCGCGGGACCGTGCTGCCTCCTCGCTGGGCCGCCCTGCGCCCAGCCCAGCAACTGTGCTTCTCATGGCGCAGGAGCTGCTGCAGTACCGCCCCACGCCGGAGGCTCAAGAAGCCTGGATCAACCGCCTCTCCGAGCTCGTCGGCGCCGCTCGCGTCGCCGCTCTTGCACCGTCTCGTTCGCTGGTTCCCTCTGCACGCGTGGGGGACGTGGCGCACGGCGCGCCTCCTGCACCTCCTCGTCATCCCGCGCCCGCTCCAGCTCCACCAGTTCCACCGCAACCTGCTCCAGCAGGGGCTCCTCCTCACAATAACCGCGCGGCATTGCACGCATCATCGCCGCATGACCGCCAAATCGTGCAGCGAGCCCCGGAGGACGCACGCGTGAACATCGAGCGCCAGCAGGATCGCCACAACCGCGCCGTCCAGGACGTCGCCACCGCGGGGCGCCACCTCCGTGCCATCCTCGCCAACGGCGTGGTCACCTACGGCACGACGGCCGTGTTCACTCGCAGCCTCCGTCGCGTCGTCTGGCCGGTCAAGTTCAAGTCGGATCTTCCTCCGCGCTACGACGGCAAGAACAACCCCCTAGAGTTCCTGCAGCTCTACACTTTGGCCATCCAGGCCGCGGGGGGCGAGGACAAAGTCATGGCGAACTGGTTCCCCATGGCCCTCAAGGACTCCGCGTCCTCGTGGCTCACGAACCTCCCCGCTGAGTCCATCAACACCTGGGAGGACCTCTGCCGGTGCTTCGTCGCGAACTTCAAGGGAACGTACGAGCGCGGCCTCACGTACAACGACCTCCGCGGCGTACGCCAGAAGCCTGGCGAGACCCTCCGCAAGTACATCCAGCGCTTTAGCCAGGTGCGCAACAAGATCCCCAACGCCACCGACGCGTAGGTCATTTCGGCCTTCCAGGCTGGGGTCACGGACATGCGGATGCTCGAGAAGCTCGGCATCCACGACAACATCACCACCGTCGTCAAGCTCTTCGACTTGGCGGACATGTGCGCCAAGGCTGAGGAGGGCTGCTTGTTCGTCAAGAACGAGCCAGGGGACCCTGCCGAGGGATCCAAGAAGAAGAAGAAATCCACCGAGAATCGCAAGACCACTGCGGTCCTCGCAGCTGAACCTGACGCCAAGCAGCCTCGCGCTGCCGCTCCAGCCGCGGACCTCGAGAAGAAAGATGATCGCCCCTTCTGCATCTACCACAACAGGCATTCCCATGCCACCAAGGACTGCTACGACCACAAGAGGCTTCGCGAGGCTCGCGAGGCTCGCGAGCGGCAGCAAGGTCGCGGCGGCCGCGGGGGGCGACGCTGGAACAACAACAACTATGACGACAACTACCAGCAGAACCCTCAAGCCAACGCCGTCCAGCCCACGAATGACAACCTCCCTGCCGAGACTCCTGAGGGCTACCAGGTGCCTCACGGGGCCGCTTGCATCCTCGGCGGGGCTCAGGCCCCCAGCTCCAACCGCCACTTCAAGCAACTCGCTCGCGAGATCGCGGCAGCGCTGCCCGGGGTTGAGGCCTCCAGGCCCCTCAAGTGGTCCCAGTACCCCATCACTTTCGACTCCAGCGACCACCCCAAGTCCACTTCAACTGTTGGCACCATCCCGCTGGTCTGCACCCCCGCCATCAACAACATCGCAGTCTCTAAGACGCTCATCAATGGGGGTGCAGGCCTCAACGTCATCTCTGTCGAGACCTTCGAGAAGCTGTAGGTGCCTTATGAGCGGCTCATGCCCACCAGGCCCTTCTCGGGGGTGACAGAGGGTCTCACGACCCCTTTGGGGTAAGTGAGGCTTGCGGTCACCTTCGGGACGCAAGCCAACTACCGCACCGAGCATATCGACTTCGACGTCGCGCACATTGGCCTGCCCTACAACGCCATCCTCGGCTACCCCGCCCTCGCAAATATCATGGCGGTGACCCACCACGCCTACAACCTCGTCAAGCTTCCTGGGTCGGGTGGCACCATCGTCATCCGTGGCATGGTTTCAGACGCTCTGTACACTGTGCAAGCGGCCTACAAGGCTGCCGCGGTGGCGTCCCCCGCTGACGAGGATGAGGAACCCCTCCTGAGGCCCCCGCGAAGAAGGAGCAGCTGTTCTCTCAGGAGAAGGCCGCGACGAAGCAGGTGCCTCTTGAGGCAAACGGCTCGGGGGCTAGCGTCACCATTGGCGCCAACTTGCCTCCCAAATAGGAAAGCGCGCTCGTCGCCTTCCTCAGGGCAAACTCTGACATGTTCGCATGGACACCGTCAGATATGTCTGGAGTACCGAGGGAGGTGATCGAGCACCACCTAGCCGTGTGTCCAAACGCACGCCCCGTGAAGCAAAAGGCGCGGTGCCAGGCGCCAGAGAAGCAAGATTTCATTGTTCAAGAAGTAGAGAAGTTGAAGAAAGCTCGCATCATCAAAGAAGTTGTCCATCCCACTTGGCTCTCCAATGGTGTGGTTGTAGCGCCCTGACCCCAGAGCTATACAGTGAAACGTTGTGCAACCGGTCATGCTACACAATCAACGGTTACTGGGGTTACCAATCCCAGGCCAAAACACATTGGCAGGCGTGCTCGGAATACATCATCGGCACACAACACCTCGATCATGCAATAAGCTCGGACATCGCTTTCACGTATAACAAAGAGACCAAGACTGCAGAACATCTGGCACATCACAGACTCTACGACACAAAGATATCATAGTTCAACTCATATAATTGAGAAAGATAGCAAATGACACATCAGAGGTCACTGACCCATCATTACAGCAAGCGGAAGCGAATTTAAAGTTGTCTAAACAACAAGATCCAAATTATGGCCTAAGAGGCCTATAATAACATAACACTGCCAGCCTGTTCCGACGTCCCAAGCTGCCACCTGGGAACCCCAGACTACTCGTCGAAGTCAACGTAGAACCCACCTCCTAGTTCGGTGGTGTCCTCCTCTGAAACAAATAATAATCAACAAAGCAAGGCTGAGTACGACGTACTCGCAAGAATTAGTAGGGCGATATAGGCCCGATGCTGACGGAGGCTGCAAAGCTATATAAGTGGTTGTTTTGCATAAAGCTAGTTTGTTTCCTTCCGAAGACTAGGACTCATGGCATCGTCTAATTAGAAGGTTTTCATAAGGGGATAAGAGGGTAACACTTTTCTCTTCGGTTCACGGGGAACCTACTGTATTCAGAAACACTACTTATCTCCACCAAGGCACTCCCTCGAATCACCCTCGAGGAAATGAACCTTTATCACATGTTGATTATGCAACCTCTAGCTGCCATATCAATTAGGTTAAGGTTCTCTATGATCTTACCTATCTCACCAAGATTTGTCCATAACCGTGGACACGGCTTTTCGAAAAGATTAAACCCTGCAGGGGTGTACTGTTTTTACCATTGGTACCGTCCGACCCCTTGCCTATGCAATTAGCTCTCTTCCGGGGAAAGCCGACAGGGCGGGCGCGGTTAAACCTTTACAAAGCATGAGACTATCCAAGGGCCATCGTGACGTCAGGACAAGTTCAGCGCCTATTTCAACACCCTGCCCCATCGCCACTCCTATCACCACCATCATCATCATCATCTTCTTTTCATCCATCCAACTCACACGCAAATGGAAAGCTCAAACTAGAGGACCCTTGGATACGCCCGCACTAATTATTCGGTTAGTAAGGAGCCCATACTCCCACCTTTGGAAGCACGCTCGGTTCTTGGTTCGGTCGATAAGCACTCACACCTAGGCGGCAAGAATGAGGAAAAACACCAACAACCTTGTTGGCAACTCATCCAAGCCTTTTAGCAAATTAATTAGTAACACAAGTTTGCACCATTGTCCGAACATTCAATCCACTTCACAATTATGGAAATTATTCAACGGACAACTTAAGCATTCGGCTAAGCAGGCTAAGCATATCTAAGCATAACATACACCAGATATAATTTATCTCAGGCCAACACATCAAGCTATGGTTCATAGGTAGGGAAACATAGTAATGGTTCAGGGAAACATGCAAGTTATAGGAATTCTATCCACTGAACAAAGTTGTTGCTAGAATCGAATGCAATGTTATGGTGGATAAAATACTTGTACTAATAGGATGAGATATTCCAAGAAGGTTAGGTTAGCTCTTGCCTTGTTGATAACAAAGGTCGCACTGGTTGTCGAGGTATTGTGGTGGAACCTCGATTCCTGAATCTACCGAAACACAAACAATACAGGAAAGGAAATAAATAACACGAATACAAGGTGCAATGCACAATCATGATGAGATGGTCAAATTTATGCACTGAAAAGTATTTGGGCATGTCCCACAAGTTAAATGGAACCCCTAAAATAAATATTGCAATTAACGGGTCGAAACTCCATCTTTAACTTAGTGATTTGCGTTATTTATCAAAATGTCCAGTACTGAAATATGGGTCCTAAATGCATGAAAATGACATTATTAGATAGATATTAACCTACTGATCATTTTGGTACTTCGTTTGCAATTTTCCGATCAAAGACGAATAAATGGCGATTTAAATGGTTAAGCAATTTAAATCATTTTAACCATTTCGAAATTAACATCAAAGGAAAATTTGTTTGCATGCTGTGATATTAACATAGGTAGATAGCATTTGCTTTGCTGGTCATTTTGGTATATCATTTGCAATTTTTTGAAACAATATTTAACAAGTTATGGTATTTGCAATTAGGGATTTAAATCTGCCCATTTTACTTAATTTAAATACAACAAGCAATTTAAATGTTCATTAGTGCATGGAAATAGAACTAAAATGTAGATGTTGTTTTCCTAAAATTTATAGATCTTATTTACAATTTTTGGATCAAAATTCATAAAGTTATGGATTTTATAAATTCCATTTATTATTCTACCATTTTATTTAATTTAATTAAAATAGGCATTTTAAGTTTAACCAAAAATCCAACTAATGGCACTAACATTTAGAGTTTATTTAGCTGAGCGTTTTGACATATTAATTGCATTTTTCTGAATTGTAAAACTCTAGATATGAATTTCCAAATTTGAATAACTCACAGATGGATTTGCATTTCACATTTAAATTCAAATTCAAAATTTCATTTGCATGTGTGAGTTACAAATTTGGATAGGTTATGAAAATGTGAACAATTTGGTATGTCAATTTCATTTTTCTGATTTACCAATTTTTAGATATAGCAAAAATGAACTCTCTGTTAATTTTCTGAAATTGAAAACAGATGAACAATGACGTCATGCTGATGTCATCAGGGGGCAGGCGGCATGTTGATCAAGAATCCGTCGTCTCCGGTGGAAATTGGGCGTGGGCAGCTGCACTAGGAGATAGAGGAGGTGGAGTAGAGCAGAGGGGGCGGCGGGATTGACCAAATGGTCGCCGGAGTTGGCGGCGGTGGACGGCGGAGCACGGTGGGAGCGCGGCCTAGAGCGGGAGGAAGAGGGAGAGAGGTCCGGAGGACGGGGTGCTCACCCTGAGTGCGTCGGGCAGCTCGCCGGAGAAGGGGACGGTCGGAGGAGGCAAGGAGCGCGTCGACTGTGCGGCGGCCGGAGGCGGTGACCGGGACGGAGGCGTCGATCTTGGGCATCCCCGCCTCGATTCCCTGGCCGAGGATGAAGAGGACGGCGAGGCGCATCTCGTGGTAGCGTCGGCGTGGCACGGGGTGGCCGTAGGCGAGGGCAAGCTCGACGGCGGCGGCGGCGGACGTCGGGCTCGATCGTGCTCGATTTAGGGTTAGGGTTCGTGGGGAGAGAGAGCAGGGGGAGAGGAGAGCATCCAGGGCGTCGTGGGGGTCCTTCTTGTCGACGCAGGGGTAAGGGGGGGGCCCGGCGTCGAGGGAGCAGGGCGGTGGCCACGGCGGCACGGCGCGGCAGTGTCTTCCCTGTGGCGACAGGGAAAGGATGCCCTGAAGATTTTATGAAAAACCCCCTGGCTAAAATGAAATGCATCACAATTTAGTCCAGCAGCAGTTTAGTGAATTTAATTGAGGCCCTAAACCATTTTTATAATTTTCTGCAAAAATTCATGTGGGATCTCAATATCAACTAGAAGCTCCACAACAATTGGTGTTGCCAAATAAAAAGTTTTGAGCAACATTTGTTCAAAGGGTTTGGATAAGGCAAAATTTAATAATTTCCAAAATCCATTTACTTGGGGTATTTAAAACATTTCCAAAATAAGTGAAATTATTCATGGAGGCTCCCAATAATATAATGAATCTCCCCATATTTTTATTTGAAATTTTGAAATGTTTAACTTGGTTTCAAAACGAGAATTGGTTTAAACCCAACTTTGAAGTCCCAATTTATTTAATTGTTTGGCAAGAATTTGACTTTGCCAATTAAATTTGAAAATGCATTATTGGAACTTTCTGGACAATATGGAAACTCAAGAATATTTGGTCTTGCCAATTTGAGCAATTGCATTTGGTTTGGGATTTTTGGGAAGTGTTTGATTGCTTTAAATGATTTCCATTGTTTGCAATATTTAACTTAGCATTTTAAATATGCATGCCATGATGCAATGCAAAGCAAAAAGTGAAAATTTGGCCCATATTTTAGGGTACCAAATCTGGGCTGTTACAATTCTATCCCCCTTACAAGAATCTCGCCCCGAGATTCCTAGAGTAGGAAGAGGGAGAGGAGGGAAACATGACAACTCTTAACTTCAACGATCTTTTGGATCCCACGATGATCTTCCTTGTTGTAGAGAGTAAGGTAGCAAGCATGATGTGCCGACGAGAAAGTCAGAAGATAGTTCAAGGTGATAGACAAATTTTCTCCAAGGGCTGGAAATATGAACTTTGCACAAGACCATAAGCCATTGGGGAAAACTAGGAACAACTTGACCAAACAAAGGTCGAGCAGAGGATAGGAGAAATGACCGAGAGACATGTTTAGCAACACCACGTTAATGTTCTCCTCGATGTTCTAGATACCACTATCAGGCTTCGGAAATGCCTTCAATAGGTCATCAAGTGAAGGTCGGACCTTTAAGATTTGCAAAGAGACCATAAGGGCAACTTCTAGAATAAGTCGCACAAAATCCTCATGGGGAGTGGTTTGATTTTACGAAAGGCAAGAGGATATCACAATAGACCTTCCAGTTAAGTAGGGCAACCACCACCTCAAACTTGCCGGATTTACACAAGGCCTTTGTCATACTCTTAGGAACACCAACCATCATTTCTGCTTGAGATTCAGATGTGGTTAAGCGTGCGGATATTTCAGACTTGACATTGTCCGAGGAAGGAGTTACAACAGTTAACGAGAGGTAAGGATCTCAAGTATTGACTACAGCGTCAAGCTCCAGGACACCAGCTGGTTTGCGAGAGGAAATTTTGCTTTTCCAAGCGAAACAGATGTGGTCTTTCGAGTTTCGACACGAATCTAACTTATTGACCGAAGGTGGGCACCTGAACAAAGGGACTTGGCAGCACAGTCAAACTCGGCTTGATGATATGATTACCAATCATGCTAAGAGTGCCATCAAAGTCCTTGGACTTCAAAGCAATATCATTTCCTAAGAATATCCGACTACCCACAACGATATTCATCCTCAACATTCTCGAGCCCGAGTAGCTCGGAGGCAGATAGATAAGGAAGGGTAAGAGCATCACTTCATCAAGTACGTCATGAGACTAAGCACGACCTCTTGATATTAAAGAGTGTGACACTCTAAGGTTGAACAGAACAAAAGCTAGACAAGCATCTTATTCTGCGGATTACAATACTTTGACCTGGCCGAGAAATGGACAAGGTACCGGAGTTTGTTTCTCCTAACATCCTGATGTGGAATGTATTGACGGACCACAAGGGTAACATTGCTTCGGAACACACCAATGCACGATAACACTTGACTGTCAACTGACAGATAAAGGTCGGACAACAGATTAAGAGTAAGAAAACGGGCTAACAACAATCCCAAGAGATTTGTAGAAGCCCTTGTTAGCACTCTTCCAACAACTAGTGCCGAAAGGGTTTCACTAACAAGTGTTATTGGAGGAAACACAGACATTGATGGAAAACTTGCTAAGAGCAAACTTGTCGTAATCCAGATGGTTTCATGACAGAATAACCAGCTATAACTCGTGACAGAGAAGAGCTTTGTTGCCGCAATTCAATTACGACTACAACCACCAAAATGAAGATTAACTTCAAACATGGCCAACCTGACGTAGGGTTTGACAATTAACATCAGAATTCAACGGAAAAGATCCTGGGTTAAAGATCAGCTTCATGCACTGGGACTCACGAATAGCATAATGCTCACATGGGTGACAACCCTCATAAATCATTACACCTGAGCCCTAGCACAATCCGGGACCTTCGGGTCAAGATCTTGGGCTAAAGCAAGGAATGTCTTGACGATCCACAACACTTCCTTTATTCGGCTTTAGAACTGGCAGACGAGCAAAGTTAACCAGTAACTAAAGATAGAACCCAACCCCGTGAACCTAAATTCTTGAATCGCCAGACGAGCAGAAGAACCGCTAAATCAAATAGAGGTAAGATAACTCAGAGTAGAGCGAGTTGGATAAGGAGTAAAAAGAATCCTAAGATGGTTTTCACAACTCCCTTTTAGGTAAAAATAGTTTTTCACGAACACTAGACTCGACATCGACCAGTAGAACGGGTTTCCTACAGGCAGTCCTGCTCTGATACCAATTTGTAGCGCCCTGACCCCAGAGCTATACAGTGAAACGTTGTGCAACCGGTCATGCTACACAATCAAGGGTTACTGGGGTTACCAATCCCAGGCCAAAACACATTGGCAGGCGTGCTCGGAATACATCATCGGCACACAACACCTCGATCATGCCACAAGCTCGGACATCGCTTTCACGTATAACAAAGAGACCAAGACTGCGGAACATCTGGCACATCACAGACTCTACGACACAAAGATATCATAGTTCAACTCATATAATTGAGAAAGATAGCAAATGACACATCAGAGGTCACTGACCCATCATTACAGCAAGCGGAAGCGAATTTAAAGTTGTCTAAACAACAAGATCCAAATTATGGCCTAAGAGGCCTATAATAACATAACACTGCCAGCCTGTTCCGACGTCCCAAGCTGCCACCTGGGAACCCCAGACTACTCGTCGAAGTCAACGTAGAACCCACCTCCCAGTTCGGTGGCGTCCTCCTCTGAAACAAATAATAATCAACAAAGCAAGGCTGAGTACGACGTACTCGCAAGAATTAGTAGGGCGATATAGGCCCGATGCTGACGGAGGCTGCAAAGCTATATAAGTGGTTGTTTTGCATAAAGCTAGTTTGTTTCCTTCCGAAGACTAGGACTCATGGCATCGTCTAATCAGAAGGTTTTCATAAGGGGATAAGAGGGTAACACTTTTCTCTTCGGTTCACGGGGAACCTACTGTATTCAGAAACACTACTTATCTCCACCAAGGCACTCCCTCGAATCACCCTCGAGGAAATGAACCTTTATCACACGTTGATTATGCAACCTCTAGCTGCCATATCAATTAGGTTAAGGTTCTCTATGATCTTACCTATCTCACCAAGATTTGTCCATAACCGTGGACACGGCTTTTCGAAAAGATTAAACCCTGCAGGGGTGTACTGTTTTTACCATTGGTACCGTCCGACCCCTTGCCTATGCAATTAGCTCTCTTCCGGGGAAAGCCGGCAGGGCGGGCGCGGTTAAACCTTTACAAAGCATGAGACTATCCAAGGGCCATCGTGACGACAGGACAAGTTCAGCGCCTATTTCAACACCCTGCCCCATCGCCACTCCTATCACCACCATCATCATCATCATCATCTTCTTTTCATCCATCCAACTCACACGGAAATGGAAAGCTCAAACTAGAGGACCCTTGGATACGCCCGCACTAATTATTCGGTTAGTAAGGAGCCCATACTCCCACCTTTGGAAGCACGCTCGGTTCTTGGTTCGGTCGATAAGCACTCACACCTAGGCGGCAAGAATGAGGAAAAACACCAACAACCTTGTTGGCAACTCATCCAAGCCTTTTAGCAAATTAATTAGTAACACAAGTTTGCACCATTGTCCAAACATTCAATCCACTTCACAATTATGGAAATTATTCAACGGACAACTTAAGCATTCGGCTAAGCAGGCTAAGCATATCTAAGCATAACATACACCAGATATAATTTATCTCAGGCCAACACATCAAGCTATGGTTCATAGGTAGGGAAACATAGTAATGGTTCAGGGAACATGCAAGTTATAGGAATTCTATCCACTGAACAAAGTTGTTGCTAGAATCGAATGCAATATTATGGTGGATAAAATACTTGTACTAATAGGATGATATATGCCAAGAAGGTTAGGTTAGCTCTTGCCTTGTTGATAACAAAGGTCGCACTGGTTGTCGAGGTATTGTGGTGGAACCTCGATTCCTGAATCTACCGAAACACAAACAATACAGGAAAGGAAATAAATAACACGAATACAAGGTGCAATGCACAATCATGATGAGATGGTCAATTTATGCACTGAAAAGTATTTGGGCATGTCCCACAAGTTAAATGGAACCCCTAAAATAAATATTGCAATTAACGGGTCGAAACTCCATCTTTAACTTAGTGATTTGCGTTATTTATCAAAACGTCCAGTACTGAAATATGGGTCCTAATGCATGAAAATGACATTATTAGATAGATATTAACCTACTGATCATTTTGGTACTTCGTTTGCAATTTTCCGATCAACGACGAATAAATGGCGATTTAAATGGTTAAGCAATTTAAATCATTTTAACCATTTCGAAATTAACATCAAAGGAAAATTTGTTTGCATGCTGTGATATTAACATAGGTAGATAGCATTTGCTTTGCTGGTCATTTTGGTATATCATTTGCAATTTTTGAAACAATATTTAACAAGTTATGGTATTTGCAATTAGGGATTTAAATCTGCCATTTTACTGAATTTAAATAAACAGCAATTTAAATGTTCATTAGTGCATGGAAATAGAACTAAAATGTAGATGTTGTTTTCCTGAACATTTATAGATCTTATTTACAATTTTTGGATCAAAATTCATAAAGTTATGGATTTTATAAATTCCATTTATATTCTGCCATTTTATTTAATTTAATTAAAACAGGCATTTTAAGTTTAACCAAAAATCCAACTAATGGCACTAACATATTAATTGCATTTAGAGTTTATTTAGCTGAGCGTTTTGACATATTAATTGCATTTTTCTGAATTGTAAAACTCTAGATATGAATTTCCAAAATTTGAATAACTCACAGATGATTTGCATTTCACATTTAAATTCAAATTCAAAATTTCATTTGCATGTGTGAGTTACAAATTTGGATAGGTTATGAAAATGTGAACAATTTGGTATGTCAATTTCATTTTTCTGATTTACCAATTTTTAGATATAGCAAAAATGAACTCTCTGTTAATTTTCTGAAATTGAAAACAGATGAACAATGACGTCATGCTGATGTCATCAGGGGGCAGGCGGCATGTTGATCAAGAATCCGTCGTCTCCGGTGGAAATTGGGCGTGGGCAGCTGCACTAGGAGATAGAGGAGGTGGAGTAGAGCAGAGGGGGCGGCGGGATTGACCAAATGGTCGCCGGAGTTGGCCGCGGTGATCGCCGGAGCGGCGGTGGACGGCGGAGCACGGTGGGAGCGCGGCCTAGAGCGGGAGGAAGAGGGAGAAGAGGTCCCGGAGGACGGGGTGCTCACCCTGAGTGCGTCGGGCAGCTCGCCGGAGAAGGGGACGGTCGGAGGAGGCAGGGAGCGCGTCGACATGCGGCGGCTGGAGGCGGAGACCGGGACGGAGGCGTCGATCTTGGGCATCCCCGCCTCGATTCCCTGGCCGAGGATGAAGAGGACGGCGAGGCGCATCTCGTGGTAGCGTCGGCGTGGCACGGGGTGGCCGTAGGCGAGGGCAAGCTCGACGGCGGCGGCGGCGGACGTCGGGCTCGATCGTGCTCGATTTAGGGTTAGGGTTCGTGGGGAGAGAGCAGGGGGCGAGGAGAGCATCCAGGGCGTCGTGGGGGTCCTCCTTGTCGACGCAGGGGTAAGGGGGGGCCCGGTGTCGAGGGAGCAGGGCGGTGGCCACGGCGGCACGGCGCGGCAGTGTCTTCCCTGTGGCGACAGGGAAAGGATGCCCTGAAGATTTTATGAAAAACCCCCTGGCTAAAATGAAATGCATCACAATTTAGTCCAGCAGCAGTTTAGTGAATTTAATTGAGGCCCTAAACCATTTTTATAATTTCTGCAAAAATTCATGTGGGATCTCAATATCAACTAGAAGCTCCACAAAAATTGGTGTTGCCAAATAAAAAGTTTTGAGCAACATTTGTTCAAAGGGTTTGGATAAGGCAAAATTTAATAATTTCCAAAATCCATTTACTTGGGGTATTTAAACATTTCCAAAATAAGTGAAATTATTCATGGAGGCTCCCAATAATATAATGAATCTCCCCATATTTTTATTTGAAATTTTGAAATGTTTAACTTGGTTTGAAAACAAGAATTGGTTTAAACCCAACTTTGAAGTCCCAATTTATTTAATGGTTTGGCAAGAATTTGACTTTGCCAATTAAATTTGAAAATGCATTATTGGAACTTTCTGGACAATATGGAAACTCAAGAATATTTGGTCTTGCCAATTTGAGCAATTGCATTTGGTTTGGGATTTTTGGGAAGTGTTTGATTGCTTTAAATGATTTCCATTGTTTGCAATATTTAACTTAGCATTTTAAATATGCATGCCATGATGCAATGCAAAGCAAAAAGTGAAAATTTGGCCCATATTTTAGGGTACCAAATCTAGGCTGTTACAGTGGTCATCCCCAAGCACACCGGAGGAAGCCGCCTTTGCATCGACTTCACTGACCTCAACAGAGCTTGCCCCAAGGACCCTTATCCCCTCCCGAGGATCGACCAGATCGTGGACTCCACCACCGGCTGCGAACTCCTTTGTTTTCTGGATGCCTTCTCAGGCTATCACCAGATCAAGATGGCTAAGGAGGACGAGGAGAAGACAGCATTTCTCACCCCTTGTGGTGTGTTTTGCTACGTCTGCATGCCTTTCGGCCTGAAAAATGCCGGTGCCACTTTCCAGCGCCTCATGAGGATCGCCTTGGGGGCTCAAATGGGAAGGAATGTAGAGACCTACGTCGACGACATCATGGTCAAGACCCGCGAGAAGGACACGCTCATCAAGGACCTCGAGGAGACCTTTGCCAACCTGCGCAAGGTAAACATCAAGCTGAATCCCGCCAAGTGCGTCTTCGGGGTCCTTTCAGGCAAACTCCTCGGGTTGCTGGTGTCTCATCATGGCATCGAAGCAAACCCCGACAAGATCAGGGCCATAGAGGAGATGAAGCCTCCTCGTCGCCTCAAGGACATGCAGCGCTTAGCGGGATGTATGGCCAGCCTTGGCCGTTTCATCTCCAAGTTCGGCGAGAGGGCGCTGCCGTTTTTTAAGATCATGAAGAGGTCCGGTCCTTTCAAGTGGACCCCTGAAGCGGCAAAGGCCTTCGAGGACCTGAAGAAGTACCTGGCGAACCCACCCATCATGGTTGCCCCACGCCCTCGCGAGCCTCTGAAGCTATATCTTGCAGCCACTCCTCAGACGGCAAGCGCGGTCTTGGTGGCTAAAAGGGAAGAGCCAGTCCTCGCCAAGCAGAGCTCCGCCTCGCTGTAACATCCCAAATTTATAATAAGAATTAACAAGACCCAAAATTCAGAACCAACAAAAACTTTTTGAAATACTTCATTATTGGTTGTGTTTTTCTTTATATTGTTCTGTTTGATCTTGTGTGACTTGTTGTTTATGCTTGTTTGGTTAGTAAATATTAATCGAAGAACCCAACCCAAGTAAAAATATATTAAACTTGGTGCTCATGTTATGACAAGAGTATATCCCATATATCTTTTCTAATCTTATTTTGGCCAAAGTCTATTTCAATGATGTTTGATTTCAGCAGCAATAAAATACCCTTTAGTTGAGAAAGTAAAAGTATTTCCAAAAATTATGTGTTCCCCAAAAATATGGAGACCTATATGTTATCTCCTATTTAATTATCAACCTTTATATTTTGCATGTGTATGCAACTCCCATTTTATAAACTCTATTTTCCCCTCCATTTGAAAATAACACTAGTGGGAAATATGTAATCCCACATATTTCCATTCTCAAACTTTTTGAAAATTATTAAGTTATGAGTGGGATATTTTATAAATAACATCTTGTCATAATTGAGTGTGATCATTTTTATAATATAGTATTGTGAATTATGGAATTGATGGTGTGATTAATTCATGTGGTTTGAATTGTGTGGTCATGGTTGTGATGTGAGTATTGTTGTGTTTTATTGCTTGATGTGTGTGATTGCTAAGCAAAGGTGTGAATGAAAAGAAAAGAAATAAAAGCAACACCACCACATGAAATAATGGGACAAGTGCCACACCAATTCTCTAAAATGAGAAATTAATATTTTCTTTTAAAACCAAAAATCAGTGGGGTGACATAGTGCTCACTCCCACTTTGATCTAATAACTTTTCCCTCTTAAAAATATATTTTCAAAATTTCAAAATCCAAAATTCTATTTCTTCTTTAATCATCTTAAACCACAAAATGTGCTATGATGCACTTATCAAAAAAAATATCATCATAGCACTAAAAATCCATATTAACATATATGACACCAGTGGTGGAAACCATTTTCAAAATTCAAACTTAAATTTTGTTCAAGCATTTGGTCGAACAGGTGGCATGCACCACCCTGTTCTTCCCCAAACTGAAGCAAGGATCGGATCACTTCGTGTTTCCCGTGCAAAAATCGAGCTTAAGATCATCCCTGTCCCCTTCCCTCACCGTGGCGATCATCTTCGTGCTCCAGAGCCTCGTGGGAGCAAGCCATTTCGGCGAATTGGTCGCCGTTCATCATCGCCAGGGAGCACGGCTCCTGTGGCCATGCCACCGTGCCACCCCGTGGAGGAAAACCGTCGCCCACCGGCCACCTAGCCCTAGTGCCGCTCCCTACCACCTCTCCTGCCCCCTCTCGTGCCTGCACAACGCCCAGCAAGAACCCAGACCCGCCGGGGACTCGCCGCCCGTGCGTGCCGTGCGCCGCCCAAGCTCGCCCGAGGCCGTCCCCCACGATCGAGCTCGCCCAGCTCGCCTCCACGCCACCACCGTGCCCCCTCAGTAGCCCAACACCGTAGCCGCCCTCACACCACCCCTACGGCGAGCCCGTGTGGCCCCTGGACCGCCCCTGCGCCCTGTCCACCGTGCGCCGGAGCTCTGCTATAAAGCAAGCCGCCCCGAGCACGAATTCCTCCACACCACGCCACCCCGTCGCCCACTGCCCCTTCCCCAACACTCCTCCCTCTCTCGTGCACCGCCTGGAGGGCGGAATCGCTGCGGAGAGCTGCTGCTGCCCTGCATCGTCCTCGGAGCTCCGCCGCTGCCGAGGAGGTCGATGACCAATTCGTGGCCGTGTGGCCACTCCCTCTCTCTCTTTTCTTTCCCTAACCTCTTCCATGCCTCACCGCCGCCGCACGCTCACATCCTCACCGTTTCGTGCACAGGGAAGCCGCCAGGAGTTCGCCGTCGCCGCTCTGCATCCGTGGAGGCCGCATCGCCGTCCCCGACGAACCGGACCACCCCAGCACCTGTGACTCGCCCCAGCATCTTCCCCTCGCCTCCGCCGCCGTTCTACACCCTCGCCGCCTCTCCCGAGCCCCCTCGGTGAGGATCCATCCACCCACGTGCCGCCGGCGCGGTGGCGCCGCCCAAAGTTGGTCGCCACCGATTCTTTGAACGTGGGCCGTTGGATCTAGATCCAACGGCAAGATACCGATTCGGTTATTTTCTGAAAACTGCTAAGTCCAGTAGGAACAGATTTGATTAGCTACCTTTGCCAGTAAATTATGAAAAATCCTCTGAATCAAAATTTACAAACTTTATATGGTTGAAAAGATCTAGATTCATAGATTCAAGTGCATGTTTTGTAATTTCAAAATAACTAGCTTAGCATCCTTGAACAATTAGGCAAAGTTGCTATGTTCAGTCTGTTTCAGAAAAGTTTCTGAAACAGATATTTAGTTCTGTTTTTAGCCCTTGATCTTAACTCACATAATTTTATTTAGGAGATATTCTTAGCACAGAATGTTAGTATGGTTAGCATACTGTCATGACCAAGTAGTTTGAACCCTGAAATAAAATATGGCTAAAAGATTTAAATTGGACAATATAGCTAATCAGTTAGCTCAACACTGCAATAACAGAACATAGCCCACTTTCCATGCAAATTGCTATTGAACCAAAGGCCTAAAAATAGCAAGCTAAAATCTTGTAGATAGTATAACATGCAATCCTCACAGATATGCAAGCCATTATTATGTAGGGTAAAGCCCTGATTTAAAATGAAAATGACAAATGTGCTAATTGATAAACTTAAAATAGGTAAATTTCTCTGTCAGAAATTTGATTAGAACTTTGAAAAGGAATATCTTGAGATCTAGGAATCTAAAAATAGCAAATGAAAATGTTCTGGAAAGCTTATGAAATTATATAACTAACTAAAGTGGTTTCACCCCATTTAGGTTAATAGATAAATAATGATATTAAAAATACCACAGAAGGTACAGAATCTAAACTTGTTTGTTTCTGATACTCTACTAATCCAAATGAGGTCAGACCAATTTTGTTAGATCACATATAAGAAATACTAGCTATCCCTAAAAGGATTTAATTTTTGAATACAATTAATTTGAGTTGTAGCAAAAACAAGAAAACCAGCATTCTGGATTAAAACATTTATACAGGGAGTTTAATAACTCAAATTGAATTAAATCCAATTGGATTGTCTTCTATAAATCAGTAGCTATCTGTAGAATTTTAGTTCACATTTTTGTGACCAACAGAACAAAAGTTATGTAATTAAACATGAAACCCTAGTTTCTGCCATAATTGTGACACAATTAAATGATGGTTAATTCAATTAAATCGAAATCAAATCGTGTTGCTTTGTGAGTGCAATAGCCCTGTGTGATGCTTGAGAGTTGTTGTGATGCTTGATTGAGTAGTTTGGTAATGGTAGGTATTTCTTGTTTATTCTCTTGTTAGATCATTTTGTGTAATTAATATGACTACCTTGCTTGTTAAACTTGGTGGTCTTTAAGTTGAGTATCTAGTAATATCTCTACCATAGCTTGGTAAGATATTTAGAATTACAGAAAATAGTTGGTAGCTTAACTTTTGTCTGAAGTATTTCCTGTTTAAATAAAAATGCTTAATCACAACTTTAATCATAATTTTTAAAACATGAGTAGTGTTGGTAATTGCCAAACTTGTTTGTTAAATAATAATCTTCTCTCATGATTGTTGTTTGTTAGTAATTGCTTAATGTTTGTTGTTGGAGTGTTGTACTGTATGTTGATTGTGATCTTTCCTTTTTACGACGTTAGATACCAACGCTATCGGAGTAAACCGTGGGAAGGATTTATTGGAGAAGAACCGGAGTTTATTTCTTTGATCAGTAAGGAGAAGTCCAGGGACATTATGCTGAAAACAGGCAAGCTACTTCACTGAGCTTGCATTTATATACGTCTATTTTGATTTACATAAAGAGCATAAATGAATTAAGTGGTTTTTGCCACCAAAGCTATGATTTTGGAAAAGTTTAAGAAAAGGAAACAAAAGTGGAGATGCTGTTACCCAACTATACCAAAGAAAGTGGTATGAGTTGTTGGAAAATAAATGGACCATGATGAGACATGGTCGGGAAAAAGGAGGAGTTTTGGATAAATAAGCAAAATGGTGATTTTTCGGGAAAAACGTTTTTAAAAGGGACTTCTTACTTTTTTTTTTTACAAACATCTATTTTCGGGAAAAACACTTTTGAAAAGGAACTCTTTACAAAGACAATTTTATGGGAAAAGATCTAAAAGCCTTCTTTTCTTTTCCAACAAAGGCTATAGATGTTTTCGAAAATATGCAAGGGTCACGAAAAGCTATAAAATTCTTCTTGCCTTTTCAAATAAAGTTATAGAGTTTTCAAACACAATTTATTAAACAAAAGCCTATCCTTCTCTTTTCAACAAAGATATAGAGGTCTTTTTCAACAGAGATATAGAGATAGAGCAATAACTAAAAGTGCTATAGGAAACAACTTAAAACTGGTGCATACTCAGTAGAGGAGTAGTTTGCGAGTACAATTCCCATTGTACTCATAATGGTTTCGTCCCTGGCTATTGTCTTAGCCAGATTTTAAAGAAGAGCAGCTTGAAGAAGGAGACGGAACTGACGTCAATGCGAACTAGGGCGCTTCCCAGTCAGTTGCCTGTAGGGTTAAGGCGAATGACTTGGGCTCCACGTTGTTTGGTGATTTCCGCTGCAAGTACCTATTGAAGAGTATGACTTCAATCAAGTAAGTATATTCCTTCGGTAATTATGGATGTTCCTTGATTACCAGTTTGATTGTGCTCAGCGACACACTGATCATGGGATCGCTGATGTAGGCACAAGGGTATTTCGGACGGCTAGTCCGGGGTCCCCACAGACTTGGTATCAGAGCAATCCTGACTGTAGGAGACCTTAGTTAGCATGGACGTTAGTTAGGAAAGCAAATATTTTGACAAAAGTATATTACTACCAAAATATATTTTATCTAGAGAAGTCCGAAAATGGCTTCGCTCTTCTCATCTTCTCAAATATTTCAAAGTCTTACCCCTCTATTTTAAGATTTTCAAAGGCATTCTTCTATTATCTTACCTTCATTCAAAACCTACATACATACTTGACGATGAACCCAAGTGAGACCTAACTGGCTAGTAGCCAGAAGGAGAAGAAGGTTCCATCCCAAATCCTCGACATTCAACATCAAGGTGATTGATTTGCAAATGCCAAGATCTTCAGTGTCAACAAAGCAACAAACCTCCGAAGACCTCAGCTCAACATCAACCATTCTACTCAAGTTGCAACTTCGACGATCTCAATTTCTCCAGCGGAAGACTAAGGCGATAAAATGAAGACCTCACCAACCATGTTCGACAAAGACCCCTAGGAAAAACTCATGATAGGAACTTTGGTTACCCCGACTACCACGAGTATTAGGCGTCTGTTGGTACTAGACGTACCTTGTGTGCACCTTGCTTGTGTGTAATATGCTTGTGTGTTGTTTGCAAGTTCTCCGTGTGTGTGTTGTTTTTCTTGTGTGTTCACTATCACGCCTTGTCGGCAGCACAAAGCAATCTCAAACTTCTCTTCTTTAACTCTTCCCCATAGTTGCACCTTGTTGCGGATGTAAACCCGCCAAGGGAAATCTTTCTAAAATGTTTTCCTTCTCATCTAAACCATCTCCCGTTAAGATCTGACAGTTCCGCAAGATACAAAAGACCCCCGATCCTTAGCAAATAGCCGAAAAGTTTTGTAACATAACCGGCAAGTCAGACCATGGATTTCATGCACCGTCTGGAGCAAGTGCGTCAAGATCTTGAAGGAAGCTGCAATTGTACGCCAACCTCGTGAAGACACGAGACTCACTTCGCCAGAAATTTACTTGTGAAATTACAAGAATACCACACCAACTTATCGTATCTAACCTTAGGATAACCACTGACTCAAGTCCATGATAGTGCCAACTAATCTTCTAGGACCACAAACCTTGACATGAAACGAGGACATAAGGAGACTCATTTAGAATTGGTAACTAGAGCTCAAGGAGTGCATGAGAATTGCTATGAAGATTCGAGCTCAGACACCGACGGTAATGATGTGTTTCAAAGAGGATCATGTACCTACCCACTTGACGAGCAGTTAGTGGCACCTTAATCCCTTGCGCTAACCTTGCTAGGTTTGACTCACCTAAATTGTCCCGTGAAATAAAACTAACTCCTACCTATCACCGCAAACTTGGGAAAGATGGATGAGAACCCTAGCCTGCCGCTGATTTTCTGAAGATTATATGAAGCCCCAAGCACAAGACCCATCCAAGAGAGATTGCCACTAACCAACCCGAAGGAAACCAACTTTAAAGATCGTCAACATGGGGTTACCCCAGGGAAAGGACACCATTGACGCCATCTGCCGAACAACAATCTTAGTTCAACCCGGCTCAATTAATCGAAACAAGAAAGACAGAGGTACCTGTTTGGAAAACAACTGGTGTGAAGATTCTTCACTAACCTTTTTCCAAAGTCCGTTAAGCCATGACCTTTTTGAACAAACTTACCAAACTCTAGATTAACATCTAACCCTAGTTTGTGACGATACTAACTGGCCTTATCTAACCACAAGCCTTGACAAGAAGAGAGGTGATAAAGAAACAATCACATATAGTTGGTAGTGAGAAGATCGCCGTCATCAAGACCGAAGTCGATCAGCACTGAAGACCATCTGCGCAGAATTGAACCAGGAAGCAAGCACCATCGACGTTACATATCTAGCAATCATCCTGTTCAACTGGCCTCGACCACTCACACCGAAGGAGGATTCAAGAAAGCACGAACATCGACCGCTGACATGAAGCTCTTTCTCTAACTTTTTAAGGTTAACCGAGAATGCGCCCCTCGTACCCTTGTTAAACAGCAGACCAAACCACTTACCTTTTGGGTCCTTGTACTGACTTTTAGATTCCTCTGGAAACTCGATAATCTAGACTGTACTTCTTAAGATTCTTACCAACGCTTGAAGCTCAAGAACCAAGGAAGTCAGCAATAAAGTTCCTCCTTTTACTCAGCTAAAGAAGGACAAGCATGAGGACAAATAACCAATGGAATACTCAGAAGGATCAAACGACGTAAGCACCTGCTGTGGACAACATCAACCACCAGGCAAGTCCAGATGAATTTAGACGTTTATAACATCCTTTTTCTAACTAGAAGCCGGAGAGAGTCGAGTACGCAGACTCGACGCATCCTGAAAACCATGCGTCCCCATCTGTAACCCTCGTAAGGCGACAATATCAGGAAGTGATATCTGCACCAACCCCAAGCACCAAGGAGTGACAACCGAGACGAAGATCGTCAAGAAGAACAATGCCTCCAAGTCAACTCCAGCTGCAAACTTCTGCAAGACCGATTAAAAACCCCTTTTAAGGGGGGAAGACCTGCAATAGGTATACAAGAACGTGGTAATAATTAGTTCCTTGCGACTTAGCCTCGTAGAAACTGGAAACAGATAACCAAGACTATCCAATAGCATCGATCGTCAAGTCAACTCTACCATCCAGTATCTGAACCCATCAGGGAAAATTATCGACAAGGAACGACCTCGCAACATCAATTTGTCGAATTCTCACCTGGCAACCTCACTGAAGAAGCAACGACCTCAGAAGAATAGCTAGCCCAAAACACGTGCCCTCGTACTCCCCTGTACCCCCGGGCAAATCTCGGGACGAGATTTATTTTAAGGGGGGAAGGATTTGTAACATCCCAAATTTATAATAAGAATTAACAAGACCCAAAATTCAGAACCAACAAAAACTTTTTGAAATACTTCATTATTGGTTGTGTTTTTCTTATATTGTTCTGTTTGATCTTGTGTGACTTGTTGTTTATGCTTGTTTGGTTAGTAAATATTAATCGAAGAACCAACCCAAGTAAAAATATATTAAACTTGGTGCTCATGTTATGACAAGAGTATATCCCATATATCTTTTCTAATCTTATTTTGGCCAAAGTCTATTTCAATGATGTTTGATTTCAGCAGCAAATAAAATACCCTTTAGTTGAGAAAGTAAAAGTATTTCCAAAAATTATGTGTTCCCAAAAATATGGAGACCTATATGTTATCTCCTATTTAATTATCAACCTTTATATTTTGCATGTGTATGCAACTCCATTTTATAAACTCTATTTTCCCCTCCATTTGAAATAACACTAGTGGGAAATATGTAATCCCACATATTTCCATTCTCAAACTTTTTGAAAATTATTAAGTTATGAGTGGGATATTTTATAAATAACATCTTGTCATAATTGAGTGTGATCATTTTTATAATATAGTATTGTGAATTATGGAATTGATGGTGTGATTAATTCATGTGGTTTGAATTGTGTGGTCATGGTTGTGATGTGAGTATTGTTGTGTTTTATTGCTTGATGTGTGTGATTGCTAAGCAAAGGTGTGAATGAAAAGAAAAGAAATAAAAGCAACACCACCACATGAAATAATGGGACAAGTGCCACACCAATTTCTCTAAAATGAGAAATTAATATTTTCTTTAAAACCAAAAATCAGTGGGGGTGACATAGTGCTCACTCCCACTTTGCTCTAATAAATTTTCCCTCTTAAAAATATATTTCAAAATTTCAAAATCCAAAATTCTATTTCTTCTTAATCATCTTAAACCACAAAATGTGCTATGATGCACTTATCAAAAAAAATATCATCATAGCACTAAAAATCCATATTAACATATATGACACCAGTGGTGGAAACCATTTTCAAAAATTCAAACTTAAATTTTGTTCAAGCATTTGGTCGAACAGGTGGCATGCACCACCCTGTTCTTCCCAAACTGAAGCAAGGATCGGATCACTTCGTGTTTCCCGTGCAAAAATCGAGCTTAAGATCATCCCTGTCCCCTTCCCTCACCGTGGCGATCATCTTCGTGCTCCCGAGCCTCGTGGGAGCAAGCCATTTCGGCGAATTGGTCGCCGTTCATCATCGCCAGGGAGCACGGCTCCTGTGGCATGCCACCGTGCCACCCCGTGGAGGAAACCGTCCCCCACCGGCCACCTAGCCCTAGCGCCGCTCCCTACCACCTCTCCTGCCCCCTCTCGTGCCTGCACAACGCCCAGCAAGAACCCAGACCCGCCGGGGACTCGCCGCCCGTGCGTGTCGTGCGCCGCCCAAGCTCGCCCGAGGCCGTCCCCCACGATCGAGCTCGCCCAGCTCGCCTCCAACGCCACCACCGTGCCCCCTCAGTAGCCCAACACCGTAGCCGCCCTCACAACCACCCCTACGGCGAGCCCGTGTTGGCCGCTGGACCGCCCCTGCGCCCTGTCCACCGTGCGCGGAGGCTCTGCTATAAAGCAAGGCCACCCCGAGCACGAATTCCTCCACACCACGCCACCCCGTCGCCCACTGCCCCTTCCCCCAACACTCCTCCCTCTCTCGTGCACCGCCTGGAGGGCGGAATCGCTGCCGGAGAGCTGCTGCTGCCCTGCATCGTCCTCGGAGCTCCGCCGCTGCCGAGGAGGTCGATGACCAATTCGTGGCCGTGTGGCCACTCCCTCTCTCTCTTTTTTCTTTCCCTAACCTCTTCCATGCCTCACCGCCGCCGCACGCTCACATCCTCACCGTTTCGTGCACAGGGAAGCCGCCAGGAGTTTCGCCGTCGCCGCTCTGCATCCGTGGAGGCCGCATCGCCGTCCCCGACGAACCGGACCACCCCAGCACCTGTGACTCGCCCCAGCATCTTCCCCTCGCCTCCGCCGCCGTTCTACACCCTCGCCGCCCTCTCCCGAGCCCCCTCGGTGAGGATCCATCCACCCACGTGCCGCCGGCGCGGTGGCGCCGCCCAAAGTTGGTCGCCACCGATTCTTTGAACGTGGGCCGTTGGATCTAGATCCAACGGCAAGATACCGATTCGGTTATTTTCTGAAAACTGCTAAGTCCAGTAGGAACAGATTTGATTAGCTACCTTGCCCAGTAAATTATGAAAAATCCTCTAATCAAAATTTACAAACTTTATATGGTTGAAAAGATCTAGATTCATAGATTCAAGTGCATGTTTTGTAATTTCAAAATAACTAGCTTAGCATCCTTGAACAATTAGGCCAAAGTTGCTATGTTCAGTCTGTTTCAGAAAAGTTTCTGAAACAGATATTTAGTTCTGTTTTTAGCCCTTGATCTTAACTCACATAATTTTATTTAGGAGATATTCTTAGCACAGAATGTTAGTATGGTTAGCATACTGTCATGACCAAGTAGTTTGAACCCTGAAATAAAATATGGCTAAAGATTTAAATTGGACAATATAGCTAATCAGTTAGCTCAACACTGCAATAACAGAACATAGCCCACTTTCCATGCAAATTGCTATTGAACCAGAGGCCTAAAAATAGCAAGCTAAAATCTTGTAGATAGTATAACATGCCATCCTCACAGAATGCAAGCCATTATTATGTAGGGTAATGCCCTGATTAAAATGAAAATGACAAATGTGCTAATTGATAAACTTAAAATAGGTAAATTTCTCTGTCAGAAATTTGATTAGAACTTTGAAAAGGAATATCTTGAGATCTAGGAATCTAAAAATAGCAAATGAAAATGTTCTGGAAAGCTTATGAAATTATCTAACTAACTAAAGTGGTTTCACCCCATTAGGTTAATAGATAAATAATGATATTAAAAATACCCAGAAGGTACAGAATCTAAACTTGTTTGTTTCTGATACTCTACTAATCCAAATGAGGTCACCAATTTTGTTAGATCACATATAAGAAATACTAGCTATCCCTAAAAGGATTTAATTTTGAATACAATTAATTTGAGTTGTAGCAAAAACAAGAAAACCAGCATTCTGGATTAAAACATTTATACAGGGAGTTTAATAACTCAAATTGAATTAAATCCAATTGGATTGTCTTCTATAAATCAGTAGCTATCTGTAGAATTTTAGTTCACATTTTGTGACCAACAAAACAAAAGTTATGTAATTAAACATGAAACCCTAGTTTCTGCCATAATTGTGACACAATTAATGATGGTTAATTCAATTAAATCGAAATCAAATCGTGTTGCTTTGTGAGTGCAATAGCCCTGTGTGATGCTTGAGAGTTGTTGTGATGCTTGATGAGTAGTTTGGTAATGTAGGTATTTCTTGTTTATTCTCTTGTTAGATCATTTTGTGTAATTAATATGACTACCTTGCTTGTTAAACTTGGTGGTCTTTAAGTTGAGTATCTAGTAATATCTCTACCATAGCTTGGTAAGATATTTAGAATTACAGAAAATAGTTGGTAGCTTAACTTTTGTCTGAAGTATTTCCTGTTTAAATAAAAATGCTTAATCACAACTTTAATCATAATTTTTAAAACATGAGTAGTGTTGGTAATTGCCAAACTTGTTTGTTAAATAATAATCTTCTCTCATGATTGTTGTTTGTTAGTAATGCTTAATGTTTGTTGTTGGAGTGTTTGTACTGTATGTTGATTGTGATCTTTCCTTTTTACGACGTTAGATACCAACGCTATCGGAGTAAACCGTGGGAAGGATTTATGAAGAAGAACCGGAGTTTATTTCTTTGATCAGTAAGGAGAAGTCCAGGGACATTATGCTGAAAACAGGCAAGCTACTTCACTGAGCTTGCATTTATATACGTCTATTTTGATTTACATAAGAGCATAAATGAATTAAGTGGTTTTGCCACCAAAGCTATGATTTTGGAAAAAGTTTAAGAAAAGGAAACAAAAGTGGAGATGCTGTTACCCAACTATACCAAAGAAAGTGGTATGAGTTGTTGGAAAATAAATGGACCATGATGAGACATGGTCGGGAAAAAAGGAGGAGTTTTGGATAAATAAGCAAAATGGTGATTTTTCGGGAAAAAACGTTTTAAAAGGGACTCTTACTTTTTTTTTACAAACATCTATTTTCGGGGAAAAACACTTTTGAAAAGGAAACTCTTTACAAAGACAATTTTATGGGAAAAGATCTAAAGCCTTCTTTTCTTTTCCAACAAAGGCTATAGATGTTTTCGAAAAATATGCAAGGGTCACGAAAAGCTATAAAATTCTTCTTGCCTTTTTCAAATAAAGTTATAGAGTTTCAAACACAATTTTATTAAACAAGAGCCTATCCTCTCTTTTCAACAAAGATATAGAGGTCTTTTTCAACAGAGATATAGAGATAGAGCAATAACTAAAAGTGCTATAGGAAACAACTTAAAACTGGTGCATACTCAGTAGAGGAGTAGTTTGCGAGTACAATTCCCATTGTACTCATACTGGTTTCGTCCCTGGCTATTGTCTTAGCCAGATTTTAAAGAAGAGCAGCTTGAAGAAGGAGACGGAACTGACGTCAATGCGAACTAGGGCGCTTCCCAGTCAGTTGCCTGTAGGGTTAAGGCGAATGACTTGGGCTCCACGTTGTTTGGTGATTTCCGCTGCAAGTACCTATTGAAGAGTATGACTTCAATCAAGTAAGTATATTCCTTCGGTAATTATGGATGTTCCTTGATTACCAGTTTGATTGTGCTCAGCGACACACTGATCATGGGATCGCTGATGTAGGCACAAGGGTATTTCGGACGGCTAGTCCGGGGTCCCCACACTCGCTAAGCCCAGAACTCCTCGACAAGGAAGCAGCCTCGTCAAGCCTCCAGCCACATGCCGAGCGTCTACAAGTGGGGTCTCAAGAGAACCTCGACAAGGACTCCACCGAGCCTTGAGAGGAGCCAACTGCTGCCACATCAACAACCACCCTCGTCGAGCATCCCGTGTACTTCGTCAGCACAGTGCTGCGGGACGCTCGCGAGTGCTACCCCATGTAGCACAAGCTCCTTTTCTCGCTCCTCAGCACCTCCAGGAAGCTGCGCCACTACTTCCAGGGTCACCCCATCAAGGTGGTCACCTCGTACCCCCTGGAGCAAGTCCTACGCAACCCAAACGCAACAGATCGCGTTGCAAGCTGGGGCATCGAGCTGCAACCCTTCGAGCTGGAGTTTGACACCACAAGGGTCATCAAGGGCAGGGCGCTGGCTGATTTCATGGCCGAATGGACGGACGCGCGTGAAGAAGAGCCTCAAGAGGAGGAAGCTACAACCTCAGGAGGGACGGAGCCCAGCTACTGGACCATGCACTTCGACGGCGCCTTCGCGGCCTGGAGTGCAGGGGCTGGTGCTGTCCTGACCTCACCAACAGGCGACAAGCTCTTCTACGCCGTCCAGTTGTGCTTCAAAGACAGCGACAAGGTCTCCAACAACATTGCTGAATATGAAGTCCTCCTCGCTGGGCTCAGAGCTGCCATTGCCCTCGGCATCAAGTGCATCCTCATCAAGGGCGACTCACAGCTCCTCATCAACTTCTCCAACAAGGGCTACACGCCTAAGGACACCTACATGGTAGCCTACCTTGAAGAGGTACGCAAACTCGAGAAGCACTTCAGAGGCATGGAGCTCGCTAGGCGAGCGGCAAGAAGGGAAGCCCAGAAGCCTGGAGTGTTCGAGGAGAGACTCGCCAGGTCCTCGGTCAAGCAACCATCGGTCAACATGTGCATAAATGAGGAGCTCCCACCAGCCCCATCAAGTGGAGCACCAAACTGCGGGCTGCCCTCAGGCGATCGCCTGCTGATGACCCTGGTACGCCAAGACACTGGTTGGATCGACGAGATCAAGAGCTACTTGCAAGATCGAGTCCTTCCCGAAGAAGATGTAGAGGCCGAGAGGGTTGCTCGCCAGGCCAAGTCCTACTGCCTCCACGACGGAGACCTGTACCGTAAGCGCCCCAATGGGGTTGCGTTGCGGTGCGTCCCTGCCGAGGAAGGCCGCCAGCTCATCAACGACATCCACAGCGGAGAATGCGGCCACCATTCATCCTCACGCACCCTCGCAGGCAAGGTCTTCCGGAGTGGCTTCTACTGGCCTTCAGTGCTTCAAGATGCAGCCGCAATCGTCCAGTCCTGCGACGCCTGCCAATTCAACGCCAAGAAAATTCACCAGCCCGCGCAAGGACTCCAAACTATCCCGCTCTCCTGGCCGTTCGCGGTCCGGGGGCTGGACCTCCTGGGACCTTTCCTGCGAGCGCTCGGGGGCTACTGCTACCTCTACGTCGCCATCGACAAGTTCACCAAGTGGCCTGAGGTGGAAACCGTGCGCACCATCCCGGCGAAATCAGCGGTAAAGTTCATCAGGAGCTTGGTCTGCCGCTTTGGCGTGCCCAACCGCATCATCACTGACAACGGCTCACAATTCATCAGCGACGCCTTCAAGTCCTACTGCGGCAGCCTCGGCGCCCAAATCTGCTACGCCTCGGTGGCTCACCCACGAAGCAACGGGCAGGCCGAGCGAGCCAACGCCGAGGTGCTCAAGGGCCTCAAGACGAGAAGCTTCAACCACCTCAAGACCAGCGGCAAGCACTGGATCGATGAGCTCCCCTCGGTGCTCTAGTCCATCCGCACCACGCCAACGAATCCCACTGGCCAGACGCCGTTCTCTGTCGTCTATGGCGCTGAAGCCGTTCTCCCCAGCGAGATCACCCACGGCTCTCCACGAGTCTTGGCCTTCAATGAGGCTGAGCTGGACGAACTCCGCAATGACGACCTGCTGCTGCTCGAGGGGCTTCGCCGCAATGCGGCCCTGAGAGCGGCAAGGTACAAGCAAGACCTCCGTCGCTACTCTCGAAGTAGGAGACCTTGTCCTGAGGAGAATCCTCTCCAGGGCAGGCCTCCACAAGCTAATGTGGGAAGGACCCTACAGGGTCGTGCACATCGCCAGGCCTGGCTCCACGCGGCTCGAGATGGAGGACGGAATTCCTGTCGCCAACCCCTGGAACATCCAGCACCTGCGCAAGTTCTACCCCTGATCGTCCTCGACGAGCAACTTTTTGCGTCAAGGGAGAGCTTCGCGCCATCATCCTCCACGAGGAAAATATTCGAGCTCCCCTCTCTACTATACGTTGCCACGGGCCGTTCGAGAAGACTCTCAAGCCACCACGCCTCGGCAAGGTGACTTCTTCAAGCACCATGCCTTGGCGAGGTGGATCCCCATGCCCAGACATGGCGGACCACAGGCTCTACGAAGCCACCCCCGCATATGGGCCCCCTCTGAGCTCTCTCTACATGCGTCGCCTCGGGCCGCGAGAGTCTCAGCCACTCCATGTGGAACCCCATGCCCAGACATGGCGGATTTTGTACTTCTGGCCACGCCAGTGTAATGAACCCTTGTTTCAGGTCACTTTGAACCTTTGCGCTTCGCGCAAGCATATGTTGTTGCTTCGGTAAGCAGTTATATTATCGCATTTCATCCTTGCTCGTATGATCCCTCCTGTGCATCTCGCGAGCGGGGGCTGAGCATGGTGCCTGTGCCTCGGGAGCATCCCAGCAGCGCCTCAAACCCAAGGGATCCGAGCTCTGACCTCACGGGTCAGCTCTCATGTACGTCAACTCCCAAGGAGCTCTGAACTCATGGGCCAGCTCCCGTGCACGTCAACGCACCAAGGACCTTGGTGCCTGTTCTCCTCGCGAGACACACATGAAGGAACCTACGAGCGCGCATGAGTTATCTAGCTATGTATTGCTTGTGGGTATGCCTATCTGTCCAAACACAGGAAAGCAGGTTCAAAACAAGCCTCAGGCAACCTCGGGAGGGAAAATGCCTCATCAGGGAACCAACACCCTCTCCATGGCAAAAACGCCTCATCAGGGAACCAACACCCTCTCCAAGGCAAAAACGCCTCATGAAGCTAAGTCCAAACACTTGGTTAAATTTCCTTTCGCTGGTTTTTGTCCCTCGAGCCTCTTTTCTCTCTCCTATGCCTCATGGGCTACTTGCGCGTTAAAGGGGAGCCCCGAGCATCACGCCTCGGGAGCTCTTACTTCTCGAGGCCTCGCGCACACCCCGGCCTTGTGGAGCCCTGACTCTCACATACCAAAGCGGCGGTGGTGTAGCGCTAAGAGAGGGTCCTAAGACATAGAGCGAAAAAGACATGAAGGGAAAGATAAAAGCCTCCCGAGGGATATTCACAAGCGCATTAATGTAAAACTTAAACAAGTCTTTACAAGCAAAATACTAAGATAATGTGTGCCCCATGCACATCCAGCCGCAGTAAAGAGCTCAGGACGTTGGGCCTCCTGAGGTGCCCCCGTCGTCCGCAGCGGCATTTTCCTCCTCTTCCGCGGCTTTCTCCTCGCCATCGTCCTCGTCCTCCTCTACCTCGACCTGGTCGAACTTCTTGGCATACGCCTCTGCGGCCTTCTGCATCCTGTCGCTCACCGCAATGCGGCAGCTGAGGTCGACGGGTGCCGTCACGGCCTCGAGGTCGAGGGAAGCCTGAAGCCTCGCAAGGTTGGAGAAGATGCGGCAAGTGGCGAGGATGAGGAGATCGCAGCTCTCCTCCACGACACGTTCATCGAGGCTCTTCGCGGTCTCTTCAAGCTTCATGAGGAATCGCTCGAAGAAGAATGCGTACCCGGCCTCGTCGTCGTTCCCCTCTGCGGTGAAGGAGGGGACCTCGGTCCCCAGGCGGACCCCAACAGCACGCGTGCGGGACACCAGTTCTTGGAGCATGCGCTGGCGTGACATGGTTCGGGCGATCTGCGCGTTGCGCTGTGCCTCCTCCGCGGCGTCAGTAGCCAGCCCCACCTGCTGGTGGAGCTCGCTCAGGTCCTTCTCCAGGGCGGCGACCTTCTCCTCCGCGTGAGCCTGAGCGTCCCTGGCGCTCTGAAGGCGGGAGGCTATCTACTTCTCCCCCTTCTCGAGCCCCTTGATGCGGTTCTGGAGCTCATTGCGCTTCGTCGTGAAGCGCTCCTCCTGCTTCTTGGCCTTCTCGTCAAAACTCTTGGCGAGATCTTGGCGGATGAGCTTGACCCTGTCGTCGGCCTCCTCCTGAATTTTCTTCTGCTTCGCTGCGAGGCTGGCGTTGGCCTTCTCGAGGCGCTCCGCGTAGGTGGCCTCGTCCTGGGCCACTTGACTCTCGCGAGCCCGCAGCACCTCCTCGGAGGTGGCCTGATCCCTCTCGAGCTGCTGGACAGCTCTCCCTCGCGTCGCGTCAGCTCCGCTTCGCACTGTGTCAGCTGCTCCCCGCGAGCATCCAGTCTCTCGCGGAGCTCCTTCAAGCTGTCCTCGACGACTTTGGAGTCCATGATGAATTTTTGCTCTGTGGCCCAGATCTCCTGTTGATTGGAGGCGGTTTCCGCCTCGAGCGCCTCCCTCACGGCGTCCAATTGATCCATGGTCTCCGCCGCCTCCCGCTTCACGCTGTCGCGGTTCTCCTTGGCGAAGCGCATCGCCTCTTCGCGCGCCGCCCGGGCCGCCGCATCCTGCCGGCGGCAGCTCTCCACCCTCTCTCGGAGGAGGGCCCAGGCTTCGTCAAGCTCCGCCCGCTCCTGCGCCATGGCGAGTTCTTCTTCGACGTACTGCGTCTCCAGCTTGTCGAGCGTCTGCCGCGCTTGACTGAAGACGGAGCTACGGCAAGCTGTGTGACGGCGCGGCTCCCGCAGCGCCAAGATCCCCGCATCGCCGCGGGGTGCACAGGCCTCGACGCTTGGCGAGGTACCCGAGGCACCTTGCCTCGGGCTCACGGCTGCTCCTGGTGCGACCTGGGGGCTCGTGTGGCAGCCTGCTTCGCCGTCCGCGTTAGGAGCCCTCTGGGGACTGGGCGTCCTCTCGTCCCCGGCTCCGGCGTCCCTGTGCTCCGGAGGCGTTTCCTCCTCCTGCCCTCCGGGGGCAGATTCAGCCCCTCCTGTGCTAGCCACGCCTGCTGCGGCCTCGGGCTCGTCAGCCCCTCTTGTGGAGGCCTCTCCCTCTGGAGGTGGCTCCACGGTGGCCTCTTGGGCCTCCGCCTCGTCTGGCCTCTCCGAGGCTCGCGCGGCCTCGGTCGCTGCCTCGTTCTCCGCTGCCTCCTGCTGTATGGGAGGAGTGGCGGCCCGTGCTGGCGACGACGCCACCTCTTCAACCTCCCCCTCCGCGCGATGTTCATCCGCGGGAGGAGTAACCACACGCTGCGGCTCGTCAACCGCAGGCGTCGCCACGGTGGCGCCGACTGTCTCTCCAAGCTTGCGGAGCCGTCGCCTCTTCGGCGCCGCAAGGTTGCTAAAAAGAAAGACAAACAGAAGATCCTTCAGGTGGGTATTCGAAAGAAAAATCCTAAAGGAAAGAGGAAGGACCAGGGCTTACTCGTTAGCCATCTTCCACACCCTCTTCTTCGCCTTCGGCGGCTGGGGGCTGCTTGCTCTGGCTCCTTCTCGGGGCGCTCCTGCCTCCTCGCGAGGAGCGCCCCTCGCGGCCACGGCGTCCCTGTCGTGGGCAGACTTGGAGCGGGGCTCGCGGCGCCCTCCCTTGCCGCTGCTCTCCTCCTCCTCCTCCGCGGTGCGTTGGGAGGGAGCTCCGCGAGAGGGATCCTCGTCGCTGCTGGAGGAAATCACCTGGAGGTCCTCTTCAGGCGGTACGCTCCTTGAGGAGCCGGCAAAGTCTCCCGAGGGGTCAGCGGTTCCCGAGGCCTCGCCCTCGCCAGAGTCCTCCGCCTCGTCCGATTCTGACGGCTCGTCCATCTGATCCGGCTCCGCCGCCCGCGGGTTGCCACGGGGCCCGCGGTGTCCTTCGGGCACGATGCCCCATTCATCGAATATGGGTAGGCTCCTATGGTGCTTGCGCACATTCTCTTCCCCAAAGGTGAAGAGCGGTCGGGCCTCGTCGACGGCCGGGGCTGGGATGGCCGCCGTAGCGAAGAGGGTCCCCATGACCTTGTCCAATACCTCCGGAGTGAAGCTGTCCGTGCACAGGCGCATCCCATCCTCCGGGCCTGTGTACGTCCACATCGGCTCTGAATGCCACTGGAGGGGGGCAATGCGGCGCCTCGTGAAATCCTTCGCCACCATATGGCCGGTGAGTCTGGCGTCGCGGAGCCCCCGCAGGCACTTGTACACCGCGTCAAGCTTCGGGCCCTCGAAGCCCTCACTCGCCCAGCGTGCCCACTTCTTCGGGGGCGCCACGGGTATATCCAGGAGAGGGTTCTTCACCTTGGTGTCGACGAAGAACCACCACTGGCGGAAGTCCTCCACCTTCTTCGTCACCTTGGTGATGGCATTCTCGCCGCTCCACGCGATGGGGATGTAGTTCTTGCTCCTGGCGTCGGCGATGCGGAAGGAGACGCATCCGGTCCGCTCGTTCTACGCGGAGGACCGGAGTGCATAGAAGCTGCGGAAGAGCTCCACCAAAGGACGGATACCGACGTAGGCCTCGTAGAGGTAGGCGAAGATGGAGAGGATGAGGATGGAATTGGGATGAAGATGGAGGAGTTTGATCTGGTATGTCTCCAAAACCCCCATGAGGAAGTCGGAGAAAGGAGGAACAAGAGCGGTGGAGAGAGTGTGAAGGAAGCTGGGGTAGTACCCCTCACGAAGCTTGCTGCTACCGGCCGGCTTCATGCTTGTGGCGCCGTGCTCGCTGGTCTTCGCGGCCGCCAGGTGGCGCACCTTGTCGACCCCTGCCGAGTTGATGCGGGACCTCAGCAGCGCCTCCTTGGGTTCAGCACTCCGCGATGCCACCGCGGGCTTGCCAGCCTGCATCGGAGCCTTGTCCTTCTTGGGAGCGGCTGCTCTCTTGGGCGCCATGGTCGCAGAAGAGAAGAAAATCTTGGAGGTGATGCACTCTGGGAAGAAGGAGGCGTTTGGGGGAAGTGTGCGGCGGAGTAATGGGCGAAGTGATGGGCGCCATCATCGCGCGCAGGCTTTATTGACCAGTTGCCAAGGGCGTGGCGGGCCCCACCGGGTCGCCCGTTGGAGCCAAGGAGATCGTGGCTTCGGGCGCAACCGCTGCGCCCCACGTGTCACGGCCCAGGCAGGCATCGTTGGGCCCCCGACGCTTCGCCTGCATCCGCGGACTTCGGCGAGCCCATCGTGGGCCCGGGGGCTACTGTCGGCAGAGTGGGAACCAGGGTACCACGGGCCGGCCCGCTAGGGCCCACGACACTCTTCAGAAGATTTCGCTAAGGACCAGGCTCTCCAAGCCTGGCGAGCCTCGCGAGGGACCTCTCCTCGAGAGGGCATCTCGGATGCTGCCGTCGATTCTGCCAAGGATCAAGCCAAAAGGCTCGGCGAGGCCTCCAGCCTCGCGGGGTTCCTTCCCCACGAAGCAAGCTATGTCTCCGCGACAGAACGCACATGGGCTCTGCGCCCTCCGCAGAGTCACGGGCGCGCCTATGCGCGGTGACGACAGCGCCGCAGTTGCCACTCTCGTGTATAAAGCAGTCAACAATGCTGCACCAAGCAAAGGAGCTACAAGAATTGCCATTTCGGTGATAAGGAGACCATCTGCTGCTACACTCCAAGGGCAAAGTCACCGTGGGGCGCCTCCCAAGCCTCAGCAGCGCCAGCCCACCGTCCTGGCTGGACGGTGGCTTTTCCAGCTTTGGTGACGCTGCTCCCTGCCGTGGACCACGTCCATGGACTCCCCCTTTATCGTGCACCCGACCTCCTCCTTCGTCGCCATGTGATAGCCCTTCCCGCCTAGATATTTGGGGGAAGAGGTCCAGGACACCTATAAAAGGAGGGGGAGCACGTTCAGGCACCGGGATCTGAGATGTAGAGGTTAGAGAGTACTGTTCTAGCGATAGCCATTGTTAGCCACCTCGAGCTCCTGAAGCTCTCCTTGTACTGTAACCTCTACAAGAAGTGCAATACAACCAAGGCAGGACGTAGGGGTTTTACCTCTCCAGGAGGGCCCTGAACCTGGGTAACATCGTGAGTTCATCTCTGTAGTGCCGTCCCGCAGCGATCTCGATGAGCGCCGTCGCCGAGGCACGTTGAGGGTTGTTTGATTCCGTGTTCAGCCCCTTACTCGATTCCTTACCTAGTGAGATACACCCAGTTGCTGGGACAGTTCTCCGACAAATGTTATGAAGCTGGAGACCGTAATGATCTAAGATCTCTAGCATGAAAGCCGAAGACGGCAAAGAGAAACCCCGGGCGACATGGGAGGAAAGGCGTACCCATTCGTCTTGAATCGGTGTAGGAGTCAGATCGCCGAAGGAGGATCCTCAAGCCGAAGCTGAATTTTAAGCCGGAGGGATGGCACCGTCTGCTACCATACCGTCGAGCTCGTCATCATCCACCCCTTAACAACCCTAGTTGTGGGCAGGATTGCTGGCGGTGCCTTTATTGTCGCTGGCTTCCTCCTCTTCTTCTTCCTCGGTTGTCGTGGTATTGTCGAATCTAGCCACGATAGGGGTGTGCTGATGTATTAAAATAAGTTGGGTGGTGCCCCAAGCGAAGGCGGAATTGCAGCTAGTAGCAGTTTTCCCTCGTTTAACGAACCGAGGTTTATCAAACTAGTAGGACTTTGAAATCAACAACGAGGTGAATGTTGAAGATCTCTAGCGCTTGATCTTCAACAGACGCGGACCTGCACACACTCAACCAAAATACTTTGCCCCCAACGGCGGAAAGGTTGTCAATCTTCCCGGTCTCGCAGAAAACAAAGCGGTTAATTGTATGATGAAATAAATAAAATATGAAAAGTGACCAGAGGTATAATGATGATTAAAAGAAAGTAAATGAGGTTGTAAACAATGTAAAAAGATGGATCGGGGGCCATGGGTTCACTAGTGGAGTCTCTCAAGTAAATAAAATATGCATATGATGGGTGAACGAATTACAGCTAGGCAATTGACAATATCATGACACAAACCCAATTTAGCTATGACAAAAAGGACATGATAATATTTATGGAGGCATCACGACAAGGAACAAAGACCGTTGAGTCCAACTACGTCTTTGTCTAAAAAGTCCACCGTGGGATCGCTATCCAGCCTGTCACCCAACGATATTAAGTTGCAAGCAACAAACAATTGCATTAAGTAAAGTGCATGAAGTAAGCAATAATAATATCAAAAGTGACATTAACACCGCTGTTTTACCCTTAGTAGCAACAGCACACCCTTACCCTTAGACATTTCTGTCACTCGTGCCCAGGAACAAAAGGGGCATGAACCCACTATCTAGCATCAATACCCTCTCTTGGAGATACACACAATCACTTGGCCAAAGTAACTACGCACATCGGAGAGCACGCAAGAACATAAATTACTCATATAAGAATCGTGCACAATCTAAACATAACTTCATAATCCATCGGATCCTAGCAAACACATCACATAGCATTACAATAATCGATCTTGATCATGTTAGGCAGCTAACAAGATCATAAGACATGAAGCACAAGAGAGAGATACTACCAAGTAGCTACTGCCATGGACCCGTAGTCCAAGGTGAGACTACTCACAAATCATCCCGGAGGAAGGCATGGCGATGAAGAGCCCTCCAGGATCGATCTCCCCTCCGGCAGAGTGTCGAGATCAGCTTCAGATTGGACCCCGAACTAGGGTTTTCGGTGACGGCGCGTCGGGGTCGATTTTCTGGAAAATAATGGCCGCCTCGACGTTTTTAGGTTAAAAGGGATTTTATAGGCGTCGGAGGGGGCCGAGGGGACGCCCTAGGAGCAGGGATCAGGTCCCACCCGTGGGTCTAGGTGGCGCCATGGCAGCAGGCCGCCCCTGCCCTGTGGGTGGCCCCCCAGGCTGCCCTTTGGTCCACTGGTGTCTTCCGTCGCATAAAAATCTCAGTAAATTTTGAGCTCAATCCGACGATATTTCCTGTGGTGGATTTTCTGAAATACAAAAACAGCAAAAATAGGAAACTGGCACTTGGGATCTTGTCAATAGGTTAGTCTGACAAAATGCATAAAAATGATATAAATGACAGTGAAAACATGTGACAATATCACAAAACTAGCATGGATCACTCAAAAATTATAGATACGTTTGAGACGTATCAGGGTGCCATCGAGCTAGGTAGAGAGGTGGGTATAGAAGATGCGGGAGATTCCGGTGACGGGATGAGCACGAGTTTACCCAGCTTCGGATCTCGCAAGGGTGGCGAAACCGTAAGTGCTGCTATAATTCACTATAAGGCAATATGCGCCAATTACAATCAAAGTTATGCCTCTTGCCCTAAGGCGTCCCGTAGGCCGGCTTATAAAGGTGTCCGGACCTAGGGCTTACATGAGGAAACCTAACCGACTAAGTCATAGAGTTCTACTCTAACCCAGCTTGGCCCTTGCCTTGAGCGCTAAGTCATCCGCAATGCAGGCCAGCTTCTGGAACCTTTCCTTAGTCGGATGGGCCTCCTACGCTTCATCGTACTGGGCCGCCTGGTAAGACGGATTTCGGCTTACCACCACTATGGTCCACCCAGGTACGCTGGCTTTAGTCTCCTTTCTGGAAGGTTCAGATGTAGGAAGGTCTGAAACAAGGCAAAAACTATTCAATGGGGTACCTGTTCCGCATAACCCCAATAGTAGCCCCCGGAAAGCTTCAAGTACTTCAGCGGTTGGCTTCAATCTTTCGGCAATGTGTTGTCTGGGTAATTCATCATCCGTTGTTAGGCTTGGAGCATTGCCAGAAACTTGTAGTCGTGCCGAACAAGTTTGTCGACTTTGGTGTGCCGGTTCTTCATGTCAAAAAGCAATTGAGAGCATATGGACACGCGTCTATCGATTTGACTGGAGTGACATCTTTGAATGCGGGGCTAGTTTTCATTTTTCCAGCGCTGGAACCGAGGCATCGGAGAGAAGGAACTTCTCCAATGGTCTTATTCCGTGACGCGTGGTGGAAATCTCGGCCCAGAGCCGTTGCACAAATCTCGGCGCGCCCGCTATAAAAGCGGGTCGCCTCGCCTTCGCCACGGTCTCCACACCATTTGCAACCCTAGCACTCTCATCTTCCCCAGATCTCATCTCCCGAGCTTCAACTTTTCCTCCGTGCTCCATGGCTTCCAGCGCACCGGGCTTCCCTATCATCAACGCAACACCGCTGGACACAGCGCCGCGGATGGGAGGTACGGTTTCCACCACCGCTGCCGCTGGCTCCGCGCCTTCCACCGCTCCTTTGGCTTCTTCCTCCTCTGCTCCGGTGGATTCTTCCTCTGCTGCAATCTTAAGCCGTGATGAGGTTGCCCTAGCCAGGGCTACATCTGAAGCCGTGGCAACGGTGGCTTCGGCTTCTGCAACTGCTGCCGATGTGGCTGAAGAAACTCGATCCACTGAAGAAGAAGAGGAAGAAGCCGACGACAATGAGGGCGCCGCCAACAACCCTACCCACAACTGGGTCTGCTCCGGAGTAGAAGAAGGCAAACTGGAGGGCATGGCCTCTGATGGTGTCCTCCCTCCGGCTTCGGCTTCTGCGCCGACTTGGCGATCCGCTTTTGGCGACCTGTCTCCGACACCAGTCAAGGATGAGCGGGTACTCCTTTCTTCCCACATAGCTAGGGGTTTCTCTTTGCCACCTTCGGCTTTTCTGATAGAGATCCTAGATCACTACTGTCGGGGATATGAACCCCGGATATCCCAAAGAAGCCTATTCCTTCAGTTCTCCGCAGGCCGGCTGAACAAGTGCCGGCTGCGCAGTGCCGCCTGAAACCCGCCGGATGAAGCAAGCCGCCCGCGTCTACCCGGATGCGGATCTCCGGCTGGGCTGAAGCCGGACGCACCAACCGACAACTCCGTATGAGTGGGCCCAGTCCGTATAACTGCTCTGGGTGAACAGTACCCCTTGTCGGGCATCTCCTGTACCGAATCATGACAACAAGCTCCAGCCGGCTCAGAAAGTAGTGATGTCATAGGGACAAACTTGTAACTTCCCTGTAACCTAAAACCCTAGCCCGCTGCCTATATAAAGCGGGCTAGAGCCTCCTGCGCAAAGGAGAGAGGCATCGTGTGAAAGTAGAAGAGACCTACACGCGCACGTAGCATCACCTTCAACCTCCAGCCGGCTAGGATCTCCAGCCGGCTGCCACCCGAAACAGCTCAAGGAGCACCATTGTAGCCCGATTCTGTGATCAAGCAATAAGAACAAGAAGAGCAGGACGTAGGGGTGTTACCTCCGCAAGGAGGGCCCTGAACCTGGGTAACTAGCGTGTGTTTTGCGTGCTTGTTGCCCAATCCCGCGCGAGCATCCATCGTCGCCTGCCCCATAATCTTTTCCATCTCTGATGGATATGCCGTGCAACCCACCACGACATTTGGCGCCCACCGTGGGGCTCGCAACGAGCGGAGTCACGTTCTGCGCGGGATCCCGGACCGTAGATGATCGGCGGATCGTCTCCGGCCTCGTGCTCTCCATCGGCTCCATCGACTGCGTCCTCGACAACACCAAGAGCTTCGCCGACGTGGGCTTCACCAGCGGAGGCACGGTCATCACCCTTGGCGATTTCCATGTCTACGTCGCCGTCGCCGCCAAGGAATACCCGGAGGTGGTCTACTCGAGCTTGGCTCCTTCGATCTTCGACGCCAGCACCTGCAACGACGACTCCGCCTTCGGCTACCTCAACTCCGGCGATGCCGACTGCGACGACGACAAGCTCAACGTCTACGCCGAGGTGCACATGGTCGAGTACGCGGCGGCGGGAGGCGCCGTCGCCGCTACTGTTCACGAAGCTGGCGAACTCTCTCGTTTCCAGCGCAACCTTGAGGCCGACTTCGAGCTGCTAAGCACCCCCATCGCGCCGGGTGCGGATCCAGCCAAGGCGGCGGCTGAACTCGAGAGGATGCGTCAACAGATATATGACAAGGATCTTCACCTCGCATCAACGCAGCGCCGACTCAACGCCACGATGCGCGAGTACAACACCACCCACGGCTTCGAGTCGGCAAGAGGCAACACGGAGAAGCTGAATGAGGTCAGGCGCAAAGGAGGGGATCTCGGCGGTGTCCTGAACCGTGCCGGCCAGCCGCACGAGCATTCAGACATCATCCTGCCCGAGTACAGCAACCCGGTGCAAAACATGAAGGCTGCGGAGGCGGCCGCAGCAGAACTACCCCATCTCCAAGGTGAGGAGCTACGCCAACAAGCACGCCGGGTCCAAGAGCTCATCGCCGCGGCCAACCGGCAGCAACGCGAAACCGAGGCGACGGCGAGCCGAGAACATCATGAGCCGCCTCCCGGCTACGATCCAGCCGACAAGTCCAAGCAAGGCGCTGAGGCGTCATCCACGAGCCGCGGAAGGGCGAAGGACAAGCAACCACGAGCTCACCGCGAGGGGAGCGCAAGCTCGCATCCTCGTGATCGCGGCCACGATCCGGCTGGACGACGCGAAGACGGCAACCGGAACGGGCCGCAAACCGGTCGCAGCGTCAAGGAGCGAATCGGACACAAGGTCACCATCAAGGAGCGCCTGGGACCGCTGGGGCCCGAAACGAGCCACGACGCTCGCCTCCGCATCGACGCGCTCAAGGCGTCAAGCATCATCGAGGAGGAAGACATCGCCGCACATCGCTGCTTCAGACCTCGCATCCGGACCGAGCAATTCCCGCGGGGATTCACCCTCCCAAGGGATACACCCAAGTACAACGGCTCTGCGAAGCCAGAAGACTGGCTCGCCGATTACGTCACGGCGGTCAACATCGCAGGCGGCAACAAGCGGGTGGCCGTACGCTATGTGCCACTCATGCTCCAAGGGTCGGCTCGGACTTGGCTGAACATCCTGCCGGCTGAAAGCGTCAATAGCTGGCTGGACTTTGAGGAGGTGTTCAACCGCAATTTCACAGGCACCTACTTGCGCCCCGGCAACGCACAGCTGCTCGCGTTGTGCAAGCAGAAAGACAGCGAGTCGGACCGAGCCTACCTCACCCGGTGGACTAGCCTACGCAACTCCTGCGAGGGAATCCTCGAGCTCCAAGCCGTCCAGTACTTCATTCAAGGTTGCCGAGACCAGACGCTGCTCAAGCACAGGCTCCTAAGGAAGAGCCCGAAGACCATGGCGGAGCTCATGGCAATCGCCGACGAATACGCCACCGCCGACGCGGGCATGACCAACCCGATCCGACTCGACGAAGCCGGAAGAATCATCACGACGGAGCCGCTGCACGCCGCAGCCGGGCAGAGAACCAGGAAGGGGGAAAATCAACCCGGCGTGACTCCGAAGCGGCCGGCAAGCGCAAGTCCACGGACGACCGCGTCGAGACCAAGGTCGTCGCCACTACCGAGGGAAGGCCGGCAGGAGGCTTCGACAACCGCCGCATGAGGACGAGTAGCGACATGCGCCGGACGAGGGCGAGGAATAGCTACGAGTTCCTACTCGATCAACCATGCCGGAACCATGGCGACCGGTCGGCGAACCACACCGTTCGGCAATGCACCCTCGGCCGCCCAAGGCCACCACCGTACGAGCGACGAAATCCGCCTCCGCCTCTGGACGAAGCCGGACGAGACGATCGAAGACGCGACGACGGACGGCGCGAAGACAGGAATCGCGATGATCGCCAACGCGAAGAACAGAGGAGGGAGAGCCTTCCTGCTCCGCCTCCTAGGGGTCCAGACGGCTACCAGAATCCGGATGCCGCCTACATCGTGTTCGTCAGCGAGCGCGACGACAAGCGAAGCCGGCGCGAGCGATTCAAGGCGGTGAATGCGGTGGTTCCACCCGTCCCCCAGTACCTCAACTAGTCACAAGAACCAATCACGTGGGATCACCGCGACCACCCGGAGCTGATGCCCAACCCAGGCGGCTATGCTCTAGTCCTGGAACCCATGATCATCTCCACCAAGCGCGCCTGCACCTTCTCACGCGTCCTCATCGACGGGGGTAGCAGCATCAACATCCTCTACCGTGACACGCTGGAGAAGCTGGGAGTCTCCGAGTCCAGCTTGGCGCCGAGCCGGACGGTCTTCCACGGCATCGTGCCGGGGCGAGCCGACTCATCCGGCTAGACGTCCTATTTGGCACCAAGAGCAACCACCGCAACGAGACCGTCTCCTTCGAGGTGGTCAACCACTCCAGTGCCTACCACACCATCCTCGGGCGGCCGGCGCTCGCCAAGTTCATGGCGGTGCCACACTACGCTTACCTCAAGATGAACCTACTAGGCCCATGCGGGATCATCACCGTCGCCGGAGACTACAAACGCTCCATCGCCTGCGCCTCCGATAGCGGGAAGGTGGCCGAGACCATGGTCTGCAATGAGGAGATGAGACAATTCAAGCGCAAGGCCAGCGAGGAAAAGCTGGAGATTCCGGAGTCGGCCAAGTTGGCTGGCGAGTCGAATTTCCAAGCGGCGCGAGACACAAAGAAGATCTACTTCGACGACAACGACAAATCCAAGTTCGTCACTGTGGGGGCGAGCCTGGACCCCAAATAGGAAAGCGCGCTCGTCGAGTTCCTCCGTGAGAACCGGGACATCTTCGCGTGGTCCCCCAAGGACATGCCGTGTGTACCAAGGGAACTCGCCGAGCACTCTCTACACGTCCGTCCAGATGCCAAGCCGGTGAAGCAGTCCCTGCGACGCTTCCCGGAAGGAAGAAGACAGTTGATAGGAGAAGAAATAGCACGGCTAACTCGCGGCCGGATTCATCAAGGAAGTACAACACACGGAGTGGCTGGCCAATCTAGTGATGGTGGAAAAAAAGAACAAACGGTGGCGGATGTGTATCGATTACACCCACCTCAACAAGGCTTGCCCTAAGGATCCCTTCGCGTTACCACGCATCGACCAAGTGATCGACTCCACGGCCGGCTGCGACCTCCTCGACGCCTACTCTGGTTACCACCAAATTCCGCTGAACCCGGACGACCAGCTCAAGACCGCCTTCATCACCCCCTACGGCCCATACTGCTACACCACCATGCCGTTCGGTTTGAAGAACGCGGGGGCAACATAACAGCGCTGCATGCAAAAGTGCTTGCACGACCAGATCGGTCGCAACGCGCACGCCTACGTTGACGATGTCGTCATCAAGACCAAGGAGAAGCACACCCTCCTCACCGACCTCAAGGAAACCTTCGACAACTTGCGCCGCTTCCAGATGAAGCTCAACCCGGAGAAATGTGTGTTCGGCGTTCCAGCCAGACAGCTACTCGGCTACCTTGTGTCGGTACGAGGAATCGAGGCCAACCCGGAGAAAATCGCCGCCATCGACAACATGCGACAACCAAGAAGCGTCAAGGACATCCAAAAGTTCACCGGTTGCCTGGCATCCCTCAGCCGCTTCATCAGCCGGCTCGGCGAGAAGGCTCTCCCGCTCTACCATTTGCTGAAGAAGACTGACAAGTTCGTCTGGAGCGACGCGGCAGATGCCGCCTTCAAGGAACTCAAGCGTGCGATGGCCACCACCCCGGTCTTAGCACCTCCGGCTCCGAAGGAGCCCATGCTCATTTACATTGCCGCCTCCAACCTAGTCGTCAGCGTCGTCCTGGTGGTGGAGCGAGATGAAGCCGGCAAGCAGCGGCCGATTCAGCGGCCAGTCTACTACCTCAGCGAGGTGCTCTCACAGTCAAAGCAGAATTACCCACACTACCAGAAGCTCGTATACGGCGTGTACATGGCAACGAAGAAGCTGAAGCACTACTTTCAAGAGCATCCGATCAAAGTGATAAGCGATGCGCCGCTTGCCGAGATCATAGGCAACAAGGACGCAACCGGCAGAGTCGCGAAATGGGCGATCAACCTGACGGCGCACGGAGTCGAATATGGCAAGAGAACAGCGATCAAGTCACAGGAGCTGGCTGACTTTCTAGCCGACTGGACGGAGACGGACCACGTGCCGCCGCCCCCCCGACTCCGGCGAACATTGGCTCATGCACTTCGACGGTTCCAAAAGATACTGGGGACTCGGCGTCGGAGTCGTCCTCACCTCACCCAAGGGGGGCCGACTCGAGTACGTGCTACGAATCCACTTCACAGCGTCCAACAATGTAGCCGAATATGAAGCTCTCGCGCACGGCCTCAAGCTCGCCAAGGCCATGAACATCAAGCGGATCCTCTGCTGCGGCGACTCCGACTTGGTGGTCTAGCAGACCACTGGTCATTGCGACGCCAAGGACCCCAACATGGCCGCTTACCGCTTCTTTGTCCAGCAGCTCGCGGGATGCTTCGACAGATGCGAATTCCACCACATACACCGCTCCAACAACGAGGCGGCTGACACTTTGGCGAACATTGGCTCTCTTCGCGAGGAAATCCCACCCGGCGTCGCCGTCGAGAAGCTGTACAAGCCATCAATCACGCCGTGTCCCGGCTCCGACTCCATCCGGATGCCGCCGGGCGCGGAGTCGGCTGGGCCGTCTCCAGGCGAACCGGAAACCGTCGAGGTCCTCATCATCGAAGAGGCTCCGCCATGGACCCAACCCTTCCTCGCCTACCTCGCCAACGACGAGCTCCCGGAGGACGAGCTCATCGCCAGGCAAATCAAACGCCGAGCAAGTGCTTACACCATCATCAACAACGAGTTGTACAAGCGCAGTGTCTCTGGGATATTCCAGCGCTGTGTGAGCCAACAAGAAGGAATCAAGATACTCAAAGAAATTCATCAAGGCGAATGCGGTCATCATGTAACGCCCCGACCCCGGAATTATACAGAGAGGCTATGTAGTTGGCACAACCATCAATGTATAAAACAAAGATCGAGACTTGTGGAACAGAACTGGCACAAAGCATGACTCTACGACACAAAACATATAGCAACTCATATAACGAGAAGAATACAAATATTACAAGCAAAAGGATCACATATCCAACAATTCAACAAGCGGAAGCGGGTAGTGTTGTCTAACAACAAGAAGCAAAATATGGCCTAAGAGGCCTACAATAAACATCATCCCAGCCAGCTTGTTCCACGGTCCCAAGCTGCCACCTGGGAACCCCAGACTAGTAGTCGACGTCAACGAAGAACCCACCTAGTTGCTCGGTGTCGTCCTCCTCTGAAATACAAAATCATAGAGGCAGCAAAGAGAGACTGAGTACGATGTACTCGCAAGTTTAGTAGGGCGATATAGGCCCAATGACTGACGGAGGCTCTAAAGCTGTATAATGTAGTTCTTTTGCATAAAGCTAACTTTCATAAACCGAAACTTAAAAGACACATGGCATTCGTCTACTCAGAATATTTTTATAAAGGGGTAAGAGAGTAACATTATCACCTTTCGGTTCGCGGCGAACCTACTCACAACCATCACCACTCATCTCACACAAAGGCACTCCCTCGACTCACCCTCGAGGAAATGAACCTTTATCACAATTTTATTAATGCAACCTCTAGCTGCCATATCAATTAGGTTAAAGTTATCTATGAGCTAATCCGCCTTTCCCAAGAGTTTGTCCATAACCGTGGACACGGCTTTTCGAAAAGATTTACCCTGCAGGGGTGTACTAATTTACCCATTGGTACCGTCCGGCTCACCTGAGTGGCCCTCTTCCGGGGAAGGCCGGCAAGCGGGCGCGGTTAAACCTTTACCTCACGTGAGAATATCCAAGAGTCATCTGTGGCCACAGGACAGGTTCAGCGCTCTCAGCGCCCTGCCCCATCGCCACGTCCTAAACACAAATCCTCATCAACATCATCTTTCCACTCACACGCAAATGGAAAACCGAACTAGAGGACCCTTGGATACGCCCGCACAAGTTATTCGGTCAGTAAGGCGCCCATACACCCACCAATGGCAGCACGCTCGGTTCTTGGTTCTAGCTAAAAGCACTCTCAGCCTAGGCGGCAAGAATGAGGCAAACCACCCTCCCCGAGGGCAACTCATCCAAGCCTTTAGCAATTTAATTAAGCATCACATTTATCCACCATGCCCGAATCATTCCATCAACATCAACAAGTATGGAATTCAATAACGGACATAACTAGTATCTCAACTAAGCATTTCTAAGCATGGCTAAGCATATAACCAATAATTATATTAGTATCCGGCCAACACATAAACACTAGGGTTCATTGGTAGGGATACATGTGATTGGCTCGGGGAAAACATGCAATCATAGGATATTCTAATATTTATCAAAAGAGACACTTGAACCGCATGCAATATTATGGTGGATAAAATAATTTGATAAAATCATAGGATGCTAGATGCCAAGAAGGTTAGGTTATCTCTTGCCTTGCTGCCCGGGCGCGTAGTATTGATCGTCGGGGTAGTTATCGGTAACCTCGACTCCGGAATCTATCGATACCCAAAAGAGAAAATACAAAGAACACATAAATCACACGATCACAAGGTGCAATGCGCAAACACATGATGACATGTCCAATTGATGCAAAGATAAATCATTTAATTTGTTCAACAAATTAAATGGAGTTCCAAATAATTAGCGCAATTATTTGGAAGTAACCCCATATTTACCTTAGTGACCACAATCTTTTAAATCAATAAATTATTAGAGAAGTGGCCCAATTATGCATGAACATGACATGAATGGATAGGTTTCGTTCTTCCGATCATTTCGGTAATTTATTTGTAAATTTCGGAGCACCGATGATTAATTGACAAAATAATTAAATAATTGAAATTACTTCATTTAATCAAATTATGAATAACATCAAATAAAAGTTTGTGATCATGATGTGATAAGTGCATGGTTTGATAGCATTTGACATGTTGATCACTTTGATATTTACTTCATGATTTTTGGACAAATATTTAATAAGTTATGAATTTTCCTAATTTGGTATTAATTAACCCATTTTAGGAATTCTTAAATAACCAAAATAATATAATTCCAAAAGAAAGTTACAATGATTTCAATTGGTGGAGTTTGCTTTCCTGAACATTTTGAAATTTGATTTGCCCAATTTGGATCATTATTTAACAAGATATGCATTATTTGATTTAACTCTAATTCACAAAAAGGAGAAACCACAAAGGGGCAGGCAGGCCGGCCAGGCCGGGGTGCAGGCCGGCCATTATGGCCGGGCCACAGCCCGAGAGGCCCCGGCCACCGGGCCGGCCCATATGGCCGGGCAGGGACCCGAGAGGCCCCGGCCTCGTGGCCGGTCAGGCCGGGGGGGGGGTCAGGCCGGGCGCGCGTAGTGACGACGCTGACGTCGCCGGCGACCAGAATCGGGCGGCGGAAGAGGGGGAGAGGACGCGGGAGAGGCTAACAAGGAAGCACGCCTCACCTTGGTGTCGTGAGTGTGGACGGCGACGGCGAGGGACGGCGGAATCGCCGGGAATCTGGCCGGCGGGGACGCGGCCGAGGCGAGGTCGAGGACGCGGCCGTCGAGGACGAGGCACCCCGGCTCGATTTCTCCGGTGGAGAGGGAGAAGGGAACGCGGCGGAGTGATTGACGGCGTCGGCTGGTCCCGGGGCGTCCAGAGCGCGGCAATCGACGGCGACGGCGTCGGCACCACGGCAGACCGCACGGGGTAGAGAAGGGAAGGAGGCGAGGAGGAGCAGAGGAGGGGAAAAGAGCAGGTGAGCGTCCCGGTCGTCGTGGGTCGCCTTGGCCTCCAGCTATGCAGGGGAGGGGCCGACATTCGTGCGGCATGGCCACGGCATGGCGCCAGTGGCCATGGTCGGCACGGTGAGAGGAGAGGAAAAAGGATTTTCGCAAAAAGGTCCCTGGGAATTTTGAAAACAAATTGCAAATTGGTCCTGAAGCAGCTTCCAGCAATTTTAAAGGGCACCAGGACATTTTTGTAAATTCCAGGAAAATTCATATAGGCTAGAATTAACTCTCAGCAACACCACAAAATTTGGTGAGGCCAAATAAAATGTTTTTACCAACCTTTGTTCAAAGGGGTTTAGATTTAGTTATTTTTGATAAAAGCAAAAAGCCTCTAATTGGAGCAATTAACCATTTCCAAAAATAGCGAAATTAAACATGGTGGCTCCCAACATAATAATGAAGCACTCCATGAATTTAGTTTGAATTTTTGGAAGTTCCAACTTGGTTCCAAAAATAGGAATGGAATTAAGCCAATTTAAATTCTCATAATTTATTTATTTGATTGGCATTTATAAAAATCAATTCTTAGAACTTCCGGGACACTTTGGAAATTCAAGAATAAGTTGGTTTGGCCATTTTGGGCAAAGCATTCAGTTTTGGAAATTTGAGGAAGGGTTTTGCTTCCCTTGTTTTAAGGTGTTGCTTTGTTTCCAAGTGTTGCTTTATTTAGAATTAGCAATTTAAATAATTATGCCATGATGCAATACAAAGCAAAAAGTGAAAATTTGGCCCATATTTTAGGGTACCAAATCTGGGCTGTTACAATTCTACCCCCCTTACAAGAATCTCGCCCCGAGATTCTAGAGTAGAAGTTGTGATGAGTGAGAACATAGAAACTCCTAACTTTAACAATCTACTAGATTCTCACGATGATCTTCCTTGTTCCAGAGATTGGCTAATTAACTTGACATGCCAAAAAGGCGGAAAGAACAGGAGATAACTTACGGTGACGGACAAGAGGAAGCTTGCCCAAAACCTAAGCCATTGAGGGAACAAGGAACGACTTGACCAAACAAAAGTCGAGCCGATGATAGGACAACCGATCACCAAGACTTCACTTCAAACCACCCGTTGGGTAGACCGTAGAGATTTGGCTCCGTGAGGAGAGAGGCATCTTCTGGACTCCACACTTCGGATACACAAGAGATTTCCATAAGATTGAGGATTGGGCCCTAAGACGACTGGTGAAATGACCCAACTTCCGTGTGATTGGGCAAACCTTGATTTTCACCAAGGTGGGAAGGATATAGCATTGGATCCACAATTAGCTAGAGAGGTAAAACCTGATATTGAGCTATTGCCACGAGATAGATGGAGTAGGAGGATTTACCGATAGATATTTAGCAACTCCGTAGTGAGGTTCTCCTTGAGGTTCTAGGTATCACACTCCGGCTTCGGGATAACCTCCAATCGTTCATCAAGTGGAGATCGTACTTGGGGATAGAGAAAGGACCTTAGGGGAAAACTTCTAGAACCAGTTACACATGATTCTCATGGATAGCGGTGGATTTTGAAAGAGTTAGGAGATCCAGTCAAAAGACCTTCCGGTGAGGTGCGTGAACCACAACATTGCACTTGTCGGGGTTTCCGGATAGCAATAGGTCATACTCTTGATAAACACCAAGCGTCATTTCTGCTTGAGGTTCCGAGTTGGTTAGGCACGTGGGTAATTCAGACTGGACATGTCCGAGGAAGGAGTTTGCTAAAGTTAGCCGACAGATAGGATAACTAGATTCTCAGATAGAGGCTACATGGCCAAGCTCCAGAATTAACAAAACTGTAGCAAGAGGGTTGTTGATGCATAGCTCACCCATAAGGACGCTGGGGTCCTCCTTAGCTTCGTCAGCAGAGGCGTTGGGGCACTCCCAGCAGTAGTGACCCATCTGGCCACAGGTGTAGCAGGCGTGTCTCCCGGGGTTGTCTACCCTCTGGCGCTTCTTCCTCGGGGCGTGGATGGCGTCCTGAGCGATTTTATCACGGGCATCCTTTAATGGGTCTACTACGACTTCCATAGGACACTCAGCTGGAGGATGATCATTCCTTTCACATAGGTAGCAAGTGGCACTAACGGTTGGGCAACCGCCAAGTGGATGCTCGTTGAAACAGTGCGGGCAACTGCCGTGGCATTGACTCGCCTGATGTCCACCCCTTCCGCACTGACTGCACCCCTTTCCTCGTGGTGCTCCTCTGCTACCGGGGTACCGAAGGGGGCACTCCCTGCACAGATGACCGGGTTCCTTACAGGTGTAGCACCTGCGTTTGTCTATCACATTGGCGTGCGGCCCTCTAACTCCGGTGAGGTGCTCACTACTTTTCTTGGGCAGATCTTTAGTTGTATGGGATTTCTGCCGATCAACGGGTGTCCACTGGTCACATGGAGTGGCTTCGTTTTGGTAGAGCGGAGGACGTTGTGCCATTCTGTAGATTTGACAAGGACGCAGTTAGTATGTAGCTCCGATGGATAGGGTAGATCATTAGAGTGCTTCCGGATGTAGATATTGAATTAACATCAGGGTTCAACTGAAAAGATCTTGGGTTAAAGATCAGCTTCATGTACTGGGACCCACAATAGCATAATGCCCACAAGGGTGACAACCCTCATGAAACATTACACCGGAGCCCTAGCACAATCCGGGACCCTCGGTTCAAGATCTTGGGTTAAGGCAAGAAATATCTTGACGAACCACTATACTTTCTTCCTTCATGTTTTAGATTTGGCAGACGAGTAGCTATAACTAGTAACTAGAGGTAGAAACCCAACCCCGTGATCCTAAAGATTTAGAACTTTGCCGACGATCAGAAGAACCGTTAAAAACCAAATTGAGATAAGATGGCACCGAGATCAGAGTGAATTGGATAAGGAGTAAAAAGAATCCTAGGAGGGTTTTCACAACTCATTTTTAGGTTAAAAATAATTTTCACGAACTAGACTCGACATCGACCAATAGAAAGGGTTTCCTACAGGCAGTCCTGCTCTGATACCAACTTGTAGCGCCCCGACCCCGGAATTATACAGAGAGGCTATGTAGTTGGCACAACCATCAATGTATAAAACAAAGATCGAGACTTGTGGAACAGAACTGGCACAAAGCATGACTCTACGACACAAAACATATAGCAACTCATATAACGAGAAGAATACAAATATTACAAGCAAAAGGATCACAGATCCAACAATTCAACAAGCGGAAGCGGGTAGTGTTGTCTAACAACAAGAAGCAAAATATGGCCTAAGAGGCCTACAATAAACATCATCCCAGCCAGCTTGTTCCACGGTCCCAAGCTGCCACCTGGGAACCCCAGACTAGTAGTCGACGTCAACGAAGAACCCACCTAGTTGCTCGGTGTCGTCCTCCTCTGAAATACAAAATCATAGAGGCAGCAAAGAGAGACTGAGTACGATGTACTCGCAAGTTTAGTAGGGCGATATAGGCCCAATGACTGACGGAGGCTCTAAAGCTGTATAATGTAGTTCTTTTGCATAAAGCTAACTTTCATAAACCGAAACTTAAAAGACACATGGCATTCGTCTACTCAGAATATTTTTATAAAGGGGTAAGAGAGTAACATTATCACCTTTCGGTTCGCGGCGAACCTACTCACAACCATCACCACTCATCTCACACAAAGGCACTCCCTCGACTCACCCTCGAGGAAATGAACCTTTATCACAATTTTATTAATGCAACCTCTAGCTGCCATATCAATTAGGTTAAAGTTATCTATGAGCTAATCCGCCTTTCCCAAGAGTTTGTCCATAACCGTGGACACGGCTTTTCGAAAAGATTTACCCTGCAGGGGTGTACTAATTTACCCATTGGTACCGTCCGGCTCACCTGAGTGGCCCTCTTCCGGGGAAGGCCGGCAAGCGGGCGCGGTTAAACCTTTACCTCACGTGAGAATATCCAAGAGTCATCTGTGGCCACAGGACAGGTTCAGCGCTCTCAGCGCCCTGCCCCATCGCCACGTCCTAAACACAAATCCTCATCAACATCATCTTTCCACTCACACGCAAATGGAAAACCGAACTAGAGGACCCTTGGATACGCCCGCACAAGTTATTCGGTCAGTAAGGCGCCCATACACCCACCAATGGCAGCACGCTCGGTTCTTGGTTCTAGCTAAAAGCACTCTCAGCCTAGGCGGCAAGAATGAGGCAAACCACCCTCCCCGAGGGCAACTCATCCAAGCCTTTAGCAATTTAATTAAGCATCACATTTATCCACCATGCCCGAATCATTCCATCAACATCAACAAGTATGGAATTCAATAACGGACATAACTAGTATCTCAACTAAGCATTTCTAAGCATGGCTAAGCATATAACCAATAATTATATTAGTATCCGGCCAACACATAAACACTAGGGTTCATTGGTAGGGATACATGTGATTGGCTTGGGGAAAACATGCAATCATAGGATATTCTAATATTTATCAAAAGAGACACTTGAACCGCATGCAATATTATGGTGGATAAAATAATTTGATAAAATCATAGGATGCTAGATGCCAAGAAGGTTAGGTTATCTCTTGCCTTGCTGCCCGGGCGCGTAGTATTGATCGTCGGGGTAGTTATCGGTAACCTCGACTCCGGAATCTATCGATACCCAAAAGAGAAAATACAAAGAACACATAAATCACACGATCACAAGGTGCAATGCGCAAACACATGATGACATGTCCAATTGATGCAAAGATAAATCATTTAATTTGTTCAACAAATTAAATGGAGTTCCAAATAATTAGCGCAATTATTTGGAAGTAACCCCATATTTACCTTAGTGACCACAATCTTTTAAATCAATAAATTATTAGAGAAGTGGCCCAATTATGCATGAACATGACATGAATGGATAGGTTTCGTTCTTCCGATCATTTCGGTAATTTATTTGTAAATTTCGGAGCACCGATGATTAATTGACAAAATAATTAAATAATTGAAATTACTTCATTTAATCAAATTATGAATAACATCAAATAAAAGTTTGTGATCATGATGTGATAAGTGCATGGTTTGATAGCATTTGACATGTTGATCACTTTGATATTTACTTCATGATTTTTGGACAAATATTTAATAAGTTATGAATTTTCCTAATTTGGTATTAATTAACCCATTTTAGGAATTCTTAAATAACCAAAATAATATAATTCCAAAAGAAAGTTACAATGATTTCAATTGGTGGAGTTTGCTTTCCTGAACATTTTGAAATTTGATTTGCCCAATTTGGATCATTATTTAAAAAGATATGCATTATTTGATTTAACTCTAATTCACAAAAAGGAGAAACCACAAAGGGGCAGGCAGGCCGGCCAGGCCGGGGTGCAGGCCGGCCATTATGGCCGGGCCACAGCCCGAGAGGCCCCGGCCACCGGGCCGACCCATATGGCCGGGCAGGGACCCGAGAGGCCCCGGCCTCGTGGCCGGTCAGGCCGGGGGGGGGGGGGTCAGGCCGGGCTGCGCGTAGTGACGACGCTGACGTCGCCGGCGACCAGAATCGGGCGGCGGAAGAGGGGGAGAGGACGCGGGAGAGGCTAACAAGGAAGCACGCCTCACCTTGGTGTCGTGAGTGTGGACGGCGACGGCGAGGGACGGCGGAATCGCCGGGAATCTGGCCGGCGGGGACGCGGCCGAGGCGGAGGTCGAGGACGCGGCCGTCGAGGACGAGGCACCCCGGCTCGATTTCTCCGGTGGAGAGGGAGAAGGGAACGCGGCGGAGTGATTGACGGCGTCGGCTGGTCCCGGGGCGTCCAGAGCGCGGCAATCGACGGCGACGGCGTCGGCACCACGGCAGACCGCACGGGGTAGAGAAGGGAAGGAGGCGAGGAGGAGCAGAGGAGGGGAAAAGAGCAGGTGAGCGTCCCGGTCGTCGTGGGTCGCCTTGGCCTCCAGCTATGCAGGGGAGGGGCCGACATTCGTGCGGCATGGCCACGGCATGGCGCCAGTGGCCATGGTCGGCACGGTGAGAGGAGAGGAAAAAGGATTTTCGCAAAAAGGTCCCTGGGAATTTTGAAAACAAATTGCAAATTGGTCCTGAAGCAGCTTCCAGCAATTTTAAAGGGCACCAGGACATTTTTGTAAATTCCAGGAAAATTCATATAGGCTAGAATTAACTCTCAGCAACACCACAAAATTTGGTGAGGCGAAATAAAATGTTTTGACCAACCTTTGTTCAAAGGGGTTTAGATTTAGTTATTTTTGATAAAAGCAAAAAGCCTCTAATTGGAGCAATTAACCATTTCCAAAAATAGCGAAATTAAACATGGTGGCTCCCAACATAATAATGAAGCACTCCATGAATTTAGTTTGAATTTTTGGAAGTTCCAACTTGGTTCCAAAAATAGGAATGGAATTAAGCCAATTTAAATTCTCATAATTTATTTATTTGATTGGCATTTATAAAAATCAATTCTTAGAACTTCCGGGACACTTTGGAAATTCAAGAATAAGTTGGTTTGGCCATTTTGGGCAAAGCATTCAGTTTTGGAAATTTGAGGAAGGGTTTTGCTTCCCTTGTTTTAAGGTGTTGCTTTGTTTCCAAGTGTTGCTTTATTTAGAATTAGCAATTTAAATAATTATGCCATGATGCAATACAAAGCAAAAAGTGAAAATTTGGCCCATATTTTAGGGTACCAAATCTGGGCTGTTACACATCACGCGTCCTCGAGAGCAATTGTGGCTAAGGCGTTCAGGCACGGGTTCTACTGGCCGACTGCGCTGTCTGATGCGAACCAGCTGGTCCGGCTCTGCAATGGCTGTCAACGATTCACAACACAGAAGCACATGCCGGCTTCAGCACTCAAGACAATTCCTACCACCTGGCCGTTTGCCGTCTGGGGGCTCGACATGGTCGGCCCGTTGAGAAGATCCAGTGGAGGCATGACACACCTGCTGGTAGCAGTCGACAAGTTCACGAAGTGGATTGAAGCCAAGCCGATCAAGAAGCTGGATGCACCAACAGCAGTCAAGTTCTTCAAAAGCCATCTACCGCTTCGGCTACCCTAACAGCATCATCACGGATAACGGGTCGAACTTCGTCAAGGGAGAATTTGCCAAGTTCTGCAGCAGAACCGGCATCCGGCTCGACGTGGCCTCCGTCGCATACCCGCAATCGAATGGGCAGGTCGAGCGGGCAAACGGCCTCATCCTATCCGGCATCAAGCCTCGGTTGCTCGAACCACTCGAGCGAGCAGTCGGCGCGTGGGAAGAAGAGCTACCTTCCGTCCTCTGGAGCCTAAGGACAACCCCGAATCGCTCAACCGGCTTCACCCCGTTCTTCCTCGTCCACGGGGCTGAAGCCGTCATGCCAACTGACATCGAGCATGACGCGCCCCGAATCGTGCAGTACATGGAAGCACAAGCAAAGCAAGCCTACGAAGACGGAATGGACCTGCTCGAGGAAGCGCACCAGCTTGGCGAGTCAAGATCAGCGGTATATCAGCAACAACTACGCAACTACCACAGCCGGTAGGCCAGGCCTGTCCGCTTCCGCGAAGGCGACGTCGTGCTACGGCTGATCCAAGACACAAAGAACATGCACAAGCTTTCATCACCCTGGGAAGGACCATTCGTTGTAAGCAAAGCGCTCATCAACGACGCATACTACTTGATCGACGCCCGTGAGCACAAGAAGGACACGATGGACAAGGAAGGCGATGAAACGGAAAGGCCATGGAACGCGTCACTCTTGCGTCGATTCTACACCTGAGAAAGAACCATGTATGTATCACCTATGCTATCAATAAAGAAATGAGAATGATGAACACATCAGCAGTTTTTCGCAACTTATTTCTGCATTTCCTTTCCGGTTCTTCCGGCAGCCGGCAAGCTTGCCTTTAGCGGCCGTGTAGCGTGACTAACCCCTAAACGGCTAACTCTTCGAATTCGGTTAAGGCCGGCAAGAGAACAAGCTGGAGGGGGCCAACAACGCGAAAAACGCATAAAGGGAAGTACTGCCGGCTGGAAAAATGCTGTTCTATAAACTCGGCCAAGCCGGCAGTCGGCAACCGCTTCTCCTATTACGGACGATTAACTACACAACGCTAAACGGCTAACTCTTCGGGATCCGGTTAAGGCCGGCAAGAGAATAAGCTGGAGGCCGACTGTATGCGAAAGACGTAAGAAATAGAAATCGTTGCCGGCTGAGAAAACTCTGGCCCAACAAACCGGATCCTAACGTTGTATTAGTGTGCATGATCCCGCTGGACGGTGAAGTACACACGAATGATGGCGGGAGAGGCTATAGGCGAGTGCGAAATGGAGTTAAGCAAAGTAAAAATATTCTCCATGATCAAAAGAGCAGGCTAACCACTTCATCGTTTCATTTCACGCACGAAAACGCCGCCAACCGGCTTCGGGAGCTCAAGCCGGACACAAACGCGACGTGCAGAAAATTAAAACTGCGCAAGTAAACAGATACAGGAACAAAAGCAAGTTGCATTCAACAACAAGAGCACGGCCTTACAAGCAGAAGCCGAACAACGAAACAAAAGGAGGAAGTCCACAGGCGGACGACCTCGCCTACAGGCCAAACCGGCTCTCGGACAACCTAAAACTAAGCGGGAGGCGGAGTCATGTCGTCATCACTCTCCCCCCACTCCTTGAGGCACAGGGTGCCGTCGAAGACCTTGACGTAGAAGACCCCCGTCTGACGCTTCAGCTGGAAGCGGATGACGAAGGCGGAATCCAGACGGAAGAAGTTGGCGAAGGCCTTCCACCCGGAGAAGAACTCGACGAGGCGGCGGCCCCCCCGCCTCCGTGGCCGGCGGTGATGCGAGCCAGCACCTCCAAGGGCCCTTGGCGAGCACCAACCCGATGGAGGAGGAACCTGAAGGGGCCATCCCCCTCAAGCGCATCGGCGATGGCGAAAGGCAACAACTGCACACGCTGCACGGGCTCGTACAGCACCAGGATGAACTCAGAGATCGGGAAGTCCTCCCAGCCACCGAAGATCGGGGACTCCGAGCGGGCAGGAGAGGGGCTCCGCTTGTTTCCGGTCGCCGCAACGACGTCACCCCCATCACCGCCGCGGCTAACCTTTGGCGGCCGACCCCGGCCGCGTTTGGCACCAGCATTGGAGGATTCCCCAACGTCGGTCTTCCGGGGACGACCCCTGTCGCGCTTCATCATTACGAGAGGAGTCATCTTGATCTCCTTCTTCGGGGCCATAGCTAACGAGGGAGAGCTGGAGACGCGAAAGTAAGAAGATGAAGATGAAGGAGAAAAACACACCGGCGTCGATACTTATAAGGAGACAATGGAGCAGTGCAACCGTCAGCGGCCCGTCGCCAAGCGACGCGTGTCACCAGCGCAGGAGACGGCGAAGCCGAGGGGGCAAAAGGCGAAGTGCAGGAGTCAACACGATGCAAAGGCGACACGTGGCCTACAAACAGCCCAAGGAGGCGAACCGATTCCCAGGGGCTGCGCAGCCGGCAAGCCGGCTCCGCAGACCCGGACGCATATCTACAACACCCCGAGTCACGGACTCGGGGGCTGCCACGCCGTCAGCCGACATAAAATTCCTGGGGGCTGCGCAGCCGGCAAGCCGGCTCCGCAGACCCGGACGCATATCTACAACACCCCGAGTCACGGACTCGGGGGCTGCCACGCCGTCGGCCGGCATAAAATTACCGGGGGCTGCGCAGCCGGCAAGCCGGCTCCGCAGACCCGGACGCATATCTACAACACCCCGAGTCACGGACTCGGGGGCTGCCACGCCGTCAGCCGGCATAAAATTACCGGGGGCTGCGCAGCCGGCGAGCCGGCTCCGCAGACCCGGACGCATATCTACAACACCCCGAGTCACGGACTCGGGGGCTGCCACGCCGTCAGCCGGCATAAAATTCCCGGGGGCTGCGCAGCCGGCAAGCCGGATCCGCAGACCCGGACGCATATCTACAACACCCCGAGTCACGGACTCGGGGGCTGCCACGCCGTCAGCCGGCATAAAATTCCCGGGGGCTGCGCAGCCGGTAAGCCGGCTCCGCAGACCCGGACACATATCTACAACACCCCAAGTCACGGACTCGGGGGCTGCCACGCCGTCAGTCGGCATAAAATTCCCGGGGGCTGCGCAGCCGGCTCCGCAGACCCGGACGCATATCTACAACACCCCGAGTCACGGATTCGGGGGCTGCCACGCCGTCAGCCGGCATAAAATTCCCGGGGGCTGCGCAGCCGGCGAGCCGGCTCCGTAGACCCGGACGCATATCTACAACATCCCGAGTCACGGACTCGGGGGCTACCACGCCGTCAGCCGGCATAAAATTCCCGGGGGCTGCGCAGCCGGCGAGCCGGCTCCGCAGACCCGGACGCATATCTACAACACCCCGAGTCACGGACTCGGGGGCTGCCACGCCGTCAGCCGGCATAAAATTCCCGGGGGCTGCGCAGCCGGCAAGCCGGCTCTGCAGACCCAGACGCATATCTACAATACCCCGAGTCACGGACTCGGGGGCTGCCACGCCGTCAGCCGGCATAAAATTCCCGGGGGCTGCGCAGCCGGCGAGCCGGCTCCGCAGAACCGGACGCATATCTACAACACCCCGAGTCACGGACTCGGGAGCTGCCACGCCGTCAGCCGGCATAAAATTCCCGGGGGCTGCGCAGCTGGCAAGCCGGCTCCGCAGACCCGGACGCATATCTACAACACCCCGAGTCACGGACTCGGGGGCTGCCACGCCGTCAGCCGGCAGAAAATTCCCGGGGGCTGCGCAGCCGGCGAGCCGGCTCCGCAGACCCGGACGCAAAACTACATCACCTCGACTCGGGGGCTGCATGACATCATGACGATGGAAGAAAAACGCAAGACAAATAAAGGACGTGAAATTTCGACCCGGCTAGATGCTCAAGCCGGCCCAAAATTCGGGGGCTAGGCATGGTGATTATCATCACCAAACACAAAAACGAATTCTGGCACAAAGGCCCAGCAATCACAGAGAAAATAACACTCATGATAACAATCAACGGCAGGCAATCTTCAAGGATGCCCAAAATAACAAGGCAAATAATGTGGCAGGACAGTTAATAGTACAGGACAACAATTACACCCGGCATTCCGGGGGAGCAAACAAATCAGATGGTAGCGGCGTCAGTGGCAGCAGCAGCGTCGCCGGCTCCAGTATCTTCAGCCGGCCGTGGTGCCGAAGACGGCTCAGCAGGCACCAACTTCGTCAAGTCCACCGCCTCGGCAATCCGTCCTGAGGCCATGATGATCTCCGGATGCAGGCTCGCGAGGGACGTTCCCGTGCGAAATCCATCCACCAGCCTGCTCATCTGCACGCCCGGATACCATGACTTCACCACGGCCAGCGCCATGTCGGTGCCCCCGCGCGCCGCCATCTCCACCTGCTCTTCGACGCCGGCTGGCGCCCCTTCAAGCCGGGCGGACAAGTCATGGAGAGCGGCTGGCAAGGGAGCATCCGGCCACAGGTTCTCGAGCATGCCGTCGGCCGCTTCTTTCAACCGTTTGAACTCCTGGCCGAATCGGAGAAGACGGGAGGCGGCAGTCGGAGCAGACCCAGCAGCGGCGCCAGAGGACTCCGGCCGGGAATGAGCCGAGGCAGCATCTTTCTGGATTTGCGCGTCTACCTCGGGGTAAAGGCCTGCATTTCAAACCGGTGAGGCCGAGTAGAAGACCCCAAACAAGAAGACAAGGAGAAAGAGACCTCACTTACCGAGGATCAGTTCGTTCACGCGCTCAACCTCCTTGATCAGGCCGCCCACCAGCTGCTCATGCTCAAGCTCACGCGCCCTGGATGCCTGGACGATCTGGTCGTTGGCCTCGACGGACTCCTTCAGCTGAATCCTCAGCTCGACCGCATTCTCGCGGAGTGATTCGACCTCGCCTCGTCTCCGCCGCTCAGCTTCCCGCAGCTTCGCCGCTTCCTCGCCCAGCCGGACGATTTCCAGGCGGCGCTCCTCCGACGTCTTTTCCGCCGCCTGGTGATCGGCCTTGGCCAAGGCCAGGGCGGCGTCCCTCTCCTTCAGTTGCCTCTCCAAGCCGGTGCGGGAGGCGGTGTCGCCTGCAGAGGTCGGATCATCATCAAACCAAGACATGCAAGAAAGAATGCAGAACGACAAGACAGAGGATGTGAGCAAGAAAGAAAACCGGACCTTTGGCCGCCTCAAGCTCTCGCCTGAGCAAAGTCGTCTCCTTGGCCGCCTCGGCAAAACCATACTCTATGGAGGAGCAGAGCAACGTTATGTTGGCCAGATTCTCCTTGGCCTTCTGCTCCACTAGCGCGGCGAGGGGAATCTTCCCCGATGCGTCGGGCAGGGCCGGCACCGGCCCGGAATACGGAGGAGAAGACACCAAGATGGATTGATGGGGGCCAGGGAGTGAAGCCGTCACCCCCGCTATGGCCTTGTCCTTGGCCGTTTCGGCCACCGACGTGGAAGGAGTGGGGAAGGCGAGGCATCCGGCCCCAGCGCCGGGCCGGAGAACTATCTGGAAAGCATCCACCAACGCCTCAGCGCCACCTCCTAAAACCGGAGGGTCGGAGTCGACCACAGGGGGAGCGACATTTGCCGACACCCGGCCGACCGGTTCCACATCCGCCATCGCCGTTACCGCCTCTGGAGGCGGACCAGCCGTTTGCGCCACGGGAGCCTCAGGAGCAGGCCTCGTGGCCGGCTCCACCATCGCGACGGGCGCCGTCTCCACTATTGGAAGCGGCGCTCTGCAAAACGAAGAAAGTGTCACCACCAAGAAGTACAAGCCGCGAGATTTCTACCACAAGACAAGGACTTACCCGTCGCATGAGCCCAGTTCCCTGGGCTTCCTCCTCAAGCGCTTTGGCGGGGGAGCCGGCACGTCGTCGGACAGGCGCTTCACGCCTTCGGAGGGCGCCTCCCCGCCCTCCGCTGTAACGGCAGGGTCGTCAACCGACCGCTCCGCACGGGCCGGTACCACATCAACCTCTGCACCGGCCTCCGCGGTCTTGCCGGCGTCCGTGCCCGCTCCCGCCTTCCGGATCAGATCCGCCTGCGCCAGCTCCGCGTAAATAGCTTTTTCCATACCTTCAACGCCTAAGTCATAACCCGGATCAACAACAAGAGCAGAATTAACCACCTGGGCGCTGGTTCCGCCGGCGAGAGGTTCCGCCCTCTCCACGTCCGCCGCCTTCACCTTCTCCCCGTCCTCCTTCAAGGCCATCAACTGCTCCACAGTCAGACCAGCATCGGACGTTTCCAAGGCCAAATCCGCCTGTATCATCTGAGCATAAAACTCCTTCTCCAAATCACCCGGATTCAAATCATAAATAAAATCACCACCGGAAGCACGACCAATCACCTCATTGTTGGCCCCACCAGCTGGGACATCCGCCTTCTCCGCCAGCCTGGCATCGACCTCGGCCCTGATATCGGCCACAATTGCATCCGCCTGGGCCTCCGCCGAAAGTGTCCCGGCGGGCATCAAGCCGGCCGTAGTAGGCCGGGACGACGAAGAAGCCAACTTCTTGGCGGGCAGCACGCCCCGCCTCTCGAACGCGCCCTTCCGCTTGTGCGGCACGGTGCTCGCATCGACATCGGCGGCCGACTTCGACCGCCTCTCCTTCAGGGCCCGCCGGGGAAGAATTGCTTTCTTCTTCCGCGCCGCCGCCTCCAGCTCCTTGGTCCTACGAGAGAACGGCGCCGGCTTGGAGGCTGGCACGGAAGAGGAACCCTCTGAGTCCGGCTCGGAACCACTGGAGAGATCTACTACCACGCGCACGATGCCGTCAGCTTGCCCGGCGGCGTCAGGCTCAGAAGACTTACCGCGGGACGACGAAACCGGAGGCGGAGCGTCGCGCTCGAGGTCCTCATCCCTGTAGGCTGCCGAATCGGAGTCGGAGCCGGCAGAGGGGATAGGGCTCGTCGCGGCACGGGCAGCGTCATCTTCGCCTCCGCCGCCTTCACCGACATCGGCACCCCCGCCGGACGATTCGGTGGTGTCACCACGCCTGTCCAGGACGACGCGGGCGCCGCCGCCCGATTCATCCTCAGCGGTGGCGTCTGTTTCCCCACCCGCCTGCTCGTCGGCGGAATCCGCCTCTAGCAAGGCTGTCAGCGCCTTGGAGAAGGGACCACTGACGTCAGGCTTGAAGACGACTTCAAAATCTTCAACCCTCTGGAGATCGCAAAGCTGCACAACAGGCCGACTGGGTCAAGCGGCAGCCGGACGAAGGAATTGAAAACGGATTAGGAAGCAATGGCTAACCTCAGGAGCAGGTTCCGAGCAGGTGAATGGATCGAACCCGAAATCCCAGTCCACCTCGATCCTGTCGGTGATGAGGCGGGAAGCCCACTTGTAGAGGTTCTTCGGCTTCGGCACCTCCAAGCTGACCCGGATGGGATCCCGGATACCAGAGTAGAAGCACATCTTGTGCGGACGCGCCTGCAGCGGGTATATCCACCTGGACAGCCACGCCAGGGTCAGGTCCCTGGATGTTAGGCCGGCCTCCACCAACACCTTCAGCCGGCCAAACAAAGCGCTCTCGAGATTCCCATCCACCGGCGGCTTCCGAATCTAGGACTTGGACGCCGGCAGCGAGTTGGAGAAGGCCGGAAGGCCGATTCGGTCGGCGTCAGAAAGATTCCGGACGTAGAAGTAGGTGCTCTGCCACTTCTTGATGGAATCAGGCAGGTTAATCTTGGGCAGCGGCGTATTCTTCATGCTAATGGAGACGCTGCCGCAATCGCGCTGCTGCCCGGCAGTCGTTTGAGCCCGCAGGAAGAAGAACATGCCGAATATCTCCATGCTGGGCCATATACCCAAATACGCTTCGCACAGCGTGATGAAGCAGGACAACTGAGTGATGCAATTTGCCCCCAAATGATGGGGCTGCAGCCCGTAGAAGCGCAGGAATTCCGAGAAGAAGGAGCTCACCGGGAGCCCCAATACCCGCTCCAAGTGCGCGGAAAACACGACGAACTCGCCCTTCTTGGGCGCCGGCGAAATCTCTCCTTCAAGGGGAACGTGAGCTCCCACGTTGCCCGTCATCCCCAAGAACCTGTTCCGACGGAGCTTCCAGAGGAATGCATCGTCCACGGTGGAGCCCATCCACGCGCCCGAACTCGCCATGGAGGATCTGTTCCCCGTCGGAGAAGAGGCAAGAGCAAGGACGGCAAGAGCGAAAGAGAGAATGGGTAAGAACCGAGGATCACAAGAGCTAACGGGGAAGACGAAGCAGGAATGGGGAACGGTAACCCCGGCCGTTCCCCATCTTTCCCCTTTAAAAGCGAGGTAGGCTGAACCGCCCCGCTCATCGCGCCGCGTGGCGTGCGAGCGTGCCGCGCTTTCCGCAAACGATCCCACAAGCAAGCAGTTGCCACAGAAAATCCAACCCGGCGAAGCCAAGGCGACGTGCGCCAGGCCTCGGGCGGAACACCAACGGCTCCTCAAAGCGGCGGAGCGTAGCTGACGTAGGGCACGACCCAAGCCTTCGAGCCGGCCGTTCCGGACCGCTATGATCTACTGATCCCGCACCACGAAGCCAACCAAGTCAACGACAACTTCGACAGTATACAACCAAGGTCAGGAGTGCCCGTGGAGCTTTCCCCACGAGCAAGCTTCAGCTCCACCCGGCTTCGGTTCCAGCCGGCGCCGACTCCAACCTCGACATTTCAACCGCAACGCTCAAGACAGAGGAGAAGATCGAGAAGTCTTCCCAGCAAGCTAGCAAGGCTCCACGATCTCGGGGGCTAGTGTCGGGGATATGAACCCTGGATATCCCAAAGAAGCCTATTCCTTCAGTTCTCCGCAGGCCAGCTGAACAAGTGCCGGCTGCGCAGTGCCGCCTGAAACCCGCCGAATGAAGCAAGCCACCCGCGTCTACCCGGATGCGGACGTCCGGCTGGGCTGAAGCCGGACGCACCAACCGACAGCTCCGTACGAGTGGGCCCGGTCTGTATAACCGCTCTGGGTGAACAGTAACCCTTGTCGGGCATCTCCTATACCGAATCATGACAACAAGCTCCAGCCGGCTCAGAAAGTAGTGATGTCATAGGGACAAACTTGTAACTTTCCTGTAACCTAAAACCCTAGCCCGCTGCCTATATAAAGCGGGCTAGAGCCTCCTGCGCAAAGGAGAGAGGCATCGAGTGAAAGTAGAAGAGACCTACACGCGCACGTAGCATCACCTTCAACCTCCAGCCGGCTAGGATCTCCAGCCGGCTGCCACCCGAAACAGCTCAAGGAGCACCATTGTAGCCCGATTCTGTGATCAAGCAATAAGAACAAGAAGAGCAGGACGTAGGGGTGTTACCTCCGCAAGGAGGGCCCTGAACCTGGGTAACTAGCGTGTGTTTTGCGTGCTTGTTGCCCAATCCCGCGCGAGCATCCATCGTCGCCTGCCCCATAATCTTTTCCATCTCTGATGGATATGCCGTGCAACCCACCACGACAACTACGGCCTCCAGCTCCACAACATCACCCCCAACAGTTTGCTGTACATCTCCGGCTTTGTTGCACTTTTCGAAGACTACTTAGGTTTAGCACCTAGGTTAGACTTCTTCAAAAGATGCTTCTTAGTCAAGAGGAAGACCGTAAACAAGGAGCTATTGGTGGCCGGCTCCATCAGTTTCAACATGCGCCGGGACATCGATTGGTACCCCCAGGTGCCAATCGTTGATTCGGCAAAGGGGTGGGCTTCCACCTTTTTCTACTGCAATGACGTGGCGCCCCCGAATAGACTTCAAGGGCTTGCCACCTTCGAGGACAGAGCCGGCATGCCCCTTCCCTCATGGAAAAAGAAGCCATCGGCGAAGATGCCGGCGGACCTTGCCGCTATACAGGCAAGGATTACAGAGTTAACCTCCGACTCTCCTCCCTTAACTGGGAAGGATACAATAATATGATGGATGAAGAGGCGGATCCAGACTCTCCAATACTGTGCTCGCCTCCTGTGCGAGTACACTGATAATGCTGATCCCACGCGGACCAGCAAAGAAGACCTGAATGAGGAGCTTTTCCAAGCGCGCTTCAACCGGCTTATCAAAGCCCGGCCTGGCGAAGGACGGCAATACGAAGAGTCGCTGCCGATGTTTACGACATCCAACCCTCCCCCAAAGGTATTTTGTCAAACCAAAGTTCAATTCTTTAAGGAATTCGGGTTTGCCTTTAATGGACTAACATGTAATATGTCAGATTTCCGGAGTTTCCACCACTCATCCCACTGGCATGTCATCGTCCAGCAAGGTGACCAAGTGGCCCATATCCTTTTCCTCGGCTATTGTAGAGAGCCGGAAGAGGAAAAGCCAGTCTACTACGATTGGCATTAAGTCATCCGAGGATGACGATGCTCTCGCTAGGCTCAACATTCCCAGCAAGAAGTAAATCAGCTAAAACATCTCTTCTTTGCTTTGTAATATTGCTGGATCTTTTATTCTTAATCCATTGTCTTTGCAGGATAAAGAAAGGCGCACCCTTGAAATTAGAGGTGTGTGCCAAGAGGAAGAAGGCCTCTCCCGCTATTCCCCCTCCAACTCCTTCGGCTTCGAAGCCGACACCAGTTGAGGAGAGCTCCACCCGTACCATGGCGGCAGGGTCGACTCTTGGGAGAGCCGGGATTATACCTCCCACTCAATGGATGGAAATGACGGGGAAGACGGCAGAAACTTCTCCACCAAGGGCCGAAGCTCCAGCTAATGATGCCCCGACCTTTCCTCCGATTAAGGCGGAGGCCTTCGATGAAGAGGGGTGCATTATCACATCGGCATTCAGAGAGAGAAAGAGGAAACAAAACAAAAAAACTCAAGTTAAATAGCATCGATCACACATGCAGGTTCAATGACTTTAGAAGCACAAGTTAATTTACGGACATAATTTACGAACACAAGTTCATCTACCGTACTAAGTAGACAAAACATACCGTCGATTACTTCTTATTGCGCGGCTTCAGTGGGAATGGGAGAACACCATCTATAGTAAATGGCCGGTTATCACCCTGCGCTATTAACCGATGTTCGATCTCGTCGTTCGGTGGTGCTGCAAAGCCGTTGAGGTACACCCCGGCGCGAGACAAGAAATCGTTGCAGATGATTCCCGTGATCACCTGCTGGATGCGACTGAACTCTAGTCTGATACGAGCATTAGTGGCATCTGCCAAGCCGTTGCACCATTTGTCCAGAGTAGAAGGAAATTGCAGTCGTTGTTGATCCTTTACAAACTCCTGCATGTGATTGATGAGGTACCATGCCTCCATCTTACTGCCTGGCGACTGCTTGACGCAGGGGAACATAACTTTCTGGTGGAATACCGACTTGCCTCGCACCTTTTTTTCTCTTTTCATGATGCCTTCGTTTCGGGCGTAGGCATTAAGAGCTTCTTTCAGAACAGCCTTGATGTGGGTGTAGTCTTTATCCCTATTGACATCACTCCCGGAGTCGAGATAGACGGCATACGAGTCTTTCGGGTACATGACGATGAGGGTGACATATTGGTTACTGTGCAAAACAGTTCAAAACAGACCATCATTGTCAAAATTGCAAAATAGCTTAACAATGGAAATCTACGAAAGCATGTTATGACGGTTAGTGAATGACTTACTCGGGAAAGTAAGGCACGAGAAAGATGTTCTTCTCATGATTCGTACCGAAGAAGTCTCCGATGTACCCCGACACCTTTGCCCTACCCTTAGGGGTGCTCAGGAACATTTCTTTCATGTAGTAGGGGTCAAGTATCTCTATGCCCAGGGTATTCTCCTTTAAGATCTGGTGCGCCATACTAAGGGCAACCAGGCGAACGATCGATGGGTGGATCGCTTACATGTGATACATGTTGAAGATGTCATTAAATCTTAGAAGGATCACGTCCCTGGAGTCTCTAGTGATAAAGCCCAAGCCACCTATCTCTGGCACCTTTGCGTGGAAAACTGGGTATGTTGGATTTTCCTCTTTGAGGAGCCTCTCCTCATGATAAAGAACACCCTCATGGAGGCTCCTCATGTCCCCGGTGAGGAGATTTACCAACCTCGCCGGCATCATTGCTTTACCCATATGATGGACCGAATGCCAGTCGACGATGGGTAACCTGCCCATTACCCGGTGCGGCGGCTTCGACTTAGTACCCGACACCGGCTGGCTGTTGGAATCAACAGCGGTAGGTTTACTCTTGTATCTTTTTCGTCCCATCTTCTTAGGCTCCTTCGGCGCCATCGCATCTTTGATGGCCTCCTGGACTGTGTCCTGGCTCAAACCAACTTGCTCGGGGGCAGCTTCTGGCGTATCTTGAGAACAGAAGAGACGCTTCGTGCACTGATATTTATCTGGGAGATCAGCTTTTTGCCCCCCAAGATCATGGTCAACTGGACCCTCGCTAGCATATCTGTCATCGTGAGCTCCGTCATAGTAAGCATCATTAGTGAGGAATTCATTGGGGTCATCATCGCCATCATTGGCTTCCTCTTCGTCCTGTGTTTGCTGCACTGGCGGGGTGGTGAGAGAAGGGTCCATACGAATCAGTGCTTTTGGCCATATCAAGGGCCAAATCGGGCATTGTTCGAGGTTTAACTCGCTATTGGCTTCGTCCGGTTGGAAAGGAGGATATAAACCAGTGCAACCCGGCAAAGGCCGGATCAATTCAACCTTGAACACGTCATCGGCCATAGGCCTGCCATGGAAAATGTGGTTGAGAGGTCTCACGATCTTACCCTTTGCCACGTCCTTCATCTCACCGTTCACATCAAGGAGCAATGTGCATCTCGTCTCGTCGTCCTGCGAAAACACATGTAAGGCGTTAGAGAGTGCGCCAAAGAATGAAGTAATATGTATCTTGTTGAGGGTTTTACGATGCTTAATTACCGTGATGGCATTGAGCTTGGCTAACGGCGACGGACCGCGGGTCGTCGGCAGGGTAATAAAGACAGGAGGGCTTGATCTTTGAGGCACGGTGACGGCCGGCGATTCCTTCCTACCATCTGCGTTGTAGCCGGCCGGGCTCTGCACAACAGGCGCCACACCCCTCGAGTTGCTGGAGCCTGCTAAGCTGATCACGGGGGGATGCCCTTGTTTTCTCCCCTCAAACCAAGCCCCGATGGACATACAGATGTTGGGCAGGAGGGCGTTGAGCCTTTTTTCCACCGCTGCATCGATGGACGCATCCATTTTCGATTGATTGGCCATCTTCCGCTCCTTTCGCTTCTCCTTGTAGTCAGGGAAGTAATAGGAATGTTTATGACCCATTCCGTTGCCGACCACACGTCCACGGTGCGGCACTTTATCCGACGACACCTTCTTTGTCTCGTTTAGAGCCCTAAGGAAAGGTGTCTGATATGGGGCCTTCGGGTCCGAGGAGTCTTCGGATTGATCCTGTTCATCCTTTTCTTGTTCCTTGAGAATTTGGTTCTCAAGTGCCTTCACCTTGGCGTTCATGACGAGCTCCCCGGGCCATTTGGGATCATCCCTGAATCGGGCCCTGATAAAATTCCGGGCGAGCGGGTCTTTGATCTTGTCATTGGGGTTCGCCCCTTCCCTTCGTGCGTCCTCCTTTTGCCAAATTGGCTCCTTTCTGGCGTAACCCCGGCTTTCGAGATTGTGGGGGAGCAACGTTCTTCTTCTGCATGTCTTTCCCCCACTGCCGCAGCTTCTGCTTTGTAGCAGTGGCTTCTATGGCCGAGAATTCTTTAAAATCCTCTTCGAAAATGCTGGGCCACATTTTGTGGATCTCGTCAAAACTGGCACCTTCTTCCTTAATCATCTTCCTAACATCTGATCTCCAAGTTGAAAAGGCTTTGCCCAACTTGCCGAGGGCTTGTGTGTTAACAATATTTGTTTTGATATCCTTGTTATTGTAGGGTGCCGGGAACTTGTATCGTGTGTGCACCTTATCAATGAGGTAGGAGGCCAAACCTTCGTTGTCCTTCGCCTTTAGGTTGTTGTCGTTGATTCTCCCCCATTCCCTAGCGATGCATCCAAGCTGGATGCCGTACCCTTTGACATATTTTTTTGTCTTCGTAGGAAGTCCGCTTTTAGGGTCCACCTCTGTGAATGCATGTTGGGTGGTGCCGAGCTTGTTTGGTTCCCTCTTCTTGTGTTTACGGTCTTTTCTGGCTTCGCTACCAGAAGGGCCACCCTCCTCGGCGCCACTAGTAGTGGTTCCAGCATCACCACGCTTGGCTTCACTAGCGGATGGGGCCTCCATCTCATCATCGGCCGCATGCTCGATCTCCTCGTCGTCGGCATGCTTGTACTGTGCAAGCATCGACAGGTATGCATTGTCGCCTCCTGTCCGAGAACCCACGGCCTGGCCGTTGTGAGCCATCGATCTTCGCACTGTCGAGGAAATTATTAAGTCAAAGTTAGTACAAAAAATATAAGAAAAAAGCACTTAACTAAATACTAAGCTACCCCATGAGTCCAAATTTGCAGGAATGTCGATTAACTTCTGTATCGGCAAATTCGGGTAAATGTCCTATTGTATAGCAAAAGTCATGCCAAAATTCACGGAAAATTTTGGCATGACCTTTGCTAAAAATAGGGCATATGGAGTACCCGAATTTGCCAGAACGGAAGTTAATCAACATTCCGGCAATCTCAAGGGCCTCATCGGGTACCTGCAAACATTTCATACACACATCGACCACCACAACTTCATCACAACCATCACAAATTCATCAACACCACCACCACCATGACAACAACACAACACCACCACCACCACCAAGTACCACCAACATCATGACAACAACACCATCATCACCACATCCACCACCACCACATTCACATCATCGACAATCTCATCATCTCACCTGCAAACTGAACAGCAGCGTCGAGGTCCTTCTCACCACCACACAACAACATCGAGGTCCTTCTAAACTTCCTGCATATGGCAAACAATATAATTAATATTCATCCATCATTTTCTTCTTAATATTTTTTTTGCTAAAACCAACTAACCTAAAACTTACTAAAATTTTCTAAAACTAACTAATTAACCTACACTAACATGATTTTAAATAACCTAAACTAACTATTAATTTGACCACAAAAATAGTAGCTAAAACTAACCTAAAACTAACTAAATAATCCAAATTTTTGATAGCAGTAGGTAAACCTAAAATTTTCCTTTGTGGAATTTTCACAAACACCTTGCTTGCAAGGGACAGGATGGAGGAGGAGGAAGAAATGGCAAGGAGACAGAGGAGGGAGAGAAGGGGAGGGTGCTCACCGCAGGGAGAGGAGGGGGAGCGGCCGAAGACGGAGGTGGAGGTCAGCGGCGGCTCGGCCGGGGCGGAGCAGGACGGACAGCCGGGGCAGAGCAGGACGGACGGTCGGGGCGGGGCGCGGCTCGGCCGGGGTGGAGGACACAAGGGAGGGAGGGGGAGAGGTGCAGCACAAGGGCGTGGAGCCGGGACGGTGGCGCATGTGACGGCTGCGCACAGCTGGGACGACGGCGCGGGCGATGGATGAGCGGGGGACGGCGAGACGCAGGCGAGAGCAGGGCCGGGCCGGTCGAGCGCGCGCGATTTTTGAGTCGATATGAAACTGCTAAGTGGTAAGGCTTACCGCTGGCGAACAGCTAGCCCTGTTGGCCAGTGGTAGAAGCTCACCGCTGGCGAACAAGGTTCTGTGTTCACCAGCGGCAAGTGATTAATTTTTTTAGTATTATTATTTTCATTATGTTTATTATTTTGTTTTCCAAATTAATTTTCCCTTTATTGATTTTCATGTTTTCTTGTTTTCTTATCTCTTTCTTGTTTTGTTTTCTAAGTCATGATTTTAAAATTGGCAAAAATAGTGACTTAATAAAATTGGTAAGTTTTTTTATTATTTAGCTTTCCCATTTATTTTCTTCTTTCCCTCTAATTTTTTCTGTTTTCTTGTTTTGTTTTCCATTTCATGATTTTGAAAAAGAGTGAATTAATGAATAAAAATAATTAAGTTTCAAGGATATAAACATAATTAAGTTACACATATATATAATTAGTGCAAAATATCACATCCGTAGATCATCGATACAATTCCGATACAAAAGAGAGATACACATCGCGCGTCTTTCTCAGCGTTTGGCATTCTTCTTGCCTTTTTTGGTCGTTGTTGCATAATTTAGCCCCACATCATGACTTCTTCTTTTGAATGGAAGACCTTGTTTAGGTAGCGTGGTTTTGCTTCTTCTTGTGGTGTATGTTGCCTTATCATCATGATCTTGATCATCGTCGATATTTGGGTCGCCGAACATGTCGAACTCGTCCTCGTTGGCGACACCGTCCATTCCGACGATGTTTCTTTTGCCTCTCCTGACGACGACACGGCTAGGCCGTGATGGATCGGTTATGAAGAATCATTGGGAGACGTTCTTAGCCAGTACCCATGGCTCATTTTGTGCGGTGACGTTCACGCTTGATGAATTGCCGGCTTCGGGTATAACCATGGTGGTGAAGTATTTGTCTTCTTTTTGGACGGTCGACATCCTAGCCCATCTGACGCGGAACATCGACACCTTCTCTCCAAAGTAGTTAAGCTCCCAGATTTCCTCGATCCTTCCATAGTATCTTAACTTTTTGTCACCGATGTAGGATTCCATCGTTACCCCTGAGTTTTGATAATCCGATGTTTTGTCCTTTTGCTCTGTGTAGAAAGTGAACCCGTTGATATCATATGCTTGAAATGTCACGAGGTTGGGGGCAGGGCCACGTGACAAGGCGTATAAGAGTTTAGCTTCTGCACTAGCTGTTGGGGGCGGAGCGTCAAGCTCATCTTTGAACCAACGGAAGAAAGAGGAGTTGTGCTCTCTAATTATTTCTCCTTCTGTCGTCCGCTTGCCCTGGTCAGCGTACTTCTTCTCAATCAGGCTCTTGTGCTTTTCCACCCTAATATCGACAATTTGAATGTGTTGGAGAGCCAGTAAGTTTGCCCTGTTAAAATCGGTGCGTCGAGAAGCGTGGTACACATGCAACTCCCTCCGGCCATTTTTGTGACCTGCTCCATCGAGCTTGCCAATGTGCTTGTTTCCGGGCCAACCAACAGGGTCCTCCCCGTCTAGAAAATTCGTGCAGAAGGAGGTGCACTCTTCAGTAAGAAAGCCCTGAACGATGCTTCCATCCGGATGGGCCCTGTTACGAACGAATCCTTTGATGACCCCATTCATCCTTTCGAACGGCATCATGTTGTGCTGGAACAACGGCCCGAGATGGATGATATCATCCACGATATAGACCAACAGATGCACACAGATGTCAAAGAATGCGGGTGGGAAGTACATCTCAAGCTCGCATAGTATCACGATGATCTCTTCCTGTAGCCTTGAGAGTTGCTTCCCGGTGATTGAGTTTTGGGAGATCACGTCGAAGAAGTTACAGAGGCCAAAAAGGATTTCACGGACGTGACAGTCGTGAGACTTCATCCCGCTGAACTTTTGTTTCTGCGGGTCTAAAAATCTGCTTATTAGCCCCGAGTAACCCAAAGGCACTTTGACTTCTAGAATGCACTTGTTCAATTGTTCGATCTCGTTCGGACTTAGAGTGAAGCAGGAGGGGGGCAGTAATAGTCGTTCCTCTTAACCCTTTTGCCCTTGGGACCGTCCGTCTCCTCTTCCGATATGTCATGATCAATAGCCGAGCGTCCTCCGTGAAGCTCTTCCCGGATACCCATAAGTATCAGGTCGCTTCTTGCTTTCAGCCCATCTTTCGTCCTCTCCGGCATGTTGAGCAGAGTGCCAAAAAGACTCTCGAACACATTCTTCGTGATATGCATTAGATCTAGGCAATGAGGCGTACCGAGGATGGGCCAGTATGGCAAGTCCCAAAACACGGACCTCGTCTTCCATACATCTAGGAGTGGTTTTGGCGCCTTTTGCTTCTTTCCCGGCCGAGGGCACTCTTCCCATTCATTCAACAAATCATATATTTCTTCGCTGCACCTCTTACGTGGAGGTCCCCGGAGCACTTCTTCGCCGTTGAAAAGGTCTCCACGCCTTCTCCACGAGTCTTTAATGTGTAGCCACCTTCGATGGCCGATGTAGACGGTTTTTGAAGACCCGGGATCTTTCTGGAGCTGGTGAAACGTCGGGTCATCCATGCACCTCACACATCCGTTATGTCCGTCGCACACCTGGCCTGAGACGTATCCGTAGCCAGGATAGTCGTGCACCGTACAGAGCAAGGCGGCTCTCGTAGGAAAATATTCTTCAGCGAGGGCATCCCATGTGTTGACCCCGCCTTCCTCCCATAACGTGTGTAGCTCATCTTTCAGTAGCTTCAGATACAGATTGATGTCGATGCCCGGTTGTTTCGGCCCTTGAATGAGCATGCTCATGTGTATGTACTTCCTCTTCATGCACAGCCAGGGCGGGAGGTTGTATATCCATACGAACACGGGCCAGGTGCTATGTGTGCTCCTCTGGTTGCCAAACGGATTGAGCCCATCGGTGCTCGCACCCAACCTAATGTTCTGTGGCTCTGCCCTGAAAGTTGGATATTCATCGTCCAATGCTTTCCACTGGCATGCATCCGAAGGGTGTGTCAGATTTACCTTTTCATTCCGCTCTGGATCTCTCAGAACTTTCTCCCTTCCCTCCGCGTGCCAATGCATGTGCTTTGCTTCCTTGCGGTCCGCAAAATAGCGCCGCAGACGGGGGATGAGCGGAAAGTACCACACAACTTTTCGAGGAGCTTTATTCCTCCCTTTCTTGTATCGAGCAGCCTTGCACACCGGACATGTGGTCCTGTCCGCGTCCCCTTCCCGAAAGATGTAGCAGTCATTGATGCACACGTGGTATTTTTCGTGCGGTAGATCAAAGGGGGCACACGATTTTCTTGGCCTCATCACAACTTTTAGGACACGTGTTCTCCTTCGGAAGATTGCTCTGCCAGTGTTGCAGACTTGCGTCGAGGCTTACGTCGCTCCATTTGTATCTTGCCTTCATCTGCAGAACATCGAGCGCTACTGTCAAGCGGGAGTCATCCGGTTCGCAATCTGGATACAACGGAGTATTCGAGTCTATCTCTAGTTGCGCTAGTTTAGATTGCTCTCTTGCGGCAGATTTGGGGTTAGTCGTCTTCTTGAGAAGCAGTTCTTTGAGATGAGGGTCCCGCACGACTGAAGTTAGCGGTGCCCGCGTGTACTCGTCTTCATCCGTTACGTGTTGCTCATCACTGTCTTCTCCAGCATATATATCATGGTGCGGATGAGCAGGCTCTTGATCATCTTCTTGCACCTCGTTGTCACCATTGACCTGCTGCCATTCCTGATCATTTCCTGCCACCGCCTCATGGATTTCATCATCATCTTCATCATCACTTATCCACTGAGTGTGCCCCTCCATGAAACCACGCCTGAGCTCCAGCAACTGTCCGCTAAAGGGGTCGAGGACGCCCTCTAGTCTGCATTTTCGACACGGACATTGTATCATTTTGCGATTATTCCGTAACATGTCCTCCGTCGCGTGCCTCAAGTATCTATTCACGATACGTTCGCTCAAAGTGACCATTGTTGCCTGCATGGTGTAGAACAAATAATACAATTATTAGAACCATATATATATATCGTTTTTCACGAAAAAATTCGGCATGACCATCCTAGAAATAGGACCTAAGAGGGAGTGCCAAAATTTGCTGTGACGGAAATTAATCAACATCTCGGCGAAATATTGGCAACTCATTTTAATTTCACAAAAAATCATTAATTTCGGTCCATTCCGAAAAATTTTGGTCAAATTTCACAAAAAATCATTAATTTCGGTCCATTCCGGCAAATTTCGGTCAAATTTCACAAAACATCATTAATTTAATTTATTATATAAAAATCAATCCACCGTAATTAGATGACCACACGTACGAGATCGAGTCAAGTTCATCGAGAAATTGATGTGTAATGCTTGTAGCTAGAACGATGTGTTGGAGAGAGAGAGAGAGAGAGCGAGATAGGACTAGAACTAGAGTTGTGGAGGGAAATCCTTTGGTGGATAGGTTGGAGAGAGGGAGGTGAGGCTAGATCTATCAACTAAATTAGTTTTTATTGGTTGAAACTAGAGGAAATGATGGGGGTGGCATTTAATGGAGTAGCAACAATGGGGAGTGAAGAGGAGAGGAAAGTGCAATAATGGAGTGGAGAAAGGGGGCTGGTCGGGTTGGTGAAAATGCCAGGAAATCACTGGCGAACAAGCGGAAGGTTCACCAGTGGTACGTGCCTTACCACTGGCGAACCATCTGCGTTGTTCGCCAGTGGTAAACGCGGGACCGGGGGACCCCAGCGGGACCATCTACCGCTGGCGAACCACATCCACTGTTCGCCAGTGGTACCTAACTTACCGCTGGCGAACAGGAACATGCGTTCGCCAGCGGTAGATGGCCCCGCTCAGTACGCCCGGGTCTGCGTTTACCATTGGAGAATCAGGTTTATAGTTTGCCAGTGGTAAGACATGTACCACTGGCGAATCAGGTTTATAATTCGCCAGCGGTACTTACCACTGGCGAACACGTTCTGTTCGTTCGCCAGTGAGTGGCTGGCGGGTATAGCCCTTTTCCTACTAGTGAAAGGGGTGAAGCCGGTCGATCTATTTGTGGTAGTACGAATACTCCATAAGACCGCCGGCAATTCATCAACCCAAGTGCCAGCTGCACGATGCAATCGGGTTTCAAGCCTTGGCTTAATACCTGATGACCCACAAGTGTAGGGGATCGCAACAGTCTTCGCGGGTAGTTTGACCCTAATTTATTGATTCGACACAAGGGGAGCCAAAGAATATTTATAAGACTTAACAGTTGAGTTGTCAATTCAACCACACCTGAAGCAATTTATCAGTAGTAACAGTGATTTGATGGCAGCAGTACAATAGTAACAGCAGTAGTAAAATAAAGACAGCAATGATGACGGTAAAAGTAATGATTGTAAACAGCGGGATAAAAACACCGTAGGCATAGGGACAGATAGATGGGCGTTGCATGAATAATATAGCTCACGAAATGAACATAACTAAGCACGAAGCAAATAAATATATAAATAGCATCCAAGTATCAAACAATCATAGGCATGTATTCCTAATTTAGCCGTACGTGCTTATAATAAGAACTTGCACGGCATCTTTTGTCCTGCCATCCGGTTTCAGCCGCGCCAATTAAGGAACAAATGGCAATTAAGGTGTTCCTTTTAATAGAACACCGGATCAAAGCATTAACACACAACGAATACATGTAACCCTCGAGTTGCCAACCATTCCCATCGATGTCCCCGTTTCTGTCACTCAGGGTCTCCGGTTCCGGTTGACAACAAGTGCATATAACTAGTAGATAGGATCCAAACAACAATTATACTCATGCAAACATAAGTGTTCATATCTAAAAACATGGCACCCGGGCCCAAAGTGACAAGCATTAAGCATAACTAGTTGCACCAACGATGATTAACACAAATAGAGGATACTAGGCATCGTGCCCTAACAATTTGGCATCGAATTACATGAGCAATCTTATTCAATCCCTTCCATCCCCTTGCCTACAACAGGGAACAACTCACACATGGAGGGGGACGACATCGATGGTTGATGGAGAGGCGTTGGTGGTGACGATGGATGCGATCTCCACTCCGGCAGGGTGCCGGAACAATGATCCTGGACCCCGAATTTAGGGTTCGTGATGGCGGTGGAGCTCCGTAAGGTTTCTGGAAAAAGTGTTCGGGGCTTCGTCGTTTTATGTCGAGAGGACGCTTATAACCGAAGGGGGGGTCGAGAGACGAGGTCCCAGGGGCAGGGGCGGCCTCCTGCCGTGGGTGGGACCCGCCCCTGCTGCTGGGGTGGCCCCCCTTACGGTCTTCTGGCTCCGTGGCTCTTTTCCCTCAAAAATAGTTTTTATAATTTTTTCGGAATTTTCCGCGAACTTCTGAACCCTGCACAAAAGCAAAGTGTTTGGAAAAGTAGATACGTTTGCGACATATCAGCTCCCCAAGCTTAGCTTATTGCTTGTCCTCAAGTAATTCAGTTGACAAACTAGATGCTGTAAAAGAAACTTTGACAAACACATTTGCTTCATTTAGAGCATAGAAGTTTTAAACCATGATCAGTATTTTAATAAGCACAAGAGAGAAGTTACAAAAACAATAGAACTAAAGAAATCATGGAGACTTATGCAAAACTCACAATATGCTGACAAGTAATGATTTAAACATGCAAACAAATAGCACCGATGCAATGCATATAACTAGGCATGGTAAAGTGATCTCTCGCTTGCCCCTTTTGTGGGGCAAAACATAAATGCCGGGCACCTCTTGAGACATTAAACGGTGACTAGATGTAAAGTTATCAGAATTGAGAAGTATCTCAACCATGCTCCAATCATTAAAACTTTGGGACAAAGCACGTTATACTCAGAATGACAGCAATGCTCTATAAGATGGTGCTCAAAGAAGGGTGATGACTCAACATTAATATATAAAAGAAAGGCCCTTCGCAGAGGGAAGCAGAGATTAATCATGTGCTAGAGCTTTTTATTTTTATAAGCAGAAGTAAAACAGTTTTGAGAGATGCATGCTTTCATCAACGATTTCACAACAGAGAGGCTATCTAGTCCCTCATAACAAGCAAGGCTTTTAGACTTGTGAGAGCAGGTGGATCTTTAGATGAGCGAGTACGCTCCTCTTTCTCCTTGGTTTCACCACTGTCCAATGTTTGAGCTGATTTATCAGATTTTGCATTGCGCGGAGGAGAATGGTGAGTTATATTTATATTTTGCTTAAGCTGCTCTCGGGTTGATTCAAGTGAGGACGTAATCCATCAACACCGGGTGAAAGGGGGGAAATGACCTCGCTTGTCACAAGTTATATCTAGCCCTCTACAGCTTCCTCATGAGCTAAAAATAGAGACATAAAAAGAAGCATTTTTTTGAATGATTTAAAGGTAGCACATGACAAATTTACTTGGAACGGTGGTGAAATACCATATGTAGGAAGATATAGTGGACTCAAATGGAATACTTTAGCTTAAGGAAAATGGATGCACGGATGGAGAATTACACCCAGGGCAAATGGAGGCTAGCAAAAGACTCGAGAGCGACCGATCAAGAGTACTACTGTCATAATCATGCTCTGCGACAAAATCAATCAATGAATAAAGCATAAGAGTGATACTACAATTCTAAGAACAATAAACCGTCGAGGCTTAACAGACTTTATTTTTAGTCTCTTACATGTGTGAACATGTGCCAAGTCAATCCAAATAAATCTTTTGGAGGAGGATCTCACTTCACCATACCATATTATAAACAATGCAAAACATGCTCACGTCTACATGACAAATTATTCACTCTTAACAAGTTGAGGCTAAGCATAGGAATCCATAAAAACTAAGTAATATCATCTACGCAACATTCTGCCATAGCAAACTAAAACATGAGCATGAGGATAAGCATCTGTACAAAAATGAAAACAAATAGAGTTCATACCAAATTTACTCGTCAAATCCGTGTCGCCAAATATCATCATTATTGCATAGACGCTTGCACAACCGAAAGATATGGAAATAATAAAAATGTGCAAGTGTCATCACAAACACAGGTTGAACTCTGAAACAACTACAAAACAAGGAAGACGAGAAAATATTTTTGTGTTTTTCGAATAGCGAAAGGAATAGCGCAGAAATAGAAGAGAAATATTTTTGCTGTTTTCAATTTGGGAAGAAGCGACTAAAAACGAAGTAGAAAACAAACGAAAAAGAAACAAAAGAAAATATTTTTGGTCTTTTTGATTATGAGAAAGAAGAGGCAAACAAATAGGAAATCTTTTTGGTTTTTTGATTAATAAACAAAAAGCACAACTAAGGCGACTGAGCAAATTGAAAAGAGCGAAAAGAAAGCAAAAAGAAAACTAATGAAGAGCATGCTCTTTCGGGGGTAGTTTGCGAGTACAATCAAATGTACTCATATTGGTTTCGTCCCTGGCTATTGTCTTAGCAAGATTTTAAAGAAGAGCAGCTTGAAGAAGGAGATGGAAATGACGTTAATGCGAACTAGGGCGTTTCCCAGTCAGTTGCCTGTAGGGTTAAGGCGAATGACTTGGGCCCCACGTTGTTTGGTGATTTTCCGCTGCAAGTACCTATTGAAGATTATGACTTCACTCAAGTAAGTAAATTCCTTCGGTATTTATGGATGTTCCTTGATTACCAGTTTGATTGTGCTCATCGACACACTGATCATGGGATCGCTGATGTAGGCACAAGGGTATTTCGGACGGCTAGTCCGGGGTCCCCACACCCTCCACAGGGCAGGGACGGCCCTTGGCCGCGGCCTGGGTGCCACCCACGGGTGGGACCCGCCCCAGCCCATGGGGGGTCCCCCAGGCCAGCCCCAGGCACTTCTGTGGCTCATTTTAAAAGATAAAAATTGTGTAAATTTTCTGGAAATTTTCGACAACTTTTCCCGAAGAACTTATAAGAGATTAAAATTAAGCTAATAAAACAGGAATTTGACATTTAAAAGGGACAAACTAATCAAGAAATAAAAATTACAGAAAAACTAAAGATGAGCAAAAGAAGAAGATTTAATGAATCTTGATATCTTTATGTTGCTAAACTTGGTTTGTTAGCAAGGTTGATCAAGTCTTGCTACCACACCAAATTTATTTGACATAAATTATTCAATATTCAACAGACAATCAAGTTACCTCATATTGAATAGGAATTGTCCCAATCATGAGAGTTTCATATTTTCTTGAATGTGTATGAATAGGACAATCAATAGTTCCAATCTTGATAGATTCAATATTCTCAATGGAGTTCAAACCAATTTTGGTATTGATATTCTTTGGAAAGTACACCGTGTGTTCTTTATCATCGACGTTAAAAGTAACTTTTCCTTTATTGCAATCAATAACAACCCCTGCAGTATTAAGAAAAGGTCTCCGAAGAATAATAGACATATTATCATCTTCAGGCATTTCCAATACCACGAAGTCAGTTAGGATTAAACAATTAGCAACTTGAACAGGAACATCCTCACAAATACCAATGGGCACATCAGTGGACTTATCAGCCATTTGAAGGTAAATATCAGTAGGAATAAGCTTATCTTATAAAAGTCTCTTATAAAGAGAAAATGGCATAACACATAAAGCAGTTCTAACATAATTAGTTTTAATGGAGCAAGGAATAGTAGGTATACCTGGATCACCAAGATTTTTAGGAATATTGCCATGGAAAGAGTAATTAGCAAGCATAGTGGAGATTTCTTCATTAGGGATTTTTCTTTTATTAGTAACAATGTCTTTCATATATTTTGAATAGGGAGGCAACTTAATAGCATCTGTCAAAGGAATTTGCAAAAAGAGGGGCTTTTCCATTCATAGAATTTATTATAGTGTTCTTCTTCCTTAGCCTTCTGAGATTTAGATGGAAAAGGCATGGGTTTTTGCACCCATGGCTCACTCTCTTTACCATGTTTTTTAGCAACAGGAGGTGCAGTCTCCTCCTCCCGTTCTTCAGGTTCATTAGTATCATTATCATGCTCATTACCACTTTCAGTTTCAGCATCTGAATTAGAGACAACATTAGGATTATTACTTGTAGGTTCTTTATCAAGTTCCATATTACTAGCTTCTCCTAATCCTTTATGTTTCTTCTTTTTCTTTTTCTTCTTAGGGGAACTAGTAATATTATTTTCAACCAGTTGAGATTCTTGTTCAATTCTTTTAGGATGTCCCTCAGGATAAAGAGGATCTTGAGTAGCGATACCTCCTCTAGTTAAAACACCACAAGTTTGTTTATTACTTTGTGTAGGAATTCCAGCAAGCAAGTCTTTTTGCACTTTAGTAATTTATTCAAGTTGAGTTTGGACCATATGAAAATGCTTAACAAGACCTTTGACATCATTAGCAGTTTTCTCCAAGACAGAATGCAATTTTTTAATAACCAGGGTGTTATCATTTAATTGTTCTTGAATTTGCATATTAAAATGTGTTTGTTTAACAATAAAATTATCAAATTCATCCAAACACTGACTAGGAGGCTTACTATGAGGAATATCATTAACAGTAAAATTATGAAGAGAGTGTACCTCTAACATAGGTGGGTGAGTGGTAGGCTCACATGAAGTTTCAATTGGAGGTAAATTCTTCACATCTTTAGCTCCAATACCTTTTTCCTTAATAGATCTTTTGGCTTCTTGCATATTTTCTGGGTTTAGGAAGAGCACTCCCTTTTTCTTCGGAGTTGGTAATGGAGGAGGTTCAGGAATGCTCCATTCATCATGATTTTTGGCAATCTTAGCCATTAGTTCTTCAGCTTCATCTACAGTCCTTTTCCTGAAACACACAACCAGCACAACTATCAAGGTATGTCCTAGATTCAACAGTTAGTCCATTATAAAATATATCAAGGAGTTCATTCTTCGGAATATCATGCCCTGGCCGAGCCCTGAGTAATGATCTGAATCTCCCCCAAGCTTTAGGGAGATGCTCATCCTCCAATTGTCTGAAATTGAAAATTCTCTGCAAAGCCACATGCTGCATGTGAGCGGGAAAATATTTTGCAAAGAAAACATCAAGCAATTCATGAGGAATTTGTATGGATCCATAAGGTAAAGCATTATACCACACTTTCGCATCATCTTTTAATGAGAAAGGAAACAGCTTTACTAAATAGTAACGCTGTATCTTTTTATCATCAGAAAATAGAAGGCTAAGCGAAGCTAATTTATTCATGTGTTCTACAGCATTGTCATCCTTAGTTCCACAAAAAGGATCAGATTCAACATTAGATATGAGTGAAAGATCAACAGAGAAACTAAAATCATCATGTTTAATGCATATGGGAGAAGTAGCAAACTCAGGATCAGGTGTAAAATAATTCTTAACAGCATGCTTTTCAAGCAATTTCCTCAAAGCATCAGGATCTTTAGAAGTAGAACAGTCCATATATTGTCTAATAAACTCATCATTAAGATCAATGTAGGAATCATCAGGATACCTACTCTCATAATTATATGGATTATGAGAGCTAACAGGTGTAGTAAAATTTTCATTGGGCATTGTAATTTCTTTAGAACTAGTGACAAGAGATTCTAAAAAGGGGCCTAAAGAACCAGCATCATCAAGCACAGCAGAAGCATCATCAAATTCATCATAAGCAGTAGTGGACTCAGAAAGCAAAGCATCAACAATAGGACGAGTGTTCACAGGTGGTGTGTAACAGCCCCACTTTGTTAATGAAAAATACGAAGAATTTTTCCACTTTTGCTTTGCATCCTTTGCATTATGGCATGCATGTGAAACTTGTCATTTCAACCATGCACATTGTTTTAGAAACCAATTGAAATGGGAAGCCAACCTTTCCCAAAACCTCCAACCAAATGCAATGCCCAACTTGGCAACCACTAAATGAACTTCCAAATTGTTTAGGAAGTTCCAACTTTGGAGCTTATAACAAGTTCTCACGTTTCAAATTGTGTCAAATAAGAAATGACATAAGAGTTCAAATTTTGCTAAATTCAATTCCTATTTTTGAAACCCAGTAAAACATTTCAAATTTTCAAACTAAAATCATGGGGAGCCCCAATATGACTGTGAGAGTCTCCATGAATATTTTTATTATTTTTGGATATGTTTAAATACTCCAACTAAATGAATTTTGGAAGATCTCAAAAATGCCTTCCTTTAAACCCTGTGAACAAATCATGGCCAAAACATTTTATTTTGCTTCCCAAATTTTTGTGGAGGGTTAAAAGCTTAAATGGAGCTTATATGAATTTTTTTGCACATTTTATAAAAATGTCCTGGTGCTTTATTTAAATGGTTAAAACCTGCTGCTGGACTCGTTTGCATTTTATTTAAAAGTTCCAGGGAGTTCTTCGCGAAATTTCTTTTCCCTCTCTCTCTCTCTCTCCACAGTGCCGGCGCACTGGCGCCATGCCTCCAAGCTGGCCGGCGCCATGCCGCCTGCTGCCGTGGCATGGAGGACTAAGGGGGATCCCCACCATCGTGCACCTGCTCCCTCTCGCTCCTGTCTTCCCGTTCCTCCCAAAATTTCCGGATCGGGGCGACTCTTTTCCTCTCCTGAGCTCCTCCCCTTGCCGCCGTCAGAGCCGAGCTGCCGCCGTCGTTTGGCTCCGCCCCGCACAAATCGAAGGGTGAAGCGAGCTCCGCTGCGTCTTCGGCTTCCTCCCCTGCTGCGGAATCGAGCCGGGCTGGCCGCGAATCGACGAATTCATCATCGACATCCCGCCTCGGCCTCGCCGTTCGTCGGCCTCGAACCCGGCGACCCCCGCCCCTCCGCGCCGTCGCCGTCCTCGCTTAAGCATCCAAGGTGAATGTCGCGTCCTTTTTAGCCTCCCCCCCCCCCCGCGTTCTCTTCTCCCTCTCTTCCTCGCCGTTGTCCGCGTCGGTCACCGCCGCCTCGGCCGTCGCCGTCCCGGTCGTGCTGGCCGGGGAACCGGCTGAGCCGGCCTTGAGGCCGGTTGTCTCCGATGCTGCCCCGGCCTGGCCCCGGTCTGGGCCGGTCACGAGGCCGGCAGCCTCAGGCGCTGCCCCGGCCTAGCCCTGGTCTGGGCCGGCTCTGAGGCCGGCTGCCTCTGCCTCCACCCCGGCCTGAAACCGGCCTGGGCCGACCTGTGGGCCGGCCCGCACAGTAAAAGGAGAAAAGTGAATTAAATTGAAATAATTCATAACTATTTGACTATTTATCCAAATATGACAAATTAAATATCAAATTGATCAGGAAAACAAACCCTACATTATGAAATCATTGTGACATTATTTTTGAAACTATATTTTTGCTGTTTATGTAAGAATTCACAAAATGGTATAAATAATACCTAATTTGGAAAATTCTTAACTTATTAATTATTGATCCAAAAATTATGAATAAACTATCAATGTGATCAACTTGTCAAATGCTACTCAACCATGCTGATATCATGTCATGATCACAAATTCTTATTTGATATTATTCATAATTTGATTAAATAAATTAAATTCGTTTATTTATTTAAATTGCTATTTATTCCTCGGTGCTCCGAAAACTACAAATGAGGTACCAAATTGATCGGAATGACAAACCCTACCCATTACATCCCATGTTCATTCATATTAATCCACTTCTCTAATAATTTCATAATTTATGAAGAATGTGGTCACTAAGAAGACTATGGGGTTGTTTCCAAATAATTGCACTAATTATTTGGAACTCCATTTAATTTGTTAGATAAATTAAATGTTAATATCTTTGCATCAAATTGACATGTCATCACGTGATTGAGCATTGTACCTTGTGTTCTGGTGATTTATTTGTTCTTTGTATTTCTTTTGGGTATCGATAGATTCCGGAGTCGAGGTTAACGCTACTTACCCCGACGAGCAGTACTTCACGCCTGGGCAGCAAGGCAAGAGATAACCTAACCTTCTTGGCATACTAGCATCCTATGATTTTATCAACTTATTTTATCCACCGTAATATTGCATGCGATTCAAATGTCATTTTGATCAAGACATAGAGTATCCTATGAATGCATGTTTTTCCCCGAGCCAATCACATGTATCCCCACCTATGAACCTTAGTGATGATGTGTTGGCCGGAGACAAGAATATAATTGTTGTATTATATGCTTAGCTATGCCTAGCCATGCTTAGTCAAATGCTAGCAATGTCCATTGTTTAATTCCATAATTGTTGACGTTGATGGAATGGTTCGGACATGGTGGATATGTGGGGTGCTTAAGTAAAATGCTAAGTAGGCTTGGGTGAGTTGCCATCGGGGATGGTGTTTTGCCTCACTCTTGCCCCTAGGTGCGAGTTCTTTACCTCTTTAACCAAGACGAGCGTGCTGCCATGGTGGGTGTATGGGCATCTTACTAACTGAATAACTTGTGCGGGCATATCCAAGGGTCCTCTAGTTCGGTTTTCCATTTGCGTGTGAGTGGAAAAATGATGTTGATGAGGATTTGTGTTTAGGACGTGGCGATGGGGCAGGGGCTGAAATAGGCTGGGTAAACTTGCCCTGTGGCCGCAGATGACTCTTGGATAGTCTCACGCGAGGTAAAGGTTTAACCGCGCCCGCTTGCCAGCCTTCCCCGGAAGAGGGCCACTCAGGTGAGCCGGACGGTACCAATGGGTAAATTAGTACACCCCTGAAGGGTTTAATCTTTTCGAAAAGCCGTGTCCGCGGTTATGGACAACTTGGGAATAGACGATAAGACCATAGAGAACCTTAACCTAATTGATATGGCAGCTAAAGGTTGCATAATCAACATGTGATAAAGGTTCACTTCCTCGAGGGTGATTCGAGGGGGTGCCTTGGTGGAGATGCGTGGGTTTGGCTACAAGTAGGTTCGCCGAGAACCAAAGATGAAATGTTACCCTCTTATCCCCTTTATAAAAAAAACTATTCTGAGTAGACGAATGCCTTGTGTCAATTATGTTCCGGTTTATGAAAATTAGCTTTATGCAAAACGGAATACATATATAGCTTTAGAGCCTCCGTCAATCATTGGGTCTATAACTTGCGAGTACATCGTATTCAGTCTCTCTTTGCTGCCTTTATATTTGTATTTCAGAGGAGGACGACACCGAGCAGCTAGGTGGGTTCTTCGTGGACGTCGACTAGTGGTCTGGGGTTCCCAGGTGACAGCTTGGGACCGTGGAGCAAGCTGGCTGGGTTTATTTATGTGTAGGCCTCTTAGGCCCTATATTTGGATCTTGCTGTACTAGACAACACTACCTCGCTTCCGCTTGTTGAATTGATGGTCTGTGACCTTTTGATGTGTAATTTTTTGTATCTTTCTCATATATGAGTTGCTATATGAGTTTTGTGTCGTAGAGTCTGTGATGTGCCAGTTTGTTCCACAAGTCTCAGTCTCTTTACTATACATGGAAGCGATGTCTGAGCTTATGGCATGATCGAGGTGTTGTGTGCCGATGATGTATTCCGAGCATGCCTGCCAATGAGTTTTGGCCTGGGATTGGTAAACCCAGTAACCCTCGGTTGTGTAGCATGACCGGTTACACAACGTTCCACTATATATTTCTGGGGTCGGGGCGTTACAAGTTGGTATCAGAGCAGGACTGCCTGTAGGAAACCCTTTCTATTGGTCGATGTCGAGTCTAGTTGAAAATTATTTATGACCTAAAAATGAGTTGTGAAAACCTTCTTAGGATTCTTTTTACTCCTCATCCAACTCGCTCTACTCTGATTCTTACCTCTATTTGTTTTGAGCTTGGTAACAATGTTTAGGTTCACGGGGTTGGGTTTCTATCGTCCAGTTATGTCTCGAGTCCGTTATATCCGTGTAATATCGCCGCGATGACGTTACGTCACCGTGGTTGTCTAAATCTGTCTTAGTGCTTGCCATCTTCAATACCAAATATCTGGAAGCACCTTAATGATCTATTCTATCTGTCGAAGGTGTTTACTAACTATGTCATTGTTCCAATTCTTCAGAATGGCTCCTACCCGTCGTGGTGAACAGAGCAACCCTGATCCACCGCCGCCACCAACTATGGCGGAGGTGCTGATGATTATTGAAGAGGGCCGTGTGCGCAACGAGAATCTACTCGCGCAGTTGGTGCGGCAGGGTGCACGGAGGAACACGGACTGCACCACTCTCACCGAGTTCTTGCGGTCCCAACCTCCCACTTTCTCTGAAGCGAAGGAACCGCTTGATGCGGATGATTGGCTTCGGGCTTTGGAGCGCAAGTTTGCCGCTCTTCACGTTCCGGTGGCGGAACATGTCAACTTCGCCACCTACCTGCTGGATGGAGCCGCCGGCTCCTGGTGGGAGAGCCACGTGGCAATGGTTGCCGCTGGCCATGTCTTCACTTGGGAGGAGTTTCGCGCCGCCTTCCGTGCGGCGTACATCCCCAAGCCCATCCTGGAGCTCAAGAGGAGGGAGTTCCTGGACTTGACCCAGGGATGCATGGACGTCCAGTCCTACGGACGGGAGTTCAACCACCTCTCCCGTTACGCCCCTCGGGACGTGACGAATGACGAAGACAAGCAATACCTCTTCCGCAAGGGGCTCGCACCTCGTCTCCGATACGAGCTCCTACCCTTCAAGTTCACCTCCTACCAGGAGCTCTACAACCAGGCTCTCACCATGGAGCAGGGTAGGAAGGAGCTGGAGGCTTCCAAGAGGCCAGCTTCTACTGACCACCAGAGATCCTCTTCCTCTGAGGGCAAGAAGCACCGGGGGTTTGTGCCCTTCAGCGCTGTGCCTAAGGCACCCTTTGCGCCAAAGCCTTTAGGGTTCAAGCCACCTCCGCCTCGCCCAGCTCCCTCGACCTTGGGTGCGGCTGGAAGTGGTTTCCGCCCTCAGCTGCCTCCACCACCGCCGAGGCTCACCTGCTTCGCTTGTGGCCAGCCTGGGCACTACTCCAGGGAGTGTCCCCAGAAGGCACCGGCTCCCGCAGCACCTGCACCAGCACCCTCTACCCCAGCCGCCAAGGCTACCACCGTCAGTCGTGGCCGCCTGAACCACGTCTCGGCTGAAGGCGTTGAGGAGGACCCCGAAGTTCTCATGGGTACGCTTCGAATCAACGATTACCCTGCTTCAGTCTTATTTGATTCTGGAGCATCGCATTCATTCATATCAACAGCCTTTGCACATAACCATCAAATACCGTTTGAGAATATGGACTCCCCGTTAGTGGTCAAGACCCCGGGCTCTAGTTGGCACACAAAATGGGTTGCTCCGGAAGTCCAGATCACCATAGGCTATTGGTCTTTCCCGTTCCAGCTGATAGCACTGAAGTCAGATGGGCTAGATGTAATTCTGGGAATGGATTGGTTAGTCAAATATCAGGCCAACCTGGACTGTGCTTCCAAGTCTGTCACCGTGATTCACCCAACCGTCGGGCTGGTGAGTTATTGGTCACCCTCGTCCGCAATTCCCTCCGCTGCCACTCCACTCTCACCGGAGATCAGCTTGTGTTTCTTGGAAGGAACCACACCGCCTGAAATGCATGAAGTTGCTGTGGTGTCTGATTTCCCCGATGTTTTTCCGGAGGAATTGCTCGGAATGCCACCTGATCGCAGCGTGGAGTTTGTGATTGAGTTGGTTCCGGGAACCGCCCCAATTTCCAAGAGGCCCTACCGTATGCCAACGGAAGAGCTAACTTAATTAAAGAAGCAACTTGATGAGATGCTACAAAAGGAATTCATCCGGCCGAGTAGCTCACCTTGGGGCTGCCCGGTCATCTTTGTCAAGAAGAGGGATACAAATGTTCCTCGTCTGGTTGTTGATTACCGCCCTCTGAGTGCGGTGACCATCAAGACCAAGTACCCTATTCCCCGAATGATTGACTTGTTCGATCAGCTCGCTGGTGCAACAATATTCTCCAAGATGGATCTGAGGTCAGGATACCACCAGATAAAATTCCGGAAGGAGGATATCCCGAAGACGGCTTTCACTACCCGTTATGGGTTATATGAGTATACCGTCATGTCCTTCGGCCTCACTAATGCTCCGGCTACATTTATGAGGCTGATGAACTCCATCTTCCACGAGTACCTCGACAAGTTTGTCATCATTTACATCGATGACATCCTTGTCTACTCCAAAACCGAAGAAGAACATGCTGAGCATCTCCGACTAGTCCTGACCAAGCTTAGAGATCACCGCCTCTATACCAAGTTCTCCAAGTGTGAGTTTTGGCTAAAGGAGCTCATTTTCCTCGGTCATGTGGTGTCAGCTGCCGGAGTAGCGGTGATACCAGACAAAATTCAGGCAATCCTGGATTGGCCAACTACCAAGTCCGCCAAAGATATCCGAAGCTTCCTTGGATTGGCGGGTTATTACCGCCGGTTCATCGAGGGCTTTTCCAAGATAGCCAAAGCATTGACGGACCTTCTCAAGAAGAATAAACAATTTGTGTGGTTAGACAAGGCTGAAGAAAGTTTCCAAATCCTCAAGGTCAAGCTTACCACCACTCCGGTGCTTGTCCTTCCCGACACAAACAAAGACTTTGTCGTCTATTGTGATGCACCCCTTCAAGGTTTGGGCTGTGTTTTGATGCAAGAAGGACATGTGGTCGCTTATGCTTCCCGACAACTCAAGCCACATGAGCAAAATTACCCAACTCATGATTTGGAGCTTGCCGTCGTGGTACATGCTCTAAAGCAATGGAGGCCCTACCTGTTGGGCAACCGTTGTGAGATCTACTCCGACCATCAAAGCCTAAAATACCTCTTCACCTAGCCGGATTTGAACTTGAGACAGAGGAGATGGCTAGAATTGATAAAAGACTATGATGTGACTCTCAATTATCAACCCGGCAAGGCAAATGTCGTGGCCGATGCTTTGAGTCGCAAGGCCTATTGTAACACCGTGATGGTTGAAAAGGCCCAACCTGCTCTTCATGAGGAGTTTGCCAGGTTGAATCTGGAAATTGTTCCTTCCGATTTTCTAGCTAACCTCGAGATCAAATCCACTCTCGAGGATGAAATCAAGGCCGCCCAGCAAGTTGATGCTGAAATTCTCGAGATCAAAGAGAAGATAGCTAATGGGAAGGCAAATAGTTTCTCGGTTAATGATAGTGGTGTTGTCTACTTCGGTGACCGGCTAGTGGTGCCCAAGAGTGGGAACATAAGGGAGTTGATCCTTTCAGAAGCTCACGAGTCACCCATCTCTATTCACCCGGGTAGCACAAAAATGTACCAAGATCTTCGCCCTCAATTCTGGTGGTCTTGCATGAAGCGCGAGATCGCCGAGTATGTTGCTGAATGCGACGTCTGTCGCCGAGTGAAGGTTGAACGTCAAAGACCAGCCGGTACCCTCCGCCCCATAGCCATTCCCGAGTGAAAATGGGATGAAGTTGGTATGGATTTCATCACCGGATTCCCAAAGTCACAAAAGGGCAACAATGCTATTTGGGTCATCATCGACTGGTTGTCCGTGATGATATTCGAGCAAGCCAACTTGCCGATTTGTATATGGCCCGTATTGTTCCTTTACACGGGGTTCCTTTGCGGATCATCTCTGACCGTGGAAGCTTATTTGTGTCCAAGTTTTGGCAATGTTTCCAAACGGCTCTTGGAACCCGTCTCAACTTCAGCACCGCCTATCATCCTCAAACCGATGGTCAAACTGAAAGGGTGAACCAAGTTCTTGAGGATATGCTTCGGGCTTGTGTCATCTCCTTCGGCAAGGGTTGGGAAAAGTACCTCCCTCTCGCCGAGTTCTCCTACAACAATAGCTATCAAGCCAGTTTGCAAATGGCTCCCTTTGAGGTTCTTTATGGGAGAAAATGCCGGACTCCTCTCAATTGGTCTGAAACCGGAGAGAGGTCGCTCTTCGGTCCTGATGTGATCAATGAAGTCGAAGAGAAAGTCCGTGTCATTAGGGAAAATCTCAAGGCTGCTCAATCCCGGCAGAAAAGCTACTATGACAAGAACCATCAAGAGGTCCACTATGAAATTGGTGACAAGGCCTATCTTCGAGTCTCTCCTCTCCGAGGCGTTCGTCGCTTCGGAATCAAGGGAAAATTGGCACCTCGCTATGTTGGCCCTTTCACCGTCCTAGCCAAGCGAGGAGATCTCTCCTATCAACTAGAGTTGCCCTCCAATTTCCCAGATGTCCATGATGTGTTCCATGTTTCCCAACTCCGCCGGTGCTTCAAGGATCCAATCCGTGGGGTTGATCATGAGGCATTGGACGTTCAGGAGGATTTGACCTATCGCGAGCATCCTATCCGCATCTTGGATGAAGCGGAGAGCAAAACCCGCAACAAGACCATCAAGTTCCTCAAAGTTCAATGGTCCAACCATTCCGAGGAAGAAGCCACATGGGAGCGAGAAACTAGTCTTTGTCAGGAATACCCCTCCTTCTTCACTCAAGCCTAGAATCTCGAGACGAGATTCCTGTAAGGGGGGTAGAATTGTAACAGCCCCACTTTGGTAACGAAAAATACGAAGAATTTTTCCACTTTTGCTTTGCATCCTTTGCATCATGGCATGCATGTGAAACTTGTCATTTCAACAATGCACATTGTTTTGGAAACCAATTGAAATGGGAAGCCAACCTTTCCCAAAACCTCCAACCAAATGCAATGCCCAACTTGGCAACCACTAAATGAACTTCCAAATTGTTTAGGAAGTTCCAACTTTGGAGTTTATAACAAGTTCTCACGTTTCAAATTGTGTCAAATAAGAAATGACATAAGAGTTCAAATTTGGCTGAATTCAATTCCTATTTTTGAAACCCAGTAAAACATTTCAAAATTTCAAACTAAAATCATGGGGAGCCCAAATGAATTTTGGAAGATCTCAAAAATGCCTTCCTTTAAACCCTGTGAACAAATCATGGCCAAAACATTTTATTTTGCTTCCCAAATTTTTGTGGAGGGTTAAAAGCTTAAATGGAGCTTATACGAATTTTTTTGCACAATTTATAAAAACGTCCTGGTGCTTTATTTAAATGGTTAAAACCTGTTGCTGGACTCGTTTGCATTTTATTTAAAAGTTCCAGGGAGTTCTTCGCGAAATTTCTTTTCCCTCTCTCTCTCTCTCTCTCTCCACAGTGCCGGCGCACTGGCGCCATGCCTCCAAGCTGGCCGGCGCCATGCCGCCTGCTGCCGTGGCATGGAGGACTAAGGGGGCTCCCCACCGTCGTGCACCTGCTCCCTCTCGCTCCTATCTCCCCATTCCGACAATTGTCTATAATTGTCTATAATTGATAGCAAGAAAGCAATGGATAAACAAGTTGAATCATTGAAGCGAAACCTTTCATAAATAGTATGTCAAAGACATGAAAGCAATGTGATCCACATATCTGATTAATTCTCAAAGTTAACAATTCCATGACAAAAGTGTTTCAGAATCAAAAAGAAGATGCAAGTTTTAGCAAAAAGCTTCAACTTCCAACGGTAAAGTCAATATAAAGATTCATGTTTAATCCGACAATGCAATATGATCAATGATACCTAGGGTCAATGCTAGATGTTTGCTTTGGTGGAGATAGAAGGAAGAGGAAAACTGACTCAACATTAAAAGTAAAAGAAAGGCCCTTCGCAGAGGGAAGCAGGGATTAGTCATGTGCTAGAGATTTTTGTTTTTTTTTTATGAAACAGAAGTAAAACAATTTTGTGATATGCATGCTTTCGTCAACGACTTCACAACAGAGAAGCTATCTAGTCCCCCATAACAAGCAAGGTTTTTTAGACTTGTCAGAGCAGCTGGTTTTTAGAGGAGTGAGTACGCTCTTCTTTCTACTTGGTTTCACCACTGTCCAATGTTTGAGCTGATTTCTCAGATTTGCATTGCGCGGAGGAGAATGGTGAGTTATATTTATATTTTGCTTAAGCTTCTCTCGAGTTGATTCAAGTGAAGACGTAATCCATCGACACCGGTGAAAGGGGGGAAATGACCTTGCTTGTCACAAGTTATATCTAGCTCTCTACTGCTCCCTCATGAGCTTAAAAACGGAGGCAAAAAAAGGAGTATTTCAAATTTTTAAAGATAGCTCATGACAAATTTACTTGGAATGGTAGGAAATACCATGCATAGGTAGATATGGTGGACTCAGCTGGCAAGATGGTTTGGCTTTGGGATTTGGATGCACGAGTGAACCATACACTCAGTACGAATTTTTTGGACTTAGCAAAGAAGGTATTTGAAGCAAACATCTAAAATTAACCGGTAACAGAGTAGCATAAGATATTTATCAATCATAACCATAAAAGCTCCACATCGTCTCCAATGTTGACCAAACAATTCTTTTGATTAAAAGATTAGCTTAATGAATTAACAACTACGAAACACCACACAGTTTCAAGTTTTTAACAGTATTTCTTTACTAATCAACTCCACTCAAATAACCAGCAAGTTTAAGCATTCATCTTAATATCTCAAAACAAATGAGAAGCATCAAGTATCCACACTATGATCTACAAGACTATGCAGGATTTCATTTCATTCCAATATCACATGGATAGCATTTCACCGTTCTAACACATTAACCAAGCAACCATAGCAACTCTCTAACAAATATAAGTGAAGAACAAGAGAGTTTAACATCAACAACTAGCAGCTCTAAACAAGATAAAAGCTAAAAGCGAGAGCTTACTATCAAACAAATAGTAGCTAAGAATACTCAACAAGATATAAGCGAAGCAAAGGAGTATTCAAACGAAAAAGCGGAGCGTGTCTCTCTCTCACACAAACAAAGCAAGGATCCAACAAGCATATGACCAGCAAACAAACAAAATAAAATTGAAAGTAAAAAGGTGCTCCAAGCATAGCACATAATATGTAAAGTGATAAAAACTTAGTTCAACGAAGACGACCTCATGATAGTCGATGAAGAAGAGGGGATGCCTTGGGCATCCCCAAGATTAGACGCTTGATGGTTCTTGATATTCAGAGGGGGTGCCATGGGGGCATCCCCAAGCTTGATCTCTGATCCATCTTCAATTTCTTCATTGTCCTCTCCTTTGGAACTTAAAAACTCCCTTCACACAAAACTTCTCATAAACTGATTAGAGGGTTAGTGCTCATAAATTAAAAATACACATGTGTTCAACTCAAGACAAATTGCAAACAACTTTATTGGGTATTAGCTACTGTTTACTAATCCTCAATGTGGCACTTCTCCTCAAGAGTATCACATTTGACGATAGTAAGGAGACGAATGCAAAATAAAAGAAGAATCTGTCAAAATCTGAACAGTCTATAAAGATCGAATTTTTCGAGGCACTTCTGCAGCTCAAATAAAAAAATTTAAAACTAATGAAAGATAGATAAAAGTATCAGGCTTGCTGTCAAAACTTATCAGAAAAATATAAAATACTGGCGATTTTAGGATTTTCGTGCAACAGGCGCATAGAATCTGTTTTTGGACAGCAACACAATACCTCGCACTTTCAATGCATTAGAGGCTAAACTTGGCACAAAAAACCAAAAGAAAAAGATACAATGAAGTTTATACAGAGGCAAAAACTTCATGACTCAAGAAAAATAAAAAAACAAACTGAAATTAAAAGATGGGTTGTCTCCCAACAAGCGCTTTTCTTTTAAGCCTTTTAGCTAGGCATGATAATTTTAATGATGCTCTCATAAGAATAAGAGTGGGAACGCAAAAGAGAGCATCATGAAGCAAATATAAAACACATTTTAGTCTAACTCTCTTCCTATGCATAGGCATCTTGTAAGAAAATAAATCATTGGAGCATAAAGCATTAAGCATAGGAAGACAAAGCAAGTGCAACATTAAAACCTTCAACATAAAGAGGGGAAACTTCATAAGATGAAAATTTATATAACCACACTTCCCTCTCTCATAATAAATTTCAGTAGAATCATAAGAAAACTCAATAACATAACCATCACATAAAGCATTTTTCTCCTGATTCACACGCATAAAAGTATTATTATTACTCTCCACATAAATAAAATCCTTCTCATTAGTAATAGTGGGAGTAACACAATCATAATCATCATTGTAATCATCATAAATAGGAGGAATATCATAATAGTAATAAACTTTTTCCTCAATAGCAGGTGGGCTGAAAATATCACATTCATGAATATAATCATCATATATAGGAGGCATAGTATCATCAAAGCAAATTTCCTCCTCAAAGCTTGGGGGACTAAAGAGATCATATTCATCAAAACCAGCTTCCCCAAGCTTAGAATTTTCCGTAGCATTAGCAATAATGGTGTCCAAAGAATTCATGCTAATAACATTGCTACTATAATGATTATTATGCAAATAAAGTTCTATAGGTTTTTTAATTTTCTCTTCAAAAGCATCATGACCAATTTCAAGATAAATTTTATAAAGCTCTCTAATTTTTTTGTTGTTTTCCATTAAGCCTAACTAGTGAAATAAAAACAAGAAACAAAAAGATTTAATTGCAAGATCTAAAGAAGATACCTTCAAGCACTCACCTCCCCAGCAACAATGCTAGAAATTAGCTTCGTCGTCGGAGTATGAGTACCTTTTACCTTACCTCCCCGACAGCGGCGCCAGAAATTAGCTTGATGTCTACTACACGCTTCTATTCTTGTAGACTTGTTGGGCCTCCAAGCGCAGAGGTTTGTAGGACAGCGGCAAATTTCCCTTAAGTGAGTAACCCAAGGTTTATCGAATCCACGAGAGGTAGAGGTCAAAGATATCCCTCTCAAGCAACCCTGCAATTAAGATGCAAGAAGTCTCTTGTGTCCCCAACACACCTAATACAATTGTCAGTTGCATAGGTGCACTAGTTCGGCGAAGAGATGGTAAAATGCAAGTGATATGGATGGTAAAAGGTGATTTTCTAATTCCGTAATAAAAATGCAGCAAGCAAACAAGTCACAAAAGTGACTAAAAACGGTGTATCAATGCTTGGAAACAAGGCCTAGGATTCGTACTTTCACTAGTGACTACTCTCAACATCATTAACATAATTAAACACAATAGTTCCAGAAAAACACATGCATGGTAGACGTTACTCGAAGATCATTCTTTCGTGGATCAAATAGGATGAGAATTGCATAGGGCTACGAAAAGCACACCATAAAGTACGTATTCCACATCTATGGATACTTCATGCTGTCACTATCCGCATCCAAAGATAGTACTAACAAACACCACAACATATTTCTTGAATAGTCTCTTTCTTCAATAACCCAAGCATCAAGAAACCTCGTGATCTTTTCAATCCAACTATAATAAAGAACAAACTCATGATGAAGATCCTTCCACAAACCAGTAACCTCGTGAGAAGGGCCAGCTTGGTCTTCAAACTCCTTACCAAAGGTGGCAGCAACCTCGTGAGAAGGGCCAGCTTGGTCTTCAACCTTCTTTTTCCCGGACTCGCGCCGGCGGGTTTCACCGTCTTCCCTGTTGTCATCGTCAGCAGTGGCATACTTGTTTGCTCAAGCCAGTAAGCCACCCAAAGTTTCCGACTCATCGTTGTAGATCATGAAGCGGAAAGTCGTCCCCTTCCTCAGAGATTGCTTGAAGGCATGAATCGCCTGAGTTTCTGAGACGCCCTCGCAAGCATTTTTGATCTCGCTCCATCGTGAAACAAATTCACGGCTAGACTCATTCTTTTGCTGCACACACCGCTGTAAGTCGAAAATCGACTTGGGGCGTTTATACGTGCCCTGGAAGTGCTGAATAAAGACGTGCTTCATGTCACTCCAAGTATGAACTGTCTTTTCTGGCAAACCTTCAATCCACATGCGTGCCGTCCCGGTTAACATCAAGGGCAAGAATCGCACTGCGGAGTCGGCACTGCCTTGGTATATGTCGCAGGCACTGACGTAATCTGAGAGCCAGGTCTCAGGATTAGCCGTACCACTGTACTTCTCCACCATCTTTGTTACGTTCGACAAAGTTGGAGGTAGGATTTGCTCTCTGATTGTTCTGCCAAAACACTTGGGGCCGAGGTATTGGGCATCTCTGGCCGACTTCCTCTCCTCGATTAGGCTTCAAACATCATTAGCTGATGGCGGCTTATCAACTGATTTTCCTCGCCTTGGTTCATCCCTGTGACGGCTTTGGCTCACCCGACTCGCGTTACGCGGAGGGCTTGGAGTCCATTGCTGTCGTGGAGGGGGTATGTACTAGGAGGGGTTATCTCCTTCTTTGCGCGGTGGAGGCGGCAGTGGAGGTGGCATTTTATCTCTGTTATCCTCCCTTTGAGATGGTGCCGTCCTCTCCTTGCGAGGGTCCTCCTTTTGCTCCCGGCTTTGATATCCTCCCTGGCTTTTACCAGCTTCATGATGGCATGAAGAATCTGTCCGGGATTCCGCACCTCTAGGTGGCTGCTTGTCCTTCGGGTCCTTATCGCCACCTCTGTTGTGGCTGCTTGAGCCGGCTGGATCATCGTCTGGGTCTGCAGGTGCAGCAGCCATCGAGTTGCAAAGATGAGAATCGTCAACTAGCTGTCCCGACTTGACCTGCGAGTCATTTTGCTGCTGCTGTGCAACCTCCATTAGATAAGCCGAATATTTGAGGCGAGCATCACGGTCTAACGATTTGTCGAACATGACTTCCTGGGCCGCCTCCATGTTTTTGGCTGGGGTGTTGAAGTAACACAAATTAGTCACCGGGTCACGTCGGTGGTGGTACTTTCTCCAGACTGAATTAACATGGTCGGCTTCCCACTTGCTGCGGAAATCCAACCTCTTGTGCAGATTCTTGTCGCGATCCAGATGGAAAACATCGTCGGCCCCCTTTTCTCTCTGCTTCCGGATGAACTCCGTTTCTCGTTTGTGAGCTCAACTTCGCGTTCCGCTATCTGGGATGCTTGCTTCCGCTTGATGTAATGATGGGTCTGTGACCTCTGATTGTGACATTTGCTATCTTTCTCATATATGAGTTGAACTATGATCTCTTGTGTCGTAGAGTCTGTTATGTGCCAGTTGTTCCGCAGTCTTGGTCTCTTTACTATACGTGAAAGCGATGTCTGAGCTTATGGCATGATCGAGGTGTTGTGTGCCGATGATCCATTCCGAGCACACCTGCCAATGAGTTTTGGCCTGGGATTGGTAAACCCAGTAACCCTCGATTGTGTAGCATGACCGGTTACACAACGTTTCACTGTATAGTTCTGGGGTCGGGGCGCTACAAGTTGTTATCAGAGCAGTACTGCCTGTAGGAAACCCATTCTATTAGTCGATGTCGAGTCTAGTTGAAAATTATTTATAACCTAAAAATGAGTTGTGAAAACCTTCTTAGGATTCTTTTTACTTCTTACCCAACTCGCTCTAACTCTGAGTCGCCTTACCTCTATTTGTCTTGCAGTTGGGTCACAGTTTAAGGTTCTCGGGGTTTGGGTTCTTACCGTCTAGATTTATTCATGAGTCTCAATTCCGTTCCTAACCGTTGAACTATTCTGTTGTTGCTACAGATGACGCGTTCGGGGCTTGTTGTCCGGCTGACTCGCTGTGAGGGTGTCCGCGGGTTCCCCGCTTTGTTTGCTGCTGTCTTAGCCAGCCAGGGTTGCCCTTGGTACCCCGAGTACGCAGTGTACGAGGAGCACATGCCGTACGGATAGGGGCAGTTCTTCTGCGAGGCCCGTGTCCTGACTCTGGATGGAGACGGAGTCCAGTACCAGAGTGTAGGTGTGGCATGACCGTGGAGCAGTTTGTTCAGGAGGCTGCGTTCAACGGCCTCTCCATGTACCGCGGAGACTGTGACTACCTAGCTAATCCTATCTCAGATTTCTATCACTTTCCAACTGCTGAGGACGGTCTGGAGGGCTGCTATGTTGCTAGGTACTCAGACCCAGCGACTGAGCCAGACCACGGCCACCGAGCTCTTATCGAGATGGTTAGGGCATTGGACATTCGTGCCCGTCAGTGGTACCTATACACGATGGCTGCTCGTGATAGTCACCGGAACACTCTGATGGCCTTGGAGCCTTACGTCCATGCCAGGATACTTCCCAGATCTCCTTTCGCCGCTACCGATGGAGCTGCCCGTTTACATGAGCAGCCCGAGAGTTGGTGGCACCATTGCACCATGTGGACCTGCTCGAGACACCGGTGGCGACGTCCACACGCCGCCTTATGATCGCCAGCCGGCGAGTGCCCGTCGTTTCCGCACTCGCTCTGTGCGTCACCCGGCGAGTGCCCAGTACTTCTAGGAGACCGGTATCTACGGGTACCTTGTATCGTATCTTTGCCTTCCTGCGTGATGAGCAAGATACCCACTATCTGTATTGGTTGCCTTTCGAATTCTAATTGTTGTATCGAACTAAAAGACTTGTACCATCAGTAATTTCCATTCGTGTAATGCAGACTAAGGCATTTGTAAGCTCGTATCTGAACCACCTAATGGGTTTTATTCCGACTGGCTTGTGTTGTTGAGGACCATTGTTTCCCTGCCATGTTGATGTGATGATACCTGTTCTTCCTCGCTCAATCTTGCTAAATTGTTGCCACTCGTAGTCGCTTGTTCGGGTCTAAGCGCTTACTTGATTCCTATCCATTCAGAGAGAGATACTAACTGTGTCCTTGTTCATATCTCCAGAATGGCTCCTACCCGTCGTGGTGAAAGCAGCAATCCTGACCCACCACCGCCACCCACTATGGCGGAGGTTCTGATGATTATTGAAGAGGGCCGCATGCGCAACGAGAATCTGCTCGCGCAGTTGGTGCAGCAGGGTGCATGCAGGAACACTGAATGCAGCAACCTCACTGAATTCCTGAAGTCCTAGCCTCCCACTTTCGCTTATGCTAAAGAACCCCTGGATGCTGATGATTGGCTTCGTGTTCTTGAGCGAAAGTTCACTGCCTTGCATGTTCCGGTGGCGGAACAAGTGAACTTTGCCACCTACCTGCTGACTGGAGCCGCAGGGTCCTGGTGGGAAAGCCATGTGTCCATGGTTGCGGCTGGCCATACCTTCACTTGGACTGAATTCCGCACTGCCTTCCCTGCGGCTTACATTCCCCAGCCAATCATGGACCTGAAAAGGAGGGAGTCCTGGAGCTGACCCAGGGACGCATGGACGTCGAAGCTTATGGGCGTGAGTTCAACAACCTCTCTCGTTACGCCCCCTGGGACGTGACCAATGATGAAGACAAGCAGTATCTGTTCCGCAAGGGACTGACTCCGCGACTCCGTCATGAATTGCTGCCCTTCAAGTTCCAGTCTTACCAGGAGTTGTACAACCTTGCTCTCACTCTGGAGCAGGGTAGGAAGGAACTGGAGGTTTCCAAGAGGCCTTCGCAGGGGGACCACCAGAGCTCCTCTTCTTCTGAGGGCAAGAAGCGCCAGGTATTTGTGCCCTACAGCGCTGTGCCTAAGGCACCCTTCGCGCCAAAGCCTACCGGGTTCAGGCCACCTCCGCCTCGCCCAGCTACTTCGACCTTGGGTGCGGCTGGAAGTGGTTTCCGCCCTTAGCTGCCTGCACCGCCGAGGCTCACCTGCTACAGCTGTGGCCAGCCCGGTCACTACTCAATGGACTGCCCTAGGAAGGCACTTGCTACCGCAACACCTATGCCAGCACCCTCTACACCCGCAGCCAAGGCTGTGACTACTAGCCGTGGCCACCTGAACCACCTCTCTGCCGAAGAAGCTGAAGAGGACCCTGGTGTTCTCATGGGTACGCTTCGAATTAATGATCATCCAGCTTCAGTCTTGTTTGACTCTGGAGCATCGCATTCATTCATGTCCATAGCATATGCACACAACCACCAGATACCGTTCGTGAACATGGACAACCCTCTAGTAGTTAAAACACCAGGTTCTAGTTGGCGAACTGACTGGATAGCTCCAGACGTCCAGATTACTGTAGGCTATTGGTCTTTCCCTTTCCAGCTGATAGCCCTGAAGGTAGATGGTATCGATGTCATTTCGGGTATGGACTGGCTAGTCAAATATCATGCTAACTTGAATTGTGCTGCCAAGTCGGTCACAGTGGTCCACCCAACTGTCGGGCTAGTAAGTTACTGGTCCCCTTCGTCCGCTACCCCATCCGCTGCCACCCCTCTATCCCGGGAAATTAGCCTATGTTTCTTGGAAGGCACCACACCGCCTGAAATGCATGAGGTTGCCGTGGTGTGTGACTTCCCCGATGTCTTTCCGGAGGAGTTACCTGGCATGCCACCTGATCGAAGTGTGGAATTTGTTAATTAATTGGTTCCGGGAACTGCCCCAATTTCCAAAAGGCCCTACCGTATGCCAACGGAAGAGCTAACTGAACTAAAGAAGCAACTTGATGAGCTGCTGGAAAAAGAATTCATCCGTCCGAGTAGCTCACCTTGGGGCTGTCCGGTCATCTTTGTCAAGAAGAGGGATACAAATGTTCCTCGCTTGGTTGTTGATTACCGCCCTCTGAATGCGGTGACCATCAAGAACAAATATCCCATTCCCCGAATGAATGACCTGTTCGATCAGCTAGCTGGTGCAAAGGTATTCTCCAAGATGGATCTGAGGTCAGGCTACCATCAGATAAAAATCAGAAAGGAGGATATTCCAAAGACGGCTTTCACTACCCGTTATGGGTTATATGAGTACACCGTCATGTCTTTCGGCCTCACAAATGCTCCGAATACAGTCATGAGGCTGATGAACTCCGTCTTCCACGATTATCTCGACAAGTTCGTCATAATTTACATTGATGACATCCTTGTCTACTCCAAAACCGAAGAAGAACATGCTGAGCATCTTTGGCTAGTTCTGACCAAGCTTCGTGATCATCGTCTCTATGCCAAGTTCTCCAAGTGCGAGTTTTGGCTACAGGAGCTCATCTTCCTTGGTCATGTGGTGTCAGCTGCTGGAGTAGCAGTTATACCTGACAAGATTCAGTCAATCCTGGATTGGCCAATTCCCAAATCCGTCAAAGATATCCGAAGCTTCCTTGGGTTGGCAGGTTATTACCACCGATTCATCGAGGGCTTTTCCAAAATAGCGAAAGCCTTGACTGGCCTACTCAAGAAGAAAAAACAGTTTGTGTGGTCAGACAAAGCTGAAGAGAGTTTCCAAACTCTCAAGGTCAAGCTCACTACCACACAAGTGCTTGTCCTTCCAGACACCGCCAAAGACTTTGTCATCTATTGTGATGCATCACTCCAAGGCTTGGGATGTGTTTTGATGCAAGAAGGCCATGTCGTAGCCTAAGCCTCCCGCCGGCTCAAACCACATGAAATCAACTATCCAACCCATGACCTAGAGCTTGCTGCCGTGGTTCATGCTCTGAAGCAATGGAGACCCTACCTGTTGGGCAACCATTGCGAGATCTTCTCGGATCATCAAAGTCTGAAGTATCTCTTCACCCAGCCCGACCTGAATCTCCGACAGAGAAGATGGTTGGAGTTGATCAAAGACTATGATGTGACCCTCAATTACCAGCCTGGCAAGGCAAATGTGGTTGCTGATGCGCTGAGTCGCAAGTCTTATTGCAACACCCTGATGGTTGAGCGAGCTCAGCCCGCTCTTCATGAACAATTCGCACGTTTGAATCTGGAGATTGTTCCCTCCGGATATTTGGCCAACTTAGAGATCAAATCCACCCTTGAAGATGAGATCAAGGCAGCCCAGCAGCAGGATGCTGAGATCCTAGAAATCAAAGAGAAAATAGCTAGTGGGAAGGCTAACGGTTTTTCTGTTGATGACAATGGTGTCGTCTACTTTGGTAACCGTTTGGTGGTGCCCAAGAGTGGAAACACAAAAGAGTTGATCCTCTCAGAAGCTCATGAGTCACCCATCTCTATTCATCCGGGTAGCACCAAAATGTACCAAGATCTTCGCCCTCAATTCTGGTGGTCTTGCATTAAGCGCGAGATCGCCGAGTATGTTGCAGAATGCGACGTCTGTCGCCGGGTGAAAGCGGAACATCAAAGGCCAACTGGTACTCTCCGCCCTATAGCCATTCCCGAATGGAAGTGGGATGAAGTTGGTATGGACTTCATTACCGGATTCCCAAGGTCTCAAAAGGGAAATAATGCTATCTGGGTCATCATCGACCGTTTGTCAAAGGTCGCCAACTTCCTTCCGGTCCGTGATGATATTCGAGCAAGCCAACTTGCTGACTTGTATATGGCCCATATTGTTCCTTTGCATGGGGTTCCACTGAGGATTATCTCAGACCGTGGTAGTCTGTTTGTGTCCAAATTCTGGCAAAGCTTCCAAGAGGCTCTAGGAACCCGCCTCAACTTCAGCACCGCCTATCACCCCCAAACCGATGGCCAAACTGAAAGGGTGAACCAAGTTCTGGAGGATATGCTTCGGGCTTGTGTTATCTCTTTCGGCAAGGGTTGGGAAAAATACCTTCCCCTTGCCGAGTTCTCCTACAACAATACCTACCAAGCCAGTTTGCAAATGGCTCCCTTTGAGGTCCTTTACGAGAGAAAATGCCGAACTCCTCTCAATTGGTCTGAAACCAGAGAGAGGTCACTCTTCGGTCCTGATGTGATCAATGAGGCAGAAGAAAAGGTCCATGTCATTCGAGCCAATCTGAAGATTGCTCAGTCCAGGCAGAAGAGCTATTATGATAAGCATCATCAGGAGGTTCACTATGAAATTGGTGACAAAGCCTATCTTCGAGTCTCTCCCCTCCGAGGCGTTCATCGTTTCGGGATCAAGAGAAAATTGGCACCTCGTTTTGTTGGTCCTTTCACTGTCCTGGGTAAGCGAGGTGATCTCTCCTATCAGCTCGAGCTCCCAGAGAATTTCCCGGACGTGCATCATGTGTTCCATGTCTCTCAACTCCGTCGTTGCTTCAAAGATCCTATTCGTGGGGTTAATCATGAAGAGTTGGACATTCCGGAGGATCTGACTTACCGTGAGCATCCTGTCCACATCTTGGATGAAGCGGAAAGGAAGACTCGTAATAAATCCATCAAGTTCCTCAAAATCCAGTGGTCTAACCATTCTGAAGACGAAGAAACCTGGGAACATGAAACTAGTCTTCGTCAGGAATACCCCGCCTTCTTCACTCAAGCCTAGAATCTCGGGACGAGATTCCTGTAAGGGGGTAGAGTTGTAACAACCCTACTTTTGGTACCTGAAAATATGAGTAAAATTTTCACTTTTTGCATCTCATTTGCATCATAGCATCCCTCATTCATATTTGCTTCACATGAAATAAAGGAGCAACAATTAAGAAACCAAATATGAGGATGTGAATGGTGAACAAACTCTCAATTTAATTTCTCATATTTGTCCAGGAAGTTCCAACAACTACAAATATAATTGTTGCCAAATTTAATGCAATGGCAAATGCAAACATTTGAATAAAGCCCTAAAATGCAAGAGAGGAAATTCTGAAATGTTACCACATAAAAGTTTTTCCAAATGGGCTGTAAATTTTATCACAGGTTCCAAATAATATATCTTGGCTCTGTCAATTTTTCCAGAATTTTTCAAAATGTTTAAGGGCCTGAATTAAATGCCACAACCCTACTGGAATTTCTGAAAAAGGGAAAAATAATAAAATCATGACAGTGGGCCACCCCTGTCAGTCTATCTTCCCTCCCTCCTTCTTCCTGGCACCACAGTGATGCCACTATCGCCATGGCCATGCCCACCGTGGCCTCCACTGCGCTCCTCCTCGCTCCCTGGCCCCCCTGGAGGTTAAGAAGGACCCCCTCGACGTGCTGCTCCTCCTCCCCCTCCTTTTTCTTCCCCCTGCAAAAACCCTAGATCGAGCGGAGCCATGAACGCCAACTGACCGAGCCGCCGCCGCACGCCGCCATCGACACAAGCCTCCCGGAGCAGATCGAAGCGCACCAGGAGCTCCGCCTCGCCTCCCTCTTCTTCCTCGCCCAAGCAATCGGGCCGGGGCTCCCTAAATCGAGCCGACGATCCCGTCTTCTTCCTCTCTGTCCACCGGTCGTCGAGCATGCTTGCCATCGCCGCCGACCTTCCCCTTCACCACCGAGCACCTAGACGCGCTCAGGGTGAGCACACGGTCCTCCTGGACCTCTTCCTTCTCTCCCCCTCCCTCTGGTTCGCCGTAACGCCGTAGACCGAGATAGCGCAGCCGCCGTAGCTCGTCGCCAGAGCTCCTCCGGTGACCGTTAGGTCACGCCCCGCTGCCACTAGACTCACCTCGCTGCGCGGAACTGAATGCGACCCCTCTCGGGTCCCTAGCGCACGCGCGCGACGGATCTGTGCTCGGCATGCCGCCGGTCACCGCCGCGCCGCGCCGGTCGTGGCCTCCCCGCGGGTCAAACCTGTCCGTGAGCCGTTCGGCTGATGTGGATGCCCACGTGGCTTGGGTCCCGCCGGTCAGCCTCTGTGGCTAGCCCACGCCCGGTGAAAAACGTTTCGGTAGTAATTCTGGAATTTAATTAAATGGCAGAAAAATGAATTTGAACTTTAAAATTCCATAACTTTTGAACTACTAATCAGAAAAATGCAAATAATATACCAAAATGCTCAGGAAGAAATTATCTATATGTTAGTGCCATTGGTTGGATCAATTGACCAAAATAAATTTCCTGTAATTAATAAAAACAGAGATGGCAGATTTAATTCAAATTTTGAAAATTGCATAACTTGAGTTCTACTCATCCAAAAATTATGAATAAGCTCTCAAAATGTTCAGTGAACAATGATCTACAAGTTTATGTAATTTGAGAGAATTTTAGATTTAATATTGGTGCTGTTTAATAAAAATAAATAAAATGGCAGAATTAAATCAATTATTAAAAATATCATAACTTGATGAATATTAATTCAATAATTGCAAATGATATACCAAAATGACCAGCAAAACAAATGCTATCTAGCCATGTTAATTTGACAGTATGAAAATAACTTTTACTTTGATGTCATTTTCGAATTGGTTAAAATGATCTAAATTGCATAGCCGTTTAAATCACCATATCTTCATCGTTAATCGGAAAATTGCAAACGAAGTACCAAAATGATAAGTAGGACAATATCTATCTAATAATGTCATTTTCATGCATTTAGGAACCATAATTCAGTACTGGACATTTTGGATAATAATGCAATTCACTAAGTTAAATATGGAGTTTTGACCCGTTAATTGCGATATTTAATTTAGGGGTTCCATTTAACTTGTGGGACATGCCCAATATGATTTCAGTGCATAATTTGACCATCTCATCATGATTGTGCATTGCACCTTGTATTCGTGTTATTTATTTCGTTTTTCTGTATTGTTTGTGTATCGGTAGATTCAGGAGTCGAGGTTCCACCACAATACCTCGACGATCCACGCGACCAGTACTACCAGCAAGGCAAGAGCTAACCTAACCTTCTGTGCATATCTCATCCTATTAGTACAAGTATTTTCTCCACTATAATATATTGCATTCGATTCTAGAAACAAGTTTTGTTCAGTGGATAGAGAATCCTATAACTTGCATGCTCCCTGAACCATTATCTGTTTCCCTTCCTATTAACCATAGGTTGATGTGTTGGCCTGAGATAATTAATATCAGTTGTATGTTATGTTTAGATATGCTTAGCCATGCGTAGTCGAATGCTTAAGTTGTCCGTTGATTATTTCCATACATGTGAAGTTGATGGAATGTTCGGACAGTGGTGGAAACTTGTGTTAATAAATAATTGCTAAGAAGGCTGGGATGAGTTGCCATCGGGGATGGTGTTTTGTCTCGTTCCTACCCCTAGGTGCGAGTTCTTTACCTCTTGAACCAATACTAGCGTGCTACCAACGGTGGGGGTATGGACCCCTTACTAACTGAATATCTTGTGCGGGCGTATCCAAGGGTCCTCTAGTTTGCGCTTTCCATTTGCGAGTGTGTGGTCGGTGATGGTGATGATGATGATGATGATGTGATGAGGATGGTGGTGATAGGAGTGGTGATGGGGCAGGGTGTTGAAATAGGCACTGAACTTGTCCTGTCGTCACGATGACCCTTGGATAGTCTCATGCGAGGTAAAGGTTTAACCGCGCCCGCCCTGCCGGCTTTCCCCGGAAGAGAGCTAATTGTACAGGCAAGGGGTCGGACGGTACCAATGGATAAAAAAAGTACACCCCTGCAGGGTTTAATCTTTTCGAAAAGCCGTGTCCGCGGTTATGGACGACTTGGGAATAGACGATAAGATCATAGAAAAACCTGAACTTAATTGATATGGCAGCTAGAGGTTGCATAATCAACATGTGGTAAAGGTTCATTTCCTCGAGGGTGATTCGAGGGAGTGCCTTGGTGGATACGAGTGGTGAATGCTGGTTACTGCTGGTGCAAGGTGACAAGAAGAAGAAAGTTTTACTATCTTATCCCCTTTGAGAAAAAACCTTCTGAGTAGTCGGTGCCATGAGTCGTAGTGTTAATCGAAAGGAAAAACTAGCTTTCTGCAAAACCAACGAGTTACAACTTTGAAGCCAAACAGCATCGAGCCTATATCACCCTACTAATTCTTGCGAGTACGTCGTACTCAGCCTTGATTTGTTGATTATTATTTGTTTCAGAGGAGGACGCCACCAGACTGGAAGGTGGGTTCTTTATCAACATCGACGAGTAGTCTGGGGTTCCCAGGTGGCAGCTTGGGACGTCTCGGAACAGGCTGGCTGGGATATGTTATTGTAGGCCTCTTAGGCCATAATTTGGATCTTGTTGTTAGACAACTATATTTGCTTCCGCTTGATGTAATGATGGGTCTGTGACCTCTGATTGTGACATTTGCTATCTTTCTCATATATGAGTTGAACTATGATCTCTTGTGTTGTAGAGTCTGTTATGTGCCAGTTGTTCCGCAGTCTTGGTCTCTTTACTATACGTGAAAGCAATGTCTGAGCTTATGGCATGATCGAGGTGTTGTGTGCGGATGATCCATTCCGAGCACACCTGCCAATGAGTTTTGGCCTGGGATTGGTAAACCCAGTAACCCTCGATTGTGTAGCATGACCGGTTACACAACGTTTCACTGTATAGTTCTGGGGTCGGGGCGCTACAAATACCATTTCAGTGCATAATTTGACCATCTCATCATGATTGTGCATTGCACCTTTGTATTTGTGTTATTTATTTCGTTTTCCTGTTATTGGTTGTGTATCGGTAGATTTAGGAGTCGAGGTTCCACCACAATATCTCGACGATCAGCGCGACCAGTACTATCAGCAAGGCAAGAGATAACCTAACCTTATTGGCATATAGCATCCTATTGTTTTATACAAATATTTTATCCACCATAATATTGCATTCGATTCTATGTCAACTTTTGATCAATACTAGAGTATCCTATAAATTGCATTGTCCCCTAAACCAATACATGTTTCCCTACCTATGAACCATAGGGTTGTTGTGTTGGCCTGAGATAATTTCATGTGGTTATTTATATGCTTAGCCATGCTTAGTCAAATGCTTAGTTGTCCGTTATTTATTTCCATGATTATGAAATTGATGGAATGTTCGGACAAGGTGGTTGATGTTTGTGGTACTTAATTAAATTGTTTAAAGGCTTGGATGAGTTGCCATCGGGGATGGTGTTTTGTCTCATTCCTGCCGCCTAGGCTGAGAGTGCTTTTAGCTAGAACCAAGAACCGAGCGTGCTTCCAATGGTGGGGGTATGGGCCCCTTACTGACCGAATAATTTGTGAGCGGCTTGTCAAGGGTCCTCTAGTTTGAGCTTTCCATTTGGTGTGAGTGTGTGGGTGGAAAAAGGCTCGATGAGGACGGTGGTGTTTAGGATGTGGCCGCGGGGCAGGGTGTTGAAATAGGCACTGAACCTATCCTTCCGCACACTGATGATCCTTGAGTAAGCCTCATGCAAGGTAAAGGTCTAACCACGCCCACTCGTCGGCTTTCCCCGGAAGAGAGCTAATCAGGCGAGCCGGATGGTACCAATGGCAAAACAGTACACCCCTGCAGGGTTAAATCTTTTCGAAAAGTCGTGTCCGCGGTAGTGGACAAATCTTGGGAAAGGCGGATTAGCTCATAGAGAACTTGAACCTAATTAATTAATTTGGCAGCTAGAGGTTGCAATCCAACGTGTGATAAAAGGTTCATTTCCTCGAGGGTGATTCGAGGGAATGCCTTGGTGGAGATGAGTTTCTTCTGGTTACAAATGGTTCAATGAGAACCAAAGATGAAAGTTTACACTCTTATCCCCTTTCGAAAAACATTCTGAGTAGACGACGCCATTGAGTCCCTTATGTCTTTTATAAAGGAAAACTAGCTTTATGCAAAAATAGCTACATACAGCTTTAGAGCCTCCGTCATCATTGGGCCTATATCGCCCTACTAAACTTGCGAGTACGTCGTACTCAGTCTCTCTTTGCTGCTTATTAATTTGTTTCAGAGGAGGACGACACCGAGCAGATAGGTGGGTTCTTCGTGGACATCGACGAGTAGTCTGGGGTTCCTAGGTGGCAGCTTGGGACGTCGGAACAAGCTGACTAGGTTATGTTCATCTGTAGGCCTCTTAGGCCCTATTTTAGATCTTGTTGTTAGACAACACTACTTCGCTTCCGCTTGTTGTGATGATGGGTCTGTGACCCATGGGGTGCTATTTGTATCTTTCTCATATATGAGTTGCTATATGAACTTTTGTGTCGTAGAGTCTGTGATGTGCCAGTTGTTCAACAAGTCTTGATCTCTTTACTATACATTGATAGCTATGCCAGTGTTTATGGCATGATCGGAGTGTTGCGTGGGAGCGGTAATCCCATGCCATTCGGTTGTGTAGCATAGCCTGTGGGTTACATAGCCTCTCTGTATAATTCCGGGGTCGGGGCGCTATAAGTTGGTATCAGAGCAGGACTGCCTGTAGGAAACCCTTTCTATTGGTCGATGTCGAGTCTAGTGTTCGTGAAAACTATTTTTAACCTAAAAATGAGTTGTGAAAACCCTCTTAGAATTCTTTTTACTCCTTATCCAATTCACTCTGATCTCGGTGCCATCTTACCTCTATTTGATTTCTTAACGGTTCTTTTGATCGTCGGCAAATTCTAATCTTTAGGATCACGGGGTGGGTTTCTACCTTTAGTTACTGGTTAGCTCTATTCGTCTGCCAAATCTAAAACACGAAGAAAGGAAGAATTGCGGTTCATCAAGACATTCCTTTGCTTTAGCCCAAGATCTTGAACCGAAGGTCCCGGATTGTGCTAGGGCTCTCGTGTAACGATTTATGAGGGTTGTTGCCCTTGTGAGCATTATGCTATTGTGAGTCCCGGTGCATGAAGCTGACCTTTAACCCAAGATCTTTTCCGTTGAACCCTAATGTTGATTGTCGAACTCTACATCAGGTTGGCAAAATTTGAAGTTAGTCTTTAAACTCGAGGTTGCGGCCGTAATTGTTTTCCTCACCAATGCTCTTCTCTGTCACTAGCTTTAGCTAGACTTTCTGTTAGGGAACCATCTGAAGCATGACGGAATTGCTCTGAGCGAGTTTTTCCATCAATAATTGTATTTCCTCCGGTAACAACCATTTCCTGAAAACCTTTTCGGCGATAGTTGTCGGAAGAGTGCTAACAAGGGCTTCTACAATATCTTGGAATTGTTGTTAGCCCGTCTCTTGCTCTAGATTTGGCATCCGTCCTCTATCTGTCAGTTGACAGTCAAGTTTTATCGTGCATTGGGGTGTTCTGATGCATGTTATTCTTGTGGTTCGCTAGGGCATTCCACTTCAGGATGTCAGGAGAAACAACCTCCGGTACCTTGTCCATTTCTCGGACCAGGTCAAAGTATTGTGATTCGCGGAGTAAAAGTCTGTCTAGCTTTTGTTCCGTTCCACCTTGGAGTGTCACCCTCTTTTATATCGAGGGGTCGTGCTTAGTCTCATGACGTACTTGATGAAGTGATGCTCTTACCCTTCCTTATCCATCTACCTCCGAGCTACCTGGGCTCGAGAATGTCGAGGAAGCATATCGTTGTGGTAATCGGATATTCTTAGCAATTGTTATTGTTTTGAAATCCAAAGACTTTGGTGGCACTCTTAGCATGATTGGTAAATCATATCATCAAGCTGAGTTGTCTGTGTTGCCAAGTCCATTCGTTCGGGTGCACACCTTCGGTCAACGAGTTAGATTCATGTCGAAACTCTCAAGACCACATCTTTCCCTTGAAAAGTAAGTTTCTCTCGCAACCAGTGACTTTTGTCGCTACGGATCCGAGTGAAGTTTACTTTGTCTCCTCGGGTTTAATCAAAAGTTGGTCATGCATGTGCGGATTGTTATTGAGATGGCAGGTTGTTACCTCCAGTTCTCTAAATATGTCATTTGTGCCACTGGCCGAGTTGTTCTTAAATAAGAAGAAGTTGTCCAATCTCAGCATCTTACCGGTATTTCCCCAATCAGAACTCAGTTGAGATCCAGTGATTGGAGTACTTGCTGGTTAAATTTTCTCTTCGTAATCGTGAACCAATGGAACTCCAAATCTACCTCGTGTTCTGGAGCTTGGCAGTGTAGCCATATCTTGATAATCTAGTTACCCTACCTATCGGTTAACCTTAGCAAACTCCTTCCTCGGACATGTCAAGTCTGAAATATCCACAAGCCTAACCAAATCTGTATCTCAAGCAGAAATGATGGTTGGTGTTTCTTAAGAGTATGACATAGGACTTTGTGTACATCCGGCAACTTCGGTGTGGTGGTTGCCCTACTTAACGGGAAGGGCTAATGTGATATCCTCTTTCCTTCTGTAAAATCAACCACTCTGAAAGAACAAGCTATGCCCGGATGTCGCCTAGAGGGGGGGGGGTGAATAGGCGATTAAAACTTTTTCTATTTAGGGGCTTGATAATTGCGGAATAAAACTAGGTGTTTAAATTAACAAGCCAACAACCTAAAAATCTAGGTTTACCTAAAGTGCACCAACAACTTATGCTAAGTGAAGGAAATAGGCCAAAACCTACACAAGGTTGGATACTAAAAAATATGCATGAGATAGATACTTGTTACCGAGATGGCATTGGTGATGAAGAAGATGAGAGTTTTGATTATCATCAAAGCTTGACTCCGACAATCACATGGTGAGAACACCTTCCTTATGAATGAGATAAGCATCCAATGCATCTCTATTGTACCTAAAACACAATTAGAGTACAAAATGGTTCCCAAACTCATTGGGTCCCATAGTAGTTAGATCAACTACAATATATAGCAAACACTCCACATAAATATGTGCATATAGATATGAAATTGAATTTCATGCACATCTTAGCAGATTTAGGATTCGGTGGAGTATCCCCTATATATTGGAACTAAAAGGACTAGCATGCCATATAATATAAATGTTAAAGGATATACATACAAAGCCTTTCAAGATCCAAACGAGATACAATTTGGACAAAAACACCAAGTAAACCAAGAAGAGAGCACACAAGAGTGTGACACTAAAGGTTGTCCAAATTATATCAAACTCCAAATCAACACATGATTGAGGAAAAATCAAATCAATAAATGATTGATTCCAAAACACATCAACACATGAAGTGTGATATCAAAAGGAATCAAATCAACACAACAAATGTTCGATAAGACACCAACTGAAAATAAGATACCAATTAAAACAAAAAATATCAACTAGGAGAAAAGATACCAAGAAGAGGATGATACTTGACCGAAATCAAGTAAAGTGAAATAAGGCAAAAAGGTATCAAGACTCCCACAATAAATATCAATTGGAACAAATATCTATGGTGGAGATACTAAATTCCAATTAATACCAATTGAAGGTACCAAACATAAGATAAAGGATCAAATGCCAATTGCAAGGATCAAAAATTGATAGATAGGTTAGTGTTCTAAATAAAAAGGAATGCTCTCCCAAGATTAATGCATTATCTTATATATTTGCGTTTGAATACAAAATGCACACGCAAGGGATCATTACTCTCCGTATTTTATGTACAACACTAAACAATACCAATTGAAAAAATAGGATACATTCAAAAGGCAAGGAAGGCAATAGATAAAGCAAATCAACGCAAGAGCCAATGTGAAGATGGTCTACAAAATCCACCACAATTACTAGTATCACTTGTCATGGACAAGGAGTAGATATTTCTTGGTGGTATAAAGGAATGATGTACAAGACCAACTTCGCCACAAACTAGCAAATGGCAAAAGATAGGAATTAAAACACCATTTTTTTTAAAGAGGTTTGTTGGTAGTTTCAATTATTCGAACCAACCGGCAAAGCCATGGTTAGAATAAAAGGAAACAAATGGTTTCTCACATAATATATGGAAATGCATATTAGAGAAAAATCACACCAAGCAAGCCCATGCAAACAAGAGCCAAAAGATAACCAAAGGAAATTGGAACTTGTTCGAGCAAACATGCCACATAGGAGAAAGATAATTTGCAATATCAACTCTAAGTGGCAAACCTCAAATGTTCACATTTTTATGGGATTGTAATATGCACATAGCTTATTACTCCCCCATAATGTGATACTTCATTTTAATTTTAAATAAGAGGCAAAAAAACCAACTAGAGAAATTAATGGACATGTAGATTTTGAATTTCTCATGAATATGACATACCACATAGTAGCTAGATAATATTGAAATATCAATACTAGGTGGTGTCCTTCATGTACACACATTTTAGGTCTGTGAAGTGCACAAAGCATTTCACTCTCCAAAAATGGGCTGGTCCACTAATATCTCAAAAAGCCAAATTAAATCCACACAAGATCTAAAAAGCTCAACACAAAGTTACACTTACATGATACACAACTATCATACACAACCTTGAGTAACAAAACTAGTAGGAAAGGAGCATATCACATACAAGCACATATTAGGAACAAAACTAACACATGCAATGAAGCAAGCAACTTTCAATGAATATATGAGTTAAATACAAGTTACCGCAAGGAGGAAGCATTGGATATGAAATAGATATGTGATAATCCAATTCACTTGGCTTGAGAAATAAAATCATGAAGATCCCTTAATTCTTCAAAATTAGCCAAGTCACCAATGTCCTCCACAAACACCTATTGATCAAGTTTGAGCTTGTTGGTCCCCAACCAAGTTGGGTCCTAAGAGGTTAGTGACAATAGGTTTGGGAACCCAAATGGTGCTTTTCTTGACACCACTTTGAGCTCCCACATACTTGGCAAACACATTGCCACTTCTATCCTTCCCAAGAGAATAATCATCATCAATTTTGATAGGGTTGGATGAGGTACCGTTAGAGCATGAAGAAGCAAGATGACCTTTGCCGCGGCAAAGGTAGCAACACCGACTCTTCTTCTTCTTAATGGGCTCCTCAACTTGAGGAGCATTGGCTTGAGTCCTCTTGGGAGGTGGCCTTTGTTCAACCCGTGGTTGAGCACGAGATTGAACAAGAGGCCGCTTCCCTAGTTGCTTCTCACTAAGAGACTTCTTCTTCTTCATTAGGCAATCCCGAACGTGGTGCCCTTCAACCTTGCACTCGAAGCAAGTGATCTTGGCCGGATTCTTGACTTGAACTTGGCCCTTATTCTTCTTCTCAACCTTGGACTTGTTCTTGTTGTTGGAGTTGAATCCAAGTCCACTCTTGTCATTGGGGGATTGTTGCACACTCAACATGTTGTCAAGTGCACGCTTCCCTTCATGACGCTTTTCCAATCCTTTCTTCATAGAAGTGGCTTAGGCCTTGAGCTCTCCTCTTTTCTCTACATGGTTAGTGACAACACAAGTACTATAGGAGGTAGATGCATCAATGTTAGAGCAACAAGGCAAAGCAAGTAATTCATCACAAGATGTACCAACATTTTTAGTGGATGAACTATTAGGATTAGCACATGGCATTTTAGCATTTTTAGTTGAAGTTGTGCTATTATCCACATGAGGCTCACTATATGTTACCTTTGAAGTGATGGCCTCATGAGCTAACTTAAGACAAGTATAGGATATGCTAGAAGTTCATCATTGGAGCTAGATAGCTTTTCATGAATTGCTTCCAACTTCTCATACTTGCTAGTTAGCAACTCAAATTAAGCCCTTAGCTCAACATTCTCCTTCAAAGTAGATGCTTCACAAGAAATGGAATTAGTAGCACAAGCATCATTAACTTTAGGAATAGTAGAAGAAATCTTATCAAGCTCATTATTTAATCTAGCATTTTCCATTTTAAACACTTTATATTTTGCATGAGCATGATCATGTTCTTTAATGATTTTAGCAATCATTTCATTACGAGACTCCTCGATAGATTCTAGTTTCTCCTCTAGAGAAGCACGAGTCTCTTGCTCTTCCTCAAGAGCATCTTCTAATGATGCTTTCTCCATAGCATCATCTTTTTCAATCTTACCCTTTTCTTCAAGGCTTGCTTCCAAAGCCTCAATAGTTTCCCCACGCTCAATAAGAGTGCTCATGATTTCAAAGAGGTTAGCTTGGGCACTTTTATTGCTAGGAAGGGCTTTAAGAATCATAAGACCTTTATTTTGAAGAAGGGCATTAATTTTTCCATATCATCTTCTTCATCATTATTATCATTATTATTATCATCACTACTAGAAGATTTAGCCATAAGGCAATGAGTGATGGATGAAGAAGGACAATTAAATTTTGAACTACTCAAGTTCAAATCTTGTTCCACAATTAATTGGGTTTCCTCTGCATTATTATTCATGCAAGTGTTAGAGGGAACACAAGCATTTTTATGATTGGAACAAGATAAAGCAAGCATATCATAAAGAGATTTATAGTGTAAAGCAAGCAATTTTTTGATGATATGAACGGACTATCAACACTAGCATGTAAATCATTTATAGTGCTATGTGTGTTTAGGTCCAAAGATGAAGCATTGCAACAAGATAGAGATAGATGATCATCAACAATGAGCTCACTATCCAAATTGCAAAAACCATCACTACTCACCATCACATTGGATTGTGGCTTACCACATTTTGGTGAAGTAGAAGAAGATGAGAACTCGTCACGGCCGGAGGTGCAGGGAGAGCAATCATCCTCAATAGAGTTGGACAAACCATATTTGTCTTGTAGCTTGGTCCAAAGCTCATGAGCATCCCGGAGAGGCATGATTGACTCAAAAACTACAACACTCACAAATTTGCAAAACTCATTAGATGCTAGAGCATCTAGATATAAGTTTTTCTCATACTCTAAAATCGTACTTTCCTAGTCCTTTGGAGGAGAAAAACCTATATCTAAGGTCCGCTCAATATCGGGGTCCAAGACCCGTAAGTGACTAAGCATATGAGTTTTCCAAACATTAAAATTTGTGCCATTAAATCTAAACAAGGAATTGTGCACTAAATCCCTAGACGACATCTTTACTCTCTAGGTGGTAAAGCCCAAACAAGAGAGACGAGGCTCTGATACCAATTGAAAGAACAAGCTATGCCCGGATGTCGCCTAGAGGGGGGGTGAATAGGCGATTAAAAAATTTCTATTTAGGGCCTTGATAATTGCGGAATAAAACTAGGTGTTTAAATTAACAAGCCAACAACCTAAAAATCTAGGTTTACCTAAAGTGCACCAACAACTTATGCTAAACAAGGCAAGCAACAAGGTGATAGCTAGATATAGACTTCAAGCACGATGGCTATCACAATGTAAATTTGCATAAGTAAAATCTTGGGTATAGAGATAACCGAGGCACGCAGAGACGAGGATGTATTCCCGAGTTCCTCCTTGTTAAGGGAGTACGTCTCATTGGAGGGGTGTGAGCTCGCCACAAAAGGCCTACTCAAGATGCCACAAGGGCCTCACCCTATTCTCCGATGAACCGCACCCAAAGGTTTGGTTCACCTTCCACTATCGGAATCCTTCGAGGCGGATTCCGGAGCCCTTACCACTTTTGGGGCACACACCCACAACTCAATTGGGGGCTCCCAAGGTGTGCCGAATCTTCACAAGCCGAAGTCTTCGCGGCACCACCGTCTAGTAACAAGCTCCCAACCTTCAATCCCACGAATCACCGTGGGGAGCACAACCCGATGCAACAAATGCAAAAGGGCAAGAGCACACCAAGTGGTCAAATTCTTCTCCCCAAAATCCAACCGAAGCAACTAATGCTACGGAGGGATTTAGGAGGAAGAATGGAGGAGAAACACCAAGAACTCGAAAATCTCGATCCCACAAGTTCCTCTCACTTAGAGAAGATTTTGTTTGGTGGAAAGATGGATCTAGATCTCCTCTCTTGTTTCCCTAAATTTGGGCAAGAATCAGAGGAGGGATTAGAGGGAATCGAGCTCTCAAAATGTTGGCAATGGAGGAGAGAGAGAAAGGGATGAGATCTACACAAAAAATGGGGAAGAAACCCCTTTTATAGGTGGCTCCAAAAAGGAGCCGTTGGGGAAGAAAAAGTGGGACAAAGTGGAAAAAATGCTTCCCAGGCGGCCCGGCCTGGGGCCGACCGGCAGCCCGGCCAGGCCGGCCGGAAACAGCCAGCGAACGATCCTGGAGAAAAAAAAAAGCAGAGCAGACCGCAGACGGGCCGGCCTGCCCACGACCTGTGACCGGCCTCGGCGCGCGCTGGGCCGGGAGCCTACCCGAGCCAGCCGGCCGGACCCCGGCCTGGGCTGGTCAAGCGGGGCACGGTGGGCCGGGCAAGTGCCCGAGCGGTCCGGCCTCGTCCCGGCCTGGGGCCGGCCCAACCGGCCAGATTTTTTCTTTTCTCTTTTTTTTTATAAAAACTGTTTAGAAAAAGCTCCGAGATAAAACCGCAATAACTTTTACCCCCGAACTCCGTTTTCGATAATCTTGGACTCATTGGAATCGTCACAATGAGCACAACAAGAATATGTAGAGAAACATCATAGTCCAAGAATATATTTTAAAGATAAATGGGGAAAGGTAAAAGCTCCCATTTGCAAATCGGAAATGCAATAACTTTCACCCACGAACTCCGTTTTCGATAATCTTGGACTCGTTGGAATCGTCACAACGGGCACAACAAGATTATGCATAGAAACATCATAGTCCAAGAAAAATGTTTTACAACCAAATGGGGAAAGTTAAAAACTCCTTTTTGAAAACCGGAAATGCCGAAACTTTTGCAATTGAAGTACGAATGAAGTAAAACCAATTTTGTTGGAAAGAGGACAACAAAAGCAACCTTTGAAAATGGCAAACAAGTAATGGAGATTTTGCAAAGAAATGGAATAGATAAATCTTCCGCACGGATGAACCGGCAAAACCTCCAATACCGAAAATGCAATAGAAGACGCATATGAAAACCGTTTTCGGTGAACTTAGCTTTGTCATGACGAGCACGACAAGCACCAAGACCACACCACGATTCGAGACAAATAAGAACCAATAAAGATGATTGCATGGATGCAAAGGTTTGTGCTCTCTACGGAGATACGATCACGATATTCGGTCGAGAGCCCCTCTTGATAGTACGGTTATCTATCCTATAATCCGGTCTCTCACTAAACAACATGAGACCGGTAAAATAGAAAACCCTATCAAGATCATACGTTTGCCTTGCACATTAATCCACTTGAGGTCAATGAAGACGATCTTCAACTCCTCAAGACGCATCACCTTCCTCGATTGCGCTTCGGTGAAGATTCACTTGATACTCCCCCATACACCAAGATGGGAGACGCTCTCTTCGGCAAATCTTCACTTGGCCTTGAGTGATGATCAACCCGCACAAAGCCTTGATCAACACACACTTTTCTTCTTCCCTTAACCTTCACTCCAACAAATGGATAAGAAGAAAACAAATGGACAACCTACAAATATAGCTCAATGCAAATATTAGTCCATAGAGATTGTCATTAATTACCAAAATCATGCATGGGGCCAGCCATGCACTTTCACACTCTCCATGAGGATATTGTGCGACTTATTCTAGAAGTTGCCCTTATGGTCTCTTTGCAAACTTAAAGGTCCGACCTCCACTTGATGACCTATTGAGGGCTTTTCCGAAGCCTGATAGTGGTATCTAGGACATTGAGGAGAACGTTAACGTGGTGTTGCTAAACATGTCTCCCGGTCAGTTCACCTATCCTCCAATCATGGTAATAACTCTTCTATGACGACTTCCACTCTGTGAGCAATCAATTAATCATTGACCAATGCTCTGTCCTTCCCTTCCTGTGGTGCCTAGATCTTGTTCTCTACTAGAAATCTTTATCTGGGTACTTCTTGGATATACCTGGATTCAGTCTTCTTTATCAAAGGCTTATGGTCTTGTGCAATATTCATATTTCCAACCCTTGGAGAAAGTTTGTCATCTTCTGTTCATTCTACTACATCAGCATGTTATGCAATGAGGAAGATCATCGTGGAATCGAGAAGATCGTTGAAGTTAAGGGTTGTCGTGTTTCCCTCATCCCTCTTCCTACTCTAGGAATCTCGGGACGAGATTCTTGTAAGGAGGGTAGATTTGTAACAGCCCAGTTTTGGTACCCTAAAATATGGGCCAGATTTTCACTTTTTGCTTTGCAACATTGCATCATGGCATCCATTTAAATTGCTAGTTTAAAATAAAGCAAGATTGGAAAACATTGAAAGGAAGCAAATGCAATCCCAAAAATCTCCAACATCAATGAAATTGCTCAAATTGGTGAAACCAAATTATTCTAAAATTTCCAATTTGTCCAGGAAGTTCCAAGAATAAATTTTATAAATATTTGCCAAAGGCAATTTCTTGACAAGCAAAGAAATAAGAATTTGGAATTTAGAGTTGGTTTAACCACATTTTGAATTTTGAATCCAAGTTCAACCTATCAAAAATTCAAAATAAAATAACGGGGAGCTTCATTATTATGTTGGGAGCCTCCATGAATATTTCCACTTATTTTGAAAATGTTTAAATACCCCAACTAAATGGATTTTTGCATTTGATCAAAAATGCCATTTTGTAAACCCTATGAACAATTGGTGTTCAAAACATTTTATTTTGCAACACCAATTTTTGTGGAGCTTCTTCATTTCATTGGGAGGTTACATGAATATTGGCAGATTTTTTTAAAAATTTTTACGTACCTCAATTTAAAGCCTAAACTGCCTACTAGAGCAAGTTGTAATTAAATTATTTTGAGCCGGGGGGGGGGGTTTGGAAAATCACCTTCTTCCCTGTGGCGACAATGGTGCCACTGTCGCCATGCGGCAGACGCCCTCCTCCCCGCACACCGCGCTCCGGTCCCCCCCTCCCCCTGCATCGATAAGAGGCCGCCGCGGCGCCCTGCTCTCCTCACTTCCTCCCCTGCCCCCTCTCTCTTATCACGCGTGCGAAAACCCTAACCCTAGACCCGTCCGACCGCCGTTTTTCTCCCAGCTTCGGCCGCCGCACCGTGCCGTCGATACCGGCTGCCCAAGCTCAAGCTGACGACGCCATCTTCACCGCCTCACCGATCTGCACCTCCACGCCGAAGGAATCGGCCCGGCGTCGCCGCAATCGACCTCGCCTGGCCGTTCCCTTCCGCCTCCGGTCGCCACCGCTTGAGCTCCGCCGCGCCGCCGTCTGACCTCCTCCGGCCTCGCCATCCACACCTGTGTGCTCCTGGTGAGTTTGCCATGCCGATGCACCTGTCCTCCCTCCCCCTTCCGCCTTGTGCCGTGCCTCCGCCGTGCTCCACCGTCGTCCTCCGCCCGGTGATCACCACGGCCAAGTCCGGTGACCATTTGGGTCATGCCGCCGCTCCCCGAACTCCTCTTGGCCTCCTCTAGCTAGTAAGGCTTTTTCCCGTGTCCAATTTCGGTCAGAAACGAGGAATTTGTGCTCAACATGGCCTTAGTTCATCGGTGATGTCACTGATGACGTCATCTGTTCTTGTTTTTCAATTTCCAGATTTTAACGGAATTTGGTAATTGAAATATCTAATAAATGGTAAATCAGAAAAATGCATTAGAAATACCAAAATGTTCAGAAATTCATAACCTATCCAATTATGTAACTCATCCATGCAAATGAATTTTTAAATTTGAAATCATTTGTGAAATACAAATCATCTGTGAGTTATTCAAAATTTTGGAAATTCATATCTAGAGTTTTACAAATCAGAAATATGCAAATGATATGTTAAAATGCATAAATAAACTCCACATATTAGTGCCCTTAATTGAATTAATTGGTTAAATTAAATTGTCTGTTTTGATTAAATATAAAAAGGACAGATTTAAATTAATAATTGGGAAATTCATAACAATTTGAATATTGCTCCAAAAATTACAAATAAGGTACCAAATTGTTCAGGGAATTAATATCCATCTGTTAGTTATATTTACATGTTAAAATGAATTTTCTAACTTGCTGTTAAATTGAAATAACTTCAATGGCAGAAATTGAGATGAATTTGTAAATTCAATTTCTTTTGTTTTGTAACTCAGAAAATTACAAATGATATGTCAAAATGTTCATAAAAATCATATCTATCTATTAGTATCATTTCTATGTTCAACTAAATAGTTTATACGGCTGTTTAATTAAAATTACTAAAATGGCAGATTTAATAACAATTTTGGGAAAATTATAACTTGAGAAATAATTACTAAAAATTGTGAATAAAATATCAAAGTGATCAGAAATTCAAATGCTATCTATCTATGTAAATTTCACAGCATGAAACCAATTTTTCCTTTGATGTCATTTTCGAATTGGTTAAAATGATTTAAATTGAATAACCGTTTAAATCACCATTTCATTATCGTTAATCGAAAAATTGCAAACGAAGTACTGAAATGATCAGGAGAACAATACCTACCTAATAATATCATCTCCATGCATATTGTCATCTTATTTCAGTACTGGTATTTTAAGAATAACTTAAAAGCATTAAGACTAATTATGTGGTTTATCCCGATTAATTGTTATAATTATATTCGGGATCCCATTTAACATGTGGGTCATGCCCAATACCATTTCAGTGCATAATTTGACCATCTCATCATGATTGTGCATTGCACCTTTGTATTCATGTTATTTATTTCGTTTTCCTATTATTGTTTGTGTATCAGTAGATTCAGGAGTCGAGGTTCCACCACAATACCTCGACGATCAGCGCGACCAGTACTATCAGCAAGGCAAGAGATAACCTAACCTTCTTGGCATATAGCATCCTATTATTTTATATAAATATTTTATCCACCATAATATTGCATTCGATTCTATGTCAAATTTTGATCAATACTAGAGTATCCTATGAATTGCATTGTCCCCTAAACCAATACATGTTTCCCTACCTGTGAACCATAGGGTTGTTGTGTTGGCATGACATAATTTCATGTGGTTATTTATATGCTTAGCTATGCTTAGCCATGCTTAGTCGAATGCTTAGTTGTCCGTTATTTATTTCCATGATTATGAAATTGATGGAATGTTCGGACAAGGTGGAGGATGTTTGTGGTACTTAATTAAATTGTGTTAAAGGCTTGGATGAGTTGCCATCGGGGATGCTGTTTTGTCTCATTCCTGCCGCCTAGGCTGAGAGTGCTTTTAGCTAGAACCAAGAACCGAGCATGCTTCCAACGGTGGGGGTATGGGTCCCTTACTGAACTAATAATTTGTGAGGGGCTTGTCAAGGGTCCTCTAGTTTGAGCTTTCCATTTGCGTGTGAGAGTGTGGGTGGAAAAAGGTTCGATGAGGACGGTGGTGTTTAGGATGTGGCCGAGGGGCAGGGTGTTGAAATAGGCACTGAACCTGTCCTTCCGCACACTAATAATCCTTGAGTAAGCCTCATGCAAGGTAAAGGTCTAACCGTGCCCACTCATCGGCTTTCCCCGGAAGAGAGCTAAACAGGCGAGCCGGATGGTACCAATTGCAAGAACAGTACACCCCTGCAGGGTTAAATCTTTTCGAAAAGCCGTGTCCGCGGTTATGGAGAAATCTTGGGAAAGGCGGATTAGCTCATACTGAACCTGAACCTAATTAATTAATTTGGCAGCTAGAGGTTGCAATCCAACGTGTGATAAAAGGTTCATTTCCTCGAGGGTGATTCGAGGGAGTGCCTTGGTGGAGATGAGTTGCTTCTGGTTACAAATGGTTCAATGAGAACCAAAGATGAAAGTTTACTCTCTTATCCCCTTTCGAAAAACATTCTGAGTAGACGATGCCATTGAGTCCCTTGTGTCTTTTATAAAGGAAAACTAGCTTTATGCAAAAATAGCTACATACAACTTTAGAGCCTCCGTCATCTTTGGGCCTATATCGCCCTACTAAACTTGCGAGTACGTCGTACTCAGTCTCTCTTTGCTGCTTATTAATTTGTTTCAGAGGAGGATGACACCGAGCAGATAGGTGGGTTCTTCGTGGACATCGATGAGTAGTCTGGGTTCCCAGGTGGCAGCTTGGGACGTCGGAACAAGCTGGCTGGGTTATGTTCATCTGTAGTCCTCTTAGGCCCTATTTTGGATCTTGTTGTTAGACAACACTACTTCGCTTCCGCTTGTTGTGATGATGGGTCTGTGACCCCTGGGGTGCTATTTGTATCTTTCTCATATATGAGTTGCTGGTTAGGTTTCTTGATCTCTTTATTCCACTTTTGTGTCGTAGAGTCTGTGATGTGCCAGTTGTTCCACAAGTCTTGATCTCTTTATTATACGTTGATAGCTATGCCAGTGTTTATGGCATGATCGGAGTGTTGCATGGGAGCGGTAATCCCATGCCCTTCGGTTGTGTAGCATAGCCTGTGGGTTACATAGCCTCTCTGTATAATTCCGGGGTCGGGGCGCTAACCTTAGTCGGTTAGGTTTCTTCCTGGAAACCCTAGTCCAGGCGCCTTTATAAGCCGGACGGAGGGACGCCTCTGGGCACGCTCTAACTTTCATTGTAATCGGCACCTATCGCCTTATAGTAAATTATAGCAGCACGTAGGGTTTCGCCACCGTTGCGAGATCCGAAGCTGGGTAAACTCGTGCTCATCCTGTCACCGGAATCGCCTACATCTCCTATACCCACCTCTCTACGTAGCCGGATGGCACCCCTGTCTAGGCTAGATTCGACAATACCGTAATTGGGCGCTAGGTTTTAGCCGATCTGCGAGTAAGTTGGTTCTGCGACCTGAATGTATGGCTAGATCCGGTGGGACGCTCCATATATGCATGGTTGGTTCTGCGAGTTTGATGATTGACCTAGTTTGACCATTCATGAGTTCATCATTAACTTCACTTTTGGCAATCTTATTTAGAATGTGTAAACCCAAGTTAATTTGTGCCAATTTGGGTCATGACATAAGTAACTTAGTATGGTTATGGCCATGCATGACTTGATCATTTGGCTTGAAAGCCTTGAACCTTCATAGATGATAGTCTGTCTCGTAAAGACTTATAAACTATTGAGCACGATCTGTCCCCATATTTCTAACCAAACTTGTCTTGTCATGTTTTTTAATTCATAATGAAATTCGAAAGCCAATCCGCGAGTTGGCTGTATTCGGTGGGGCGCTCCATGGCTTGTTCTGCGAGTTTGACCATTCATCAGATCATTATTAACTTAACTTTTGGAGATCTACTTTAGAATGTGAAAACCCAAGTTTGTGCCAATTTTGGTCGACATGACATGGTTATGGCCATGCATGACTTGATAATTTGGCTTGAAAGCCTTGAACCTTCATAGATTATAGTCCGTCTTGTGAAGACTTTTAAACTATTATGCACTATGTATCTCCATATTTCTATCCGAACTTGTGTGGGCATGTTTTCTTAAATTCAAATAGAAAATTTGAACCAACATTCAAGTTTCAACCAAAATTCTAAGTTGAGATAAAATTCAAATTTGGTATGTGGTAGTGGTGTTGCCATGCTTTCTCAACTATTATGCACTATGTATCCAAATATTTTATTTCAGAACTTGTTCGGTCATGTTTTTTTAATTCCAATTCAAGTTTGAACCGAAATTCAAGTTTAATCCAAAAAATTCAAATTTGGTATGTGTGAAGGGGTCGTTGCATAGAAAACAAAATTTTTCCTACAAAACAAGCGGAAGAAACCCCACGATCTAGATCTATTAGATGAAGGTAGCGAAGTGGAGATCCAATCTCTTACCCTTGAAGAACGATCAAACGCGTTTTGTCGGTGCAGGGGTTGGCTAGTCGATCCCCGCAACTAGACGTATCTAGTCACGAGGAGATGTATTATCCACGCGATCCAATCCGTTGATGTACCGCATGAGCAGCACCTCCACGGTATCCACACGTTCAGCTCGGAAGACATCAACTCCTTGATCCCGCAAGCGAGGTAGACGTGGCCTTGATGATCTCAGCAGCACGACGGTGTGTTGGTGATGATGATGTAGATCTCCGCAAGCAGGGTTTCGCCAAGCCAAGCAAGAGGAGAGGGAGAGGAGGAGGCGCAGCAGCCCCTAGGGCTAGGGGGTGGTGCGGCTAGGGTGGAGGAGGTGGTGGCGGAAGCCCTCCGGGGAAGAGGGGTGGCGCTAGCTAGGGTTAGGGTTTAGGGTGGCTTGGTGGTGCGGCTAGGACTCCTCCCTATGGTGTGCCGTACCCCCCCCTTTGCCCCATATATATAGGTGGAGGGGCAAGCCCTAGGGCCGGCCGGCTTGGGGTTGCTTGGCCCCTAAGCCAAGCGGAGTCCCTTTAGGGTTCGCCCCCCCCCCCCCTTTGCTTTTGTGGGGTGTGGCCAAGCCTAGTCCAACTAGGACTTGGCCGGCTGGGCTAGGGGCTTGGTGTGGCCGGCCCATTAGGGCTGCTGCACCACCCCTTAGTCCATGTGGGCCCCATACAATATGGACCCCACTTCTGGACTCTTCTAGAACATTCCGGAACCTTCCGGTACCCTACCTAAATATTCCGGAACTTTTCTGATACCTCCGGAAACACTTCCTTATATGAATCTCATTCTCCGGACTCCTCCGGAACTCCTCATGATGTCCATGATCTTATCCGAGACTCCGAATCACCATTCGTTCATTCCATCATTCAATTCATCGCTAACACTAACTTCATCAGAGCGTTAAGTGTGTGACCCTACAGGTTCGAGAATGTATAGACATGATCACACTAATAATTAATAGCGGGACCGGGATGTCCATATTAATTCCTATACACTCAACGAAACTCTTTGTCGATGGAACCACGATGCTGAAGATTCAAATTAATCTCATATACGATTCCCTTTGTCTCACGATATTTTACTTGCCCGAGATTTAATCGCCAACATCCCCATGTCTAATTTAATCTCGTTACCGGCAAGTTCTCTTTACTCGTCCATAATATAGGATCTCCGTGATTACAACCTAATCACATGTCTGTAGACTTTATGATGCTATATTATCGAGAAGGCCTGGAGATATCTTCTCCGTCACATGGAGGGACAAATCCCACTCTTGATTCATGTCACCCAACAACCTACCATCGGAGATATCTGAAAGCCATCTTTATAATCACCAAGTTACGAAGTGACGTTTGATGTCCAAAAAGCATTCCTCTGATAAACGAGAGTGACACAATCTCATGGTCTAAGGAAACTATACTTGGCATATATTAAAAGTGTTTACAATGAAACTTTGTGACGATCAATTGCAACTCTTTATCATTTGGGTCTTGTCCATCACATCATTCTCCCAATGATTGATTCCGTTATCAAGTGACTATAACAAGTCCATGGTTAGGAAACCTTAACCATCGCTTGACTAACGAACTAGTCCAGTAGAGGCTTACTAGGGTCATCTGTTTGTTTATATTCCACACATGTATTATGTTTCCAATTAATACAATTATAGCATGGATAATAAACTATTATCATAAACATGAATATGCTAATAAACTATTTTATTATTGCCTCTAGGGCATATTCCCAACAGTCTCCCACTTGCTGATGAAGTCTCTGTGCTGATCATGTTTGCTCATGGAAGAGGTTCTGTCCGTGTTCTGTACTATACAGTCTTTTATGTTCTTTGCAAAACTGCTATTGTCACCTAAATTGACATTACTTTTATCATCGTATGATAAAACTCCTATCATCGCATGATAAACCTCATCATCATATGATGAATATAATATGTTTGGTTATAGAGTGAGATTTTCATTTCCCTTTTATGCCTACATCACATATGATCAGTCAAAAGAACTTTCACATAGTAAGTGCACCCGGAACTCACTCAATCTTGAAACAAGAATTTCTCAAAACAAAAAATATTATATCTATTAATCCTTGAATTAATCATATACTCCTATATGTTGTAGACTTAACAAATCGATAGCGCACTCCAAGTCACTTCGATATTTTCGATCATGCTTTCGCTGCGCTACTGCCTCTTATGAGATTTCAAATCCAGTCTGGTGTTATGACTTCAACCAAGTCAGCCAATCTCTAGATTCAATTATATCATCTTTATGTTGAAATGACTCCTCATTCACAACATGTTCTTCTAACCAAGAACTTGGGTTATATTTTATCAAATACAAAATTATAGTTCTTATATGTTAGACCTATGAACAATTCATAGCTAACATATCCTTCAACCACTACTTTGTATTGAGTTATTAACTCAATGTTTTACTTATTTCTCACAAGCAAATGAACATTTCTTTTCTTGTTCTATTTTGTACTCCTTCAAAATTCTTACTTAAGTTAAACATCTTTATACAATGCTTACATCTATCTCCATAGATATTTGACGCTCAAACAAAACTAACTTCATAAGTTATATGCTGGTTCATGACTCATTTACAACATTTGTGAAATCACCATTTCACACAAACAAGATGTTGCAAACTCCCACTCAAATATATTCCATAAACATATTAAAATTGGGAAAACACTCTGGCTCCCACTAAGAAATATGTTATCTCTATATTTGATCTAATAACGATTTACTAGCTCCCACTCAAAATCATGTCTCCACATGTTTGATTATGGAAAATAGTTTCTGCTCTGACTTAATATATGTCACCACATATTTTAATTAGATCTCACTCAGTTCTTCATGCACTTTCTCGATGCTTTGGACACCTCCAAAAAATTCTTAACTCTTAAAAATTCGAGAACTCATATACGAAATGCTAGTACTTTGCTAGCTTTAAGTTTTATTTATTCTGTAAAAACCCTTTGCAAAATAAATATGTGAAAACATTATTCTCCCAAAATCAAGTAACAATTACTTTGTGATTAAACTTAACATCGGATGACTCTTAGTCATTTTCGTATTTAAGGATTCTATTTCTTCTTTGTAGTTTTGTAGGTATGTCTTGTTTCCAAAACACCACAAATAAATCATGAATATTATTTTGTAACATGACAAACATTAATATTCTTGAATCCTACTTTCTCTTGAAAACCCTGAATTCAAAATTCAATGATCATCATCATTAATCCCTCCTTTTAAATATCAAGTCTAAACAATTAATGCACTTTTCAAAATGTGCCACTTGATACATTAAAAGTAAGATCAACCATCTCGATTAAGCTTCTCAATTTATTCCATCAATCCTTTTATCAATGATACCTTATCATGAAAACAACTAAAATACTTAGCGCATCTAACAAATGTGTTTGCCCCTTTTAGTCATTTATTGTGGAATCACATTCATAGTCATACATATGAATATACTACAACATTATTCGCAATAGGTTCTAATTATCTCATAATTAATGAAACCTTTCTTTCTCATAACTCATATGAAAAATATACACGAATCAAACATAGACCCTTATTTCTAACGGAGTGTTATCAAAATAAATCTAAATGATTAAATAAATCCTTAACTCGAAAAATCCCTTTTGTAAGACCACACAACGTGATTACAATATTTAGTGCACATCAAAACCCCTTTTGAATAAATTCTAAATATTGCAATTTGTGAAAACACTTTGCACAAGTCTTCATACTAAAAACAATAACTCAAAATATTTCGTCTCTTTTGATCAAATCAATGAAGACGAAAAAAATTCTTGTTAACTCAAACATCCTTAACTCCAGAATTTTATTTGATCTCATCAAATATCATAACTCGAATAAATACATCTATTCATTCATATCATTTATGATGGAGCACACAAAATAATGACTTCTTTTTGCTAAAAATACAATTATTTCCAACAATTATTTGCACTCTTCCGGAAGATAGCATTTTTAGTCATGTTCCTCTTAACAAGGCGCATTGATTTAAACATCAAAATGTTTTATTCAATCTTTGGCATGACTAAAACAATTGTCATTACTAAGTGTTTGGAGGTTTTTAGTCTGTCCTATATTTTATAAAAGTTAACTAATTATCGTTTAGATTCACATCGAGGACAATAATCTCATAATCGAAACGTGATCACCAAAAAGAAATTACTCATGAAAATAGAACAACCACTTGTCTTTAACATGAATAACCGTCTCACAAACCGAGACACACTAATTTAAAGATCACACTTAATTCGATTACAAAACTCATTCAAATCCTCTAATCAGAAACGATAAATGTAGAAGTAAAAACATCGCCAGCACCAACTCCTTGATTGCTATCATCCTGCGATATCCACTCAGTTCATCCATTACACTTCTCAGATGGCATGCCCTGTTTTCATAAAACAGTTCAAGTATCAAATACTTAGTCTTAAGTGCAAACTTGAACATTAAACTTTTATAACTTCTATATGAAAATATATACCTTCTGCATTAACTACTTCTCCTCCTATGGGTTCCACTTTGACATGACACAGCCGGGAAATAAACTCACAAAAAGTGATCAAATCCCTTCCCATGACATAGTCCCTGACATAATTCTTATAGCTGGGGGGAAGCGAGCGCAACACCCCATCTATCGCCATTTCGTCAGTCATCTCATGGTTCCAAACATCGACCAGACTAAAATATATCCTATGCATCTTCCTCAGGTGTTGTTCCAAGCAAGTGTTTTCTTCCATCTTAGTTGAAAGAAATTCATCCAAGCATTCAAACCTTGCAATTCTAACTTGTGCTATGAACCTTCTTTTCAGCTCATCGACAATCTCCATTGTGCTCAAGTTACCAAATTATCTACCAAGGTTAGAATCCACGAAGGTGCACATCAACCACTCGACTTTCAAGTAGGTGGTCTTTTGATCATACCATTCCATCATCTCCATGTACTCCTCGTAGTTTGCAGAAACATCAGGGAATTCTTCTAAAGGTTCATCTATCACGTAGAGCTCATTATTGGTGTGTAGGACTTCTCTCAGATGCATTTACCACTCAGCAAAGTTTGACCCATCGAGACGCAGCTCCTCAGCAAGAAACATACTACTGTAGTCGGCCATGATCTACAAGGATTTTGCAAAGACATTTTTAGGACACTTGTTTATGATAATTTTCGTTCATATTAATCAAACTACTATATGAACTCCCACTAAACTTAACATCTCTCTGGTTGTTTAGTGAAACACGATCCAAATCCACTACACCACAACCGATCATCATGTTAGTTGATGTAGCTTCAATGGTGAACAACTCAGTGTTGATCATATCATTTATATGACTCGTTTTTAACCTTTCGGTTCCGTGTTCCCGAGGCCATGTCTGTACATGCTAGGCTCGTCAAGATCTACCGTAGTATTCATGCATGTGTAAACTGGCTTACACCCGTTGTATGTGCACGTAGAATCTATCACACCCGATCTTCACTGGTGCTTCAAGATGACGAACTTTTGCAACGGCGCATACTAGGGGAGAACACTTTATTATCTTGATATTAACTTGAGAGGTCACCTTATCACGCTACCGTCGCGATCACATCTAAGCAAGCAATAAGGTGCATAAAGGATTAACATCACATGCAATTCAAAATTTGTGATATGTTATGGCCTTTCTTCTTGTGCCTTTGATCTCCATCTCCAAAGCACCGGCATGATCTCCATCATTGTGGCACCACCATCATGGTTGTGTTCACCAACTATTGCAACTACGACTATTGCTACTCTTAGCGATAAAGTAAAGCAATTACATGGTGATTCAATGACACGCAGGTCACATAAAATAATAGACAACCATATGGCTCCTGCCGGTTGTCGTACTCATCGACATGCAAGTCGTGAAAGATTACAAACATGATCATTGCATACATTATCACAAATCACACATTTGGCCATACCACATCACAAACCCTGCAAAAACAAGTTAGATGTCCTCTAGTTTGTTTATGCAATTTTTACGTGGCTTGGGTCAACGAGATAGAACCGTTCTAATCCATGAAACCACAACGGTGATATAATAGTTGCTTATTTACTCATCCTTTTTAAAGGCCTTCCGTTGAAAATTGCATCTCACTATAGCAAGAGAAACAGACACCCGCCAGCCACTTATGCAATACAAGTTGCATGTCAGTCGTGGAACCGGTCTCTCGTGCGCGGACGAGTAAGGTTGGTCCGGGCCGCTTCAATCTCACCATACCGTCAAGATGCAAAGTGCACGTGAGAAGGTAGCAACATAAAATATCAACTCTCACAACTCCTTGTGTTCTAATCGCACCAACATCTACGAATAGATCTATGCTCTGATACTACTTAAGGGGTCATTGCATAGAAAACAAAAAATTTCCTACGAAACAAGCGAAACAAACCCCATGATCTAGATCTATTAGACGAAGGTAGCGAAGTGAAGATCCAATCTCTTACCCTTGAAGAACGATCAAACGCGTTTTGTCGGTGCAGGGGTTGGCTAGTCGATACCCGCAACTTGACGTATCTAGTCGCGAGGAGATGTATTATCCACGCGATCCAATCCATTGAAGTACCGCATGAGTAGCACCTCCGCGGTATGCACACGTTCAGCTCGATGAAGATGTCAACTCCTTGATCCCGCAAGTGAGGTAGACGTGGCCTTGATGATCTCAGCAGCACGACGGTGTGTTGGTGATGATGATGTAGATCTCCGCGAGCAGGGCTTCGCAAGCCAAGCAAGAGGAGAGGGAGAGGAGGAGGCGCAGCAGCCCCTAGGGCTAGGGGGTGGTGCGGCTAGGGTGGAGGAGGTGGTGGCGGCAGCCCTCCGGGGAAGAGGGGTGGCGCCAGCTAGGGTTAGGGTTTAGGGTGGCTTGGTGGTGCGGCTAGGGCTCCTCCCTATGGTGTGCCACACCCCCCCCCTTTGCCCCATATATATAGCTGGAGCGGCAAGCCCTAGGGCCGGCCGGCCTAGGGTTGCTTGGCCTCTAAGCCAAGCCGAGTCCCTTTAGGGTTCGGCCCCCCTTTCCTTTTGTGGGGTGTGGCCAAGCCTAGTCCAACTAGGACTTTGCCGGCTGGGCTAGGGGCTTGGTGCGGCCGACCCATTAGGGCTACTGCACCACCCCTTAGTCGATGTGGGCCCCATACAATATGGACCCCACTTCTAGACTCTTCTAGAACATTTCGGAACCTTCCGGTACCCTACTTGAATATTCCGAAACTTTTCCGATACCTCCGGAAACACTTTCCTTACATGAATCTTATTCTCCGGACTCCTCCGGAACTCCTCGTGATGTCCATGATCTTATCTGAGACTCCGAATGACCATTCGTTCATTCCATCATTCAATTCATCACTAACCCTAACTTCATCAGAGCATTAAGTGTGTGACCCTATGGGTTCGAGAATGTATATATAGACATGATCACATCAATAATTAATAGCGGGACCGTGATGTCCATATTAATTCCTATACACTCAACGAAACTCTTTATCGATTGAACCACGATGCCGGAGATTAAATTAATCTCATATACGATTCCCTTTGTCTCACGATATTTTACTTGCCTGAGAATTAATCGCCAACATCCCCATGTCTAGTTTAATCTTGTTACCGGCAAGTTCTCTTTAATCGTCCATAATATAGGATCTCCGTGATTACAACCTAATCACATGTCGGTAGACTTTATGATGCTACATTATCGAGAAGGCCTGGAGATATCTTGCAACATTTGGTACTGTAAAATTTGAACCAAATTTGAACCAGTTTTCACTATTTGTAGATCATGGTCGACTACGGTAGACCCTTCTAGAACCTTCCAGAAAAATCCGGAACCCTTCCAGAAAATTCCGGAACTTTTCCGACACCTCCGGAAACCACTTTCCATATGTGAATCTTATTCTCTGGACTCCTCCAAAACTCCTCGTGATGTCTAGGATCTCATCCGAGACTCCGAATCACCATTCGCTCATTCCATCAATTATATTATCGCTAACCCTAGCTACAACGGAGCGTTAAGTGTGTGACCCTACGGGTTCGAGAACATGCAGACATGATCAGATCAATAATCAATAGCGGGACTGGGATGCCCATATTGACTCCTGCATATTCAACGAAGTTCCTTATCAATTGAACCACGATGCCGGAGATTCTTAATCTCGTATACGATTCCCTTTGTTTCACCGATATATAACTTGCCCGAGATTCGATCGTCGATATCTCCATATCTAGTTTCATCTCGTTACCTAGGAAATTCTCTTTACTCGTCCATAATATAGGATCTCCGTGATTACTCCTAATCACATGGTTGCAACCTTTCTGGTGCTATATTACCGAGAGGGCCCAGAGATATCTTTTCCGTCACAAGGAAGGACAAATCCCACTCTTGATTCATGTCACCCAACAAATACCATCGGAGATACCTGAAAGCCACCTTTATAATCACCCAGTTACGAAGTGACGTTTGATGTCCACAAAGTATTCCTCCGGTAAACGGGAGTGACATAATCTCATGGTCTAAGGAAACTATACTTGGCATACTAAAAGCGTTGGCAATGAAAACTGTGTGACACGATCAATTGCAACTCTTTATTATTTGGGTCTTGTCCATCACATCATTCTCCTAATGACGTGACTCCGTTATAAAGTGACTATAACAAGTCCATGGTTAGGAAACTCTAACCATCTCTTGACTAACGAACTAGTCCGGTAGAGGCTCACTAGGGACATCTGGTTGTTTATATTCCACACATGTATTATGTTTCCGGTTAATACAATTATAGCATGGAGAATAAACTATTATCATAAACATGAATATGCTAATAAAACATTTTATTGTTGCCTCTAGGGCATATTCCCAACAGTTGAGTGCCCAAATAAACTAGCAAGCCTCTGGTTAGATGGATTCGTCGGTACTACCGGGCTTTAGCTGGAAGTACCGAGGAGCCATCGTCTCCTTCCTGTCGCCACAGTGAACCCACTGTCACCATGCCGCTGCTCCTCGCCATCACGCGCGATACAACGCTAACCTGGAGGAAAAGGAGACCAACACGATGCTCACCTGCTCCCCTGCTCATTTCCCCTCCCCGTTTTTCTTTTTCCTGAACCCTAGCTCCCCGCTTTGGCCACCATGGAGCCGTCGCCGTCGCATCGCCGCCGATAGGAGCCTCCCCGAGCAGATCGAAGCGGGGCAACAGCTCCGCCTCATCGCCCTCGACATGCTCGTCCAAGGAAACGAGCCGGGACGCTCGGGCTCGCCGTCATCGTCCTCGTCTTCGTCCACGCCGGCCGCGCTCCGCCGAGCACCTCGCCATCGTCTCCGACCTCCCCGCGCTTCGCCGTCTACGCCATCACCACCAGGGTGAGCATGCGAGCCTCCCGGGCGTCTTCGCCGTCCTCCCCTCCCTCTAGTTTCCTCCATCACCGTAGTCGCTCCGGTGACCAATAAGTAGCGGCGCCGCCACTAGATGGTTCGCCTCGGCGAGCCGCGTCCAGCGCGCCGTGCAGCACGTCCTTGCGCGCCTCGCACCATCGAGCGCGTGCTCGACATCGCGCGTGGTCACCGCGCGCGCGGGTGCCGGTCGTGCTCAAAACGCTTCGCCGGTACTACCGGGTAGTTAGCCGGTAGTACCAACCATACGTGGTCTCTGTACTGGGTGTTTCTGTCAATTTTCGAAAGTAGCTAGCCCGAAAGTAGCTAGCCCGAAAGTTTTACCAGAAGTACCGACCTGACCGGTACTACCGGGCTCTTAGCCGGAAGTACCGACCGCGAGCTGAATCGGTACCGGAACCTTCTGCTAATTTCCGGAAGTAGCCCGGAAGTTTATCCGGAAGTACCGACCTGTCCGGTACTACCGGGCCGTTTACCGGTAGTACCGACTCAACAAGTTAATTTTGGGAAAATTCATAACTTAATATATATTAATCCAAACCTCGCAAATGATATACCAAATTGATCAGTAAAGCAAAGTCTAACTAGTTATGCTAATTTAACATCATGACAACAACTTTTCCTTTGATGTCATTCTCAAAATGGTTAAAGGAATTAAATTTGAATAATCATTTAATTCACCATTTATTCATCGTTACTCGGAAACTTGCAAACAAGGTACCAAAATTCTAACGAGAACAATACCTATCTATCCATGTCATTCTCAAGCATATTTAAGCCACATTTTAGTACTGTAATAGTTCATATGCAATATGGTCATAAAGTTAAATATGGGGTTGCTTCCAAATAATTGCACCAATTATTTGGCACTCCACCATAATATTGCATTCGATTCCAATGTCAACTTTGGTCAAACTATAGAGTAACCTATGAATTGCATGTTCCCTAAACCATTACATGTCTCCCCTCCTACTAACCATAGGTTTGATGTGTTGGCCTGAGTTAAAGATTATATCTGTTCTACTTTATGCTTAGCTATGCTTAGCCGGTGATTATTTCCATGATTATGAAATTGATGGAATGTTCAGATATGGTGGATACTTGTGGTACTTAATTAAAATTGCTTAAAAGGCTTGGATGAGTTGCCATCGGGGGATGGTGTTTTGTCTCATTCTTGCCGCCTAGGTGCGAGTTCTTTACCTCTTGAACCAAGACGAGCGTGCTTCCATTGGTGGGGGTATGGGCCTCTTACTAACTGAATAACTTGTGCGGTCGTATCCAAGGGTCCTCTTGTTTGCACTTTCCATTTGCGTGTGAGTTGCAGGTGGATGAAGGCGCGATGAAGAGGGTGTTGGTGTTTAGGAGGTGGCGATGGGGGCAGGGGCTGAAATAGGCTGGGATAACTTGTCCTGTCGTCACGATGACCCTTGTATAGTCTCATGCGAGGTAAAGGTTTAACCGCGCCCACTTGCCAGCTTTCCCCGGAAGAGAGCTAATCAGGCGAGCCGGACGGTATCAATGGGTAAATTAGTACACTCCTGCAGGGTTTAAATCTTTTCGAAAAGCCGTGTCCACGGTTATGGACAACTTGGGAATAGACGATAAGATCAAAGAAAACATGAACTTAATTAAAATTTGGCAACATGTGTTAAAGGTTCATTTCCTCGAGGGTGATTCGAGGGGGTGCCTTGGTGGAGATGAGTGGTGGATTCTGGATACTTTTGTTTCAATGTGAACTAAATATGAAAGTTACTATCTTATCCCCTTGTGAAAACCTTCTGAGTAGTCGATTCCATGAGTCATGTCTTTAAAAAGGAAAACTAGCTTTATGCAAAACAACTACTATACAGCTTTGAAGCCAATCAGCATTGGGCCTATATTGCCCAAGTAACCTTGCGAGTATGTCGTACTCAGTCTCTTTTGTTGATTATTACTTTTTTCAGAGGAGGACGTCACCGAGCAGGAAGGTGGGTTCTTCGTTGACATTGACGAGTAGTCTGGGGTTCCCAGGTGGCAGCTTGGGACGTCATGGAATAGGCCGGCGGGATTGTTATTTGAAGGCCTCTTACACTAGTAGGAAAAGGGCTATAGCCGCCGGGGCCTCACTGGCGAACCAGAGAACAAAGGTCGCCAGCGGTAAATATCACTGGCGAACATGTATTCCAGTTCGCCAGTGGTAAGACGAGTACCACTGGCGAACTAAGCTCCCAATGCGTCAGTGGTAAGCACGGTTTCGGGCAACCCTAACGGGGCACCTACCACTGGCGAATGGTTTGAGTGATCCGCCAGCGGTAAGTTAAGTACCGCTGGCGAACCATCGACCCTGTTCGCCAGCGGTAGGTAGTAGCAGTACATAGCGTGCGCGCGGACCGGTCGAGCTCCCATCCCCACCCTAATTTTCCTCTCATGCGACCACGCGCACGCCGGCGCTCGATCCTCCTCTCCCCGTCGCTGCTGCTGCCACCCTCCTCTCCCCGTCACTGCCGCTGCCGGCGGCGTCCTCTCCCCGTCGCCAAGCCCGTGTCGAGAAGCACCACCACCTCGCCAAGCCCATGTGCGCGGTGCAACGCCTACGGGCTCCAGGGTACCGAGTTCCTGGATCCGCTCCCGGTGCCCAGGCAGTCGACAGCCTGCGGGAGGTCTTTGGCGGCGGTAGGACCGCCTTTCGGGGACTTTTCCCAGGAGGAGCCCGGGCCTTTTAGCGACGAAGACGAGGAAGAGAATGCTCCGGGAGAGCAGGCCCGGCGCTCGCCTCCTGCACCCGTCCGAGATGAGGGGAACGTGCCCGCGAGTGGAGGAAGTGCTGTGGTAGAGCCACCCCCCGAGCGGCCAGCACCTCCGAACATGCAGGTGGGGCAGGAGTCAAATGGATAATCCGAAGCCCTCCCGCCCCCAATTCTTGCCGATGAAGGAGACGACGAGAGCGTGTCGGTGCCGAACCTCTTTGGAGATTTGGCGGAGAAGCGGTGGGGCTTCTTTGGGACTAAACGAGCCCTGAGGTGAGTCCGGACTTCTACCCTGGGCCTTCCGTGACCGCCTGTGATTGCGGATGCCCTGACCGTTGTCGTGCGTTTGCAGGTCCTCCGGGTCCGGAAGCCCCCGGACGCGCGCTCGCGTCGGCAGAGACGAGGAGGCGGGAGAGACCGCGGAGAGCTCCGCGGCGGTTGCGGGGGAGTTCCTGCCTCCTGTCGGGACCCCTCCGAGGGTTGGTTCCCCGGAGAGTGGAGCTGGAGGGTCGCCGGTGATGACGGCGCAGGCGTTGCCCATTCGTAGGCAAGACCAGGTCACCTCGGGTTGGGACCAGGCAACCTCCATGCCGTCTTCAGGTAACTCCTTCCGGAGCCATCCTTGCCGCCCTCGGGTGACTATGACGTCACCCCCGGAGGCTAACACTTTGTTGTGGATGCAGATCATAGGGCGAAGGACCACGCCGGGGGCGAGGGTGACGTTGAGCCCCCAGCGGCCCGCCCAGAACGTGGCGCTAAGACCAGTCAGGCTTCCGGCGGCACTAGTAGAAAAAGCCCCTATCACTGGCGAACCTATATAGGCTATCGCTGGTAAACATGTAGTTCGCCAGCACTCATATCGCCAATGGTAACAGCTTACCGCTGGCGAACACCATGTTTGCCAGCGGTAAGTAACTTACCACTGGCGAACAACAGCCTCGTTCGCCAGCGGTAGGCCACCTACCACTGGCGAACCAGTCGCACGTTCGCCAGCGGTATTCCCAGGGCTTACCACTGGCAAACCAGGCTCTTGTTCGCCAGTAATATGTATTTCTATTTTGAAATCAAAGCAGAAATATATTGCAACAATATATACAGGTAAATACATATATATTCCAGCAATATATAATTGACAGAAATAGTGTAATTGACAGAAACAGTATAATTGACAGAATTTCAATAAATACAAATAGACAAGTGACCAAATAGTTGGTTCATCACATATATGCATGCATTACAAGCCGAAATGTACAAGTGAGACCCAATATTTTGCATACATATGCATGAATACACACACATCTCCGGAAATCGATAGTTTAGGTCGCAAGTTTTCAAAAGCAAGTAGTAACCTAAACTATAATCACAGACAAGAGAATTGCAATGGTGATGAATAAGAAGAGTATATATGCATGTTCTTCCTCTCTTCCGCTCCGGCTCTGCTTTACTCTTGTAGTTGTAGCCCTCTCATCCCGCTTGCTTCGGACATCTTCATCTCTCTGTACACGAGGCAAAGATAAAAGTGTTAGGCAAAGAAAAGAAGAGCAAGAGTTTATACACAAATCAAATAATAGTTAAATGAGCGCACCAAAATCGAAAACATGCCTCATATATAGGTTGGACACACAAATTACAGAGATGGTGCTAGCGAGCCAAGTAGGATACACAAGATGTGTGTACTCGTGCATATCACAAGGCTCGCTAGACCATCCCTGTATCACATGGTGTAACGACATTTTAATCATCTACATTCTAGAAAAAGAGTACAAAACTAAAGATCCGCATTCTCGGAGAAAGATGAAAAAAAAACATGATTTGGATTTGTGCCTCATACTTAGATTGGACACACAAAAGTTCTAGGGATGGTGCGAGTGAGCCAAGTAGGATGCACAAAAAGTGTAATCGTGCATATCACAAGGCTCACTAGCGCCATCCCCGGGATCACATGGTGTCACAACAAGAGAAATACAAAACTATATAAACAAGAGGTATCTAGGCAAGTTCAACGACTTCAGAAGCAAGAGGTATATAGGCAAGTTAATTTACGGATATAATTGAACAACAGAAGTTTATCGATCGTACCAACACAGTTCGTCGATCACTGCTTCTTCTTGCTCGGCTTCGGCATCGGCGGGAACGGGACAACACCATCTATAGTGAGTGGCCTGGGATCACCCTACGCTGTTAGGCGATTTTGTATCTCAGTGTTCGATGGTACTGCCCAGCCGTTGAAGAACACCCCAGATTTATCCAAGACATCGTTGCAGATGATTCCAGCGATCATCTGCTGGATGCGACCGAACTCTTTTCTAATAACAGCATCATTGTCTTCTACCAAGTTCTTGCACCATCTGTCGAGAGCAGACGGAAATTGCAGACGTTGTTGATCCTTTATGTACTCCCGCATGTTATGGATGAGGAACCATGCCTCCATCTTAGTGCCTGGCGCCTACTTGATGCACGGGAACACTAGTTTGTGGCTGAATATATTCTTGCCTCGCCATGTGTTTTTTATTTTAATGATGGCTTCTTCTTTTTCGGCGTAAGCACAAAGAGCATGATTCAGAACAGCTTTGATTTTGGTATAGTATTTACTCGTCACATCACTCCCGGAGTCAAGATAGACGGCATGCGACTCTTTCGGGCACAGAACGATGAGGGTGCCGTATTGGTTACTGCGCAAAACAGTTCAAAAGAGACCATCATCCTCAAATTAACCGTATGTACCATGCAAACTTAATGATGGAAATCTACGAAACCATGTAATGGCGGTTAGCGAATGACTTACTCGGGAAAGTAAGGTAGGAGAAAGATGCTCTTGGAAGGACGCGCCTTAAAGCAATCTTCGATGTACCGCGTCATCTTTGCCCTAGCCCTAGGGGTGCTTAGGAACATTTCTTTCATGTAGTACGGGTCAATTATCATGATGTCTGGGGTATTTTCCATTAAGAGCTGGTGCGCCATACTAAGCGCAACCAGGCGGACGATTGATGGGTTTAGTGGGTACATGTGATACATGTTGAAGATGTCATTAAATCTCACGAGGATCACGTCCCCGGAGTCTTTAGTGACAAAGCCCAAGGCATCTATCTCTAGTACCTTTACGGAGAAAACCGGGTATGTTGGATCTTTCTCTTTGAGAAGCCTCTCCTCTTGAAAAAGAATACCATCATGTTGGCCCCTCATATCCCCAGTAAAGAGTTTTACCAGCCTGGGCGGCATCATCACTTTACCCATACAATGGACCGAATGCCAGTCGGGGATGGGTACCCTATCCATTACCCGGTGCGGCGGCTTCGACTTAGTACCCGGCAGCGGCTGGCTATTGGAGTCAATGTCAGCTTTCCTCTTAGATATTTTCCGTCCCGTCTTCTTAGAGTCCTTGGCGCCATCGCATCTTTGATCACCTCTTTGACTATGTCCTGTCTCAAACTAGCTTGCTCGGGGGAAGCTTCTGGCGTATCTTGAGAACAGAATAGACGCTTCGTACACTGATATTTATCTGGGACATCAGCGTCTTGCCCGAGATCGTACGCATTAGATCATGGTCAATTGGACCCTCGCCAGCATATCTGTCATCGTGAGCTCCGTCATCGTAAGGATCATCAGCGAGGAAGTCATTGGGGTCATCATCGCCATCATTGGCTTCCTCTTCGTCATGTGTTTGCTGAACTGGGGTGGTGACAGAACGGTCCAAACGAATCAGTGCTTTTTGCCATATCATGGCCCAAAGCACGCATTGTTCGAGGTTTAACTCCCTATCGGCTTCGTCTGGTTGAAAAGGAGGATACAAACTACCGCAACCCGGTAAAGCCCGGCTAATTGTAACCATAAACACGTCATCGGCCATAGCCCTACCGTGCAAAATGTGGTTGAGAGGTGTCACGATCTTACCCTTTGCCACGTCCTTGAGCTCACCGTTCACACCAAGGAGCAATGTGCATCTCGTCTCGTCGGCCTGCGAAAACATGTGTAAGGCGTTAGAGAGGGCGCCAAAGAATGAAGTAATATGTAACTTCTCGAGGCTTTTACGACGCTTAATTACCGTGTGGGCGTCGAGCTCGGCTAACAGTGACGGACCGTGAGTCGCCGGCGGTGTAATCAAGACAGTAGGGCTTGATCTTCGAGGCGCAGTGACGGCCGGTGATTCCTCCCTACCATCTGCGTTGTTGCCGACCGGCGTATGGTCGTCCCTACCAGAATTAGGGTTGACGGCCGGGCTCTGCACAACAGGCGCCACACCACTCGAGTTGCTGGCGCCTGCTAAGTTGATCACGGGGGGAGGCCCTTGTTTGCCCCCCTCAAACCAAGCCCCGATGGACATACAGATGTTGGGCAGGAGGGCGTTGAGCCTTTTTTCCACCGCTGCATCAACGGATGCATCCATTTTTGATTGCTTGGCCATCTTCCGCTCCTTTCGCTTCTCCTTGGAGTCGGGGAAGTAATAGGAATATTTATGACCCATTCCGGCACCGACTGCTTCTGTATTAAAATAAGTTGGGTGGTGCCCCAAGCGAAGGCGGAATTGCAGCTAGTAGCAGTTTTCCCTCGTTTAACGAACCGAGGTTTATCGAACCAGTAGGACTTTGAAATTAACAACGAGGTGAATGTTGAAGATCTCTGGCGCTTGACCTTCAACAGACGTGGACCTGTACACACTCAACCAAAATACTTTGCCCCCAACGGCGGAAAGGTTGTCAATCTTTCCGGTCTCGCAGAAAACAAACCGGTTAATTGTATGATGAAATAGATAAAATATGAAAATTGACCAGAGGAATAATGATGACTAAAAGCAAGTAAATGAGGTTGTAAACAATGTAAAAAGATGGACCAGGGGCCATGGGTTCACTAGTGGAGTCTCTCAAGTAAATAAAATATGCATGTGATGGGTGAACGAATTACAGCTAGGCAATTGACAAGATCATGACACAAACCCAATTTATCTATGACAAAAAGGACATGATAATATTTATGGAGGCATCACGACAAGGAACAAAGACCGTTGAGTCCAACTGCGTCTTTGTCTAAAAAGTCCACCGTGGGATCGCTATCCAGCCTGTCACCCAACGGTATTAAGTTGCAAGCAACAGACAATTGCATTAAGTAAAGTGCATGAAGTAAGCAATACTAATATCAAAAAAGACATTAACACCGCTGTTTTACTCTGAGTAGCAACAGCACACCCTCGCCCTTAGACGTTTCTGTCACTCGTGCCCAGGAACAAAAGGCGGCATGAACCCACTATCTAGCATAAATACCCTCTCTTGGAGATAAAAACAATCACTTGGCCAAAGTAACTACGCACATCGGAGAGCATGCAAAAACATAAATTACTCATATAAGAATCATGCACAATATGAACATAACTTCATAATCCATGGGATCCCAGCAAACACATCACATAGCATTACAATAATCGATCTTGATCATGTTAGGCAGCTCACAAGATCATAAGACATGAAGCACAAGAGAGAGAGACTACCAACTTGCTACTGCCATGGACCCGTAGTCCAAGGTGAGACTACTCACAAATCATCCCGGAGGATGGCATGATGATGAAGATCCCTCTGGGATCGATCTCCCCTCCGGCAGAGTGCTGGGATCAGCTTCAGATTGGACCCCGAACTAGGGTTTTCGGTGACGGCGCGTCGGGATCGAGTTTCTGGAAAATAATGGCCGCCTCGACATTTTTAGGTTAAAAGGGATTTTATAGGCGCCGGAGGGGGCCGAGGGGATGCCCCAGGAGCAGGGGCGGGTCCCACCCGTGGGTGCAGGTGGGGCTACGGCAGCAGGCTGTCCCTGCCCTGTGGTTGGCCCCCCAGGCTGCCCTTTGGTCCACTGGTGTCTTCCGTCGCATAAAAAATCTTCTTAAATTTTGAGCTCAATCCGACGAAATTTTCTATGGTGGATTTTCTGAAATACAAAAACAGCAAAAACAGGAAACTGGCACTTGACATCTTGTCAATAGGTTAGTCCGACAAAATTCACAAAAATGATATAAATGATAGTGAAAACATGTGACAATATCACAACACTAGCATGGATCAATAAAAATGATAGATACGTTTGAGACGTATCACAAAGCTTAACTCCTACTCGTCCTCGAGTAGGTAAGTGATAACAAATTATTTTTGATGAGACATGCAACCAACACATTCTTGATCAAGATAGTGATGCAAATCAAAGGATGTGAATGAAGAGATACAAAACAACTGTCTATAATTGATAGCAAGAAAGAAATGAATAAACAAGTTGAATCATCCAAGCAAAACCTTTCGTAAATAGTATGTCAAAGACATGAAAACAATGTGATCAACATATTTGACTATTTCACAAGGATAACAATTCCATGACAAAAGTATTGGAGAATCAACACAAAGGAAGATGTAAGCATTAGCAAAGAGCTTCAACTTCCAACGGCTTATCTTATAGATAAAGTCAATATAAAGATTGATGTTTAATCTTGATAATGTAATATGCTCAACGATACCCAGGATCAATGCTAGATGTTTGCTTTTGTGGAGATAGAAGGAAAAAGGGAAAACTGACTCAACATTAAAAGTAAGAGAAAGGCCCTTCGGAGAGGGAAGCAGGGATTAGTCATGTGCTAGAGCTTTTTGGTTTATAAGACAGAAGTAAAATGATTTTGAGGTATGCACGCTTTCGTCAACGACTTCATAACAGAGAAACTATCTAGTCCCTGATGACAAGCAAGATTTTAGACTTGTGAGAGCAAGTACGCTCTTCTTTCTCCTTGGTTTCACCACTATCCAATGTTTGGGCTGATTTCTTAGATTTGGATTGCGCGGAGGAGAAATGTGAGTTATATTTATATTTTTGCTGAAGCTGCTCTCGGGTTGATTCAAGTGAAGACGTAATCCATCAACACCGGGTGAAAGGGGGGAAATGACCTCGCTTGTCACAAGTTATATCTAGCTCTCTACTGCTTCCTCACGAGCTTAAAAACAGAGGCACAAAGAAGAAGTATTTTGAATTTTTAAAGGTAGCACATGACAAATTTACTTGGAATGGTAGGAAATACCATGCATAGGTAGATATGGTGGACTCATCTGGCAAGAAGGTTTGGCTTTGGGGATTGGATGCACGAGTGAACCATACACTCAGTACAAATTTTTAGGCTTAGCAAAAAAAAGATGTTTGAAGCAAACATCTAACAATAACCGGTAACAGAACAACATAAGACATTTACCGGTCATAACCATAAAAACTCTACACCGTCTCCCTTGTTGACCAAACAATTATTTTGATGGAAAGATTAGCACTATGAATTAACAACTGTGAAAAACCACACAATTTCAACATTTCAATCATATTTCTTTACTAATCAATTCTACTCAAATAACCATCAAGTTTAAGCATTCAACTCAACATCTCAAGACAATTGAGAAGCATCAAGTATCCACACCATGATCTACAAAACTATGAAGGCTTTTCATTTTATTCTATCATCACACAAACAGCATTTTGTCGCATTGACAATTCAAGCAATTTTTCAACAACAACTCTCCAACAAGTATAAGTGAAGAACAAGAGAGTTTGACTTAACAACTAGCAGCTCTAAAAAAGATAAAAGCTAAAAGCGAGAGCTTACTAGAAAACAGACAGTAGCTAAGAATACTCAAAAAAGATATAAGCGAAGCAAAGGAGTATTCGAACGAAAAAGCGGAGCGTGTCTCTCTCCCACGCAAATAAAGCTAGGATCCAACAAAGATATGACTATCAAACAAACTAACAAAACTGAAAGTAAAAAGATGCTCCAAACATAGCACATAATATGTAAAGTGATAAAAACGAAGTTCAACGAAGACAACCTTATGATAGTCGATGAAGATGAGGGGGTGCCTTGGGCATCCCCAAGCTTTGACTCTTGATAGTTCTTGATATTCAGAGGGGGTGCCATGGGGGCATCCCCAAGCTGAGCTCTGATCCATCCTCGATTTCTTCATATTCCTCTCCTTTGGAACTTAAAAACTCCCTTCACACAAAACTTCTCATAATTCGATTAGAGGGTTAGTGCTCATAAATTAAAATGCACATGTGTTCACCTCACGACAAATTGCAAACCAACTTCATTAAACATTAGTTGATGTTTACAAAGCCTCAATGTGGCACTCTACCCCTAGAGTATCACATATGACGATGGGAAGGAGACAAATGCAAAATAATAGCAGAATCTGTCAAAATCTGAACAGTCTGTAAAGATCGAATTTTTCGAGACATTTCTGCAGCTCAAATCAAAAAACTTAAAACTAACGAAAGATAGATAAAAGCAGCAGGCTTGCTGTAAACAATTATCAGAAAAAGATAAAATCCTGGCAATTTTAGGATTTTCGTGCAACAGGCGCACAGAATCTGTTTTTGGACAGCAACACAATACCTCGCACTTTCAATGCATTAGAGGCTAAACTTGTACAAAAAACCAAAAGAAAAAGATACAATGAAGTTTCTACAGAGGTAATAACTTCATGACTCAAGAAAATCAAAAAGAAAACTGAAAATAAAAGATGGGTTGCCTCCCAACAAGCGCTTTTCTTTAACGCCTTTTAGCTAGGCGCAATGCCAAATATCAAATTTTTTCGGAGGCCTTTGCAACATCAAGAGCATAGCTTGACCTTATTATTGATTCAAAAGGAAACTTCTTTCTCTTTCTAGGGAAGTGTTCCATCCATTTTTTAAGGGGGAACTGAAAAAACTTATATTTCCCTCTTTCATATCAATAATAGCACCAACAGTTCTCAAAAACGGTCTTCCCAAAATAATGGGGACAAGAAGCATTGCACTCAATATCCATAACAATAAAATCAACGGGAACATAATTATAATTAAAAACAATATGGACATCAGCAACTCTACCCAAAGGTTCCTTTTTAGAAGAATCAGCAAGATGAACATTTAAATAGCACTCTTCCAAAGGATTTAAATCAAGCATATTATAGAAACTTTTAGGCATAACAAAAACACTTGCACCAAGATCACATAAAGCATTGCAATCAAAGTCATTTATTTTTCATCTTAATAGTGGGTTCCCAACCATCTTCTAACTTCCTAGGGATAGAGGTTTCAAGCTTTAGTTTTTCTTCCCTAGCCTTGATAAGAGCATCGGTAATGTGTTTGGTAAAGGCAAGATTTATTTTCCTAGCGTCCGGTGTCTTAGCAAGTTTTTGTATGAAGTTCATGACTTCTGTAAGATTGCAATTATCAAATTCAATTTCATCATCTTTAAATAAACAAGGAGGATCCTCTTTAGTGGTTTGGATAGTATAAACTTTAACAATTTTCCTATTCATTTCAGCAATTCTAGCTTCTTCAGCCTCTCTAGCCCACCTAGCTTTCAAGAGAGCCATCACCCTTTCATTTTCATTAATTTGAAGAGAGATAGCATTTAAAGATTCAGTATGTTTGTCTTGATTTGGAGTTGTTCTAATTTTCAGAATTTCAACATCATGAGCAAGAACGTCTACTTTAGAGACTAGACTCTCTAGTTTTTCCAACTTCTCTTCAACAGTTTTGTTAAAAGCTTTTTGCGAAGTGATAAATTCCTTTAAAACATTTTCAAGATCAGAGGACACATTCTTATTAGGATTATAAGAATTACCATAAGAATTACCATAAAAGTTTCCATTATTGGGAGGATAAGACTTATAGTTGTTACTACCAAAATTATTTCGATAAGCATTATTGTTGAAGTTGTTTCTAATAAGAAAATTAACATCAACTTGATCTTTTTCTTGGGCAATTAATGAAGCAAGTGGAACATTATTAGGATCAATATTAGACTGATTGGTAGCAAGCATAGACATAATCATATCAACCTTATCACTCAAAGAGGAGATTTCCTCAACAGAATTTACCTTCTTACCACTTGGAGCTCGTTCGGTGTGACATTGTGAATAATTTGTCATCATCTCATCCAAGAGTTTAGTTGCTGAACCTAATGTTGTGGACATGAAGGTGCCTCCCGTGGCCGAGTCCAAAAGGTTCCTTGAAGAGAAATTCAAACCTGCATAAATAGTTTGGATAACCATCCACATAGTTAATCCATGGGTGGGACAATTCTTAACCATATATTTCATTCTCTCCCAAGCTTGAGCAACTTGTTCATTATCAAATTGTCTAAAGTTCATAATGTTACTCCTTAGTTGTATTATTTTAGTAGGTGGATAATATTTTCCAATAAAAGCATCTTTGCCTTTAATCCAAGAATCAATGCTATTTTTAGGCAAAGACAATAACCATTCTTTTGCTCTCCCTCTCAAAGAGAAAGGGAAAAGTTTCAGTTTTATGATGTCACTTTCTAACTCTTTATACTTTTGCATATCACATAAATCAACAAAGTTATTTAAATGAGAGGCGGCATCATCAGTACTAGCACCAGAAAATTGCTCTTTCATAACAAGATTTAGCAAGGCAGGTTTAATTTTATAAGATTCCGCTTTAGTAGCGGGTGGAGCAATTGGAGAGCATATGAAATCATTGTTATTAGTGCTAGTAAAGTCACACAACTTGGTATTTTCAGTAGAAGACATAACGATAAGATAAAATAACAAGACAGGAATAAAGACTACACTAATTTTTTTGGGTTCTAAAATTTTGAAACAGGAAAATAAACTAAACGAGATATAAAGAAAGCAAGACAAAAACAAAGTAAACAGATTGAGAGTATGAGACTCCCCTAGCTGTAGCTCCAAAGTCCCTGGCAACGGTGCCAAAAAGAGCTTGCTACTGTATTAAAATAAGTTTGGTGGTGCCCCAAGCGAAGGCAGAATTGCAGCTAGTAGCAGTTTTCCCTCGTTTAACGAACCGAGGTTTATCGAACTAGTAGGACTTTGAAATCAACAACGAGGTGAATGTTGAAGATCTCTTGCACTTGACCTTCAACAGACGTGGACCTGCACACACTCAACCAAAATACTTTGTCCCCAACGGCGGAAAGGTTGTCAATCTTTCCGGTCTCGCAGAAAACAAAGCGGTTAATTGTATGATGAAATAGATAAAATATGAAAAGTGACCAGAGGAATAATGATGATTAAAAGCAAGTAAATGAGGTTGTAAACAATGTAAAAAGATGGACCGGGGGCCATGGGTTCACTAGTGGAGTCTCTCAAGTATGCATGTGATGGGTGAACGAATTACAGCTAGGCAATTGACAAGATCATGACACAAACCCAATTTAGCTATGAAAAAAAGGACATGATAATATTTATGGAGGCATCACGACAAGGAACAAAGACCGTTGAGTCCAACTGCGTCTTTATCTAAAAAGTCCACCGTGGGATTGCTATCCAGCCTGTCACCCAACGGTATTAAGTTGCAAGCAACACACAATTGCATTAAGTAAATTGCATGAATTAAGCAATACTAACATCAAAAGAGACATTAACACCGTTGTTTTACCCTTAGTAGCAACAGCACACCCTCGCCCTTAGACGTTTCTGTCACTCGTGCCCAGGAACAAAAGGGGGCATGAACCCACTATCTAGCATAAATACCCTCTCTTGGAGATACACACAATCACTTCGCCAAAGTAACTACGCACATCGGAGAGCATGCAAGAACATAAATTACTCATATAAGAATAATGCACAATCTGAACATAACTTCATAATACATCGGATCCCAGCAAACACATCACATAGCATTACAATAATTGTCGGGGGGCAACCCCCGGATAGGGTCAAGATGACGAGATATGTGTGGACCCGGAGTTGACCGGGTCAATGGTAACCAACATACCATACAGGCATACCCGGAGTCGACCGGGTCAGAGCTGACCGACATACACGAATGTCGGATCATGCAAAGTATAAGTCGGAACCTTCTTTGTTCTTCTTATGTGTAGGGAAGGAGAAACCGAGTTATGGAGTATCTGGTGTGCCTATGCCGGATCGGGAGAAATGGAGCTCCATCCCGGTGAGCGGTCAAGGCTCATGTCTTGTCCCTACAATCACGGGGCAGGCGTCCTGCCACAAGCACGATGGGACGCGTTGCCTAACCCTTGACTCGGAGGCCACGGTATGGGGAGTCAGGTCTCCATGCTGTTGACCGAAGCGGTATGATGGAGCAGTGCACAGGAGTTGATAGATTGGACATGCCACGTAGGGGTGACCGAAGCAGTCAGAGGCCCGGATGTGGCCACAGTGCTGCATACGCTAGCACCAACGTCAGCCCTAACTTGTGCCCTGGGCTTCCCTTTATAAGGAGCACCAGGGGCTCCTCTTACGAGGACGATCCCAGACGACCCTTAGCCTCACGCGCATACATTCTAGACACTTTCCACCATAGCCAACAAGGAGCCAGGGAGCCTCCCCAAGACTCGGTAGAGAGCCTTTAGTTCATAGTTCTTCTCATACAGCTCAAGGAGCGTTGTGTAGCTTGAGGGTGATCCAACATATATAAGCAAACAAGCAGGAGTAGGGGTTTTATCTCCTCATGAGAGCCCTGAACCTGGGTAAAACCATGTGTGTGTGTGTTTCTGTGTCCGTCTCTACACACGCTAACCCTCCCCGGTGCCTCCAGCGTCCATCGGCCCCAAGTTAAGCCTATCTATGGCATCTGTCCGTGCACCACCACGACAATAATCGATCTTGATCATGTTAGGCAGCTCATATGATCATATGACATGAAGCACAAGAGAGAGAGACTACCAACTAGCTACTGCCATGGACCCGTAGTCCAAGGTGAGACTACTCACAAATCATCCCTGAGGAAGGCATGACGATGAAGAGCCCTCCGGGATCGATCACCCCTCCGGCAGAGTGCCGGGATCAGCTTCAGATTGGACCCCGAACTAGGGTTTTCGGTGACGGCGCGTCGGGGTCGAGTTTCTGGAAAATAATGGCCGCCTCGACGTTTTTAGGTTAAAAGGGATTTTATAGGCGTCGGAGGGGGCCGAGGGGACGCCCCAGAAGCAGGGGCGGGTCCCACCCGCAAGTCCAGGTGGGGCCGCGGCAGCAGGCCGCCCTTGCCCTGTGGGTGGCCCCCCAAGCTGCCCTTTGGTCACTGGTGTCTTTTGTCGCATAAAAAATCTCCGTAAATTTTGAGCTCAATCCGACGATATTTCCTGTGGTGGATTTTCTGAAATACAAAAACAACAAAAAACAGGAAACTGGCACTTGGCATCTTGTCAATAGGTTAGTCCGACAAAATGCATAAAAATGATATAAATGACAGTGAAAACATGTGAAAATATCACAAAACTAGCATGGATCACTCAAAAATTATAGATACGTTTGAGACGTATCACCGACCACATGGCCACGATGCGGCACTTTATCCGACGACTCCTTCTTTGTCTCGTTTAGCGCCCTAAGGAAAGGTGTCTGATACGGACCCATGTGGTCCGAGGAGCCTTCAGATTGATATTGTTCTTCCTTTTCTTGTTCCTCGAGAATTTTGTTCTCAAGTTCCTTCACCTTGGCGTTCAAAACAAGCTCCCTGGGCGATTTGGGATGATTCCTGAATCGGGCCCTAACAAATTTTTGGGCGAGCGGGTCTTTGATCTTGTTGTAGGGGTTTGGCCCTTCCCTTCGTGCAACCTCCTTTTGCCAAATTGGCTCCTTTCTGGCGTAACCCCGGCTTCCGAAATTGTGGGGAGCAACATTCTTCTTCTGCATGTCTTTCCCCCACTGCCTCTGCTTCTGCTTTGCAGCGGTGGCTTCTATGGCCTTGAATTCTTCAAAGTCCTCTTCGGAAATGCTGGGCCACACTTTATGGATCTCATCGAAACCGACACCTTCATCCTCAATCATCTTCCTCACATCTCCTCTCCAACTTGCAAAGGCTTTGCCCAACTTGCTGAGGGCTTGTGTGTTAACAATATTGGTTTTGATATCCTTGTTATCGTAGGGAGCCGGGAACTTGTATCGTGTGTGTAGCTTATCAATGAGGTAGGCGTCCAAACCTTTGTTGTCCTTCGCCTTTAGGTTTTCGTCAGTGATTTTCCCCCATTCCCGAGCGATGCATCCAAGCTGGAGGCCATACCCTTTTACACATTTTTCGGCTTCGTAGGAAGACCGCTTTTAGGGTCCACCTCTGCGAATGCATGTTGGGTGCTCCCGACCTTGTTTGGTTCCCTTTTCTTGTGTTTACACTCTCTGCTGGCTTCACTACCAGAAGGGCCGCCCTCCTCGGCGCCACTAGTAGTGGTCCCAACATCACCACGCTTGTCTTCGCTAGCAGATGGGGCTCCATATTATCATCAGCATGCTCGATCTCCTCGGCGGCGCCGGTGTACTGTCCAAGCATCGACATGTATGCATTGTCGCCTCCTGTCTGAGAACCCCCGGCAAGGTCATTATGAGCCATTGATCTTCGCACTGACGAGGAAATTAAGTCAAAGTTAGTACAAAAAATATAACAAAAAACAACTTAATTAAATACTAAGGTACCCCATGAGTCCAAATTTGCCGGAATGTCGATTAACTTCCGTCTCGGCAGATTTCGAGTATTCCATATGTCCTATTGTATAGCAAAAGTCATGCCAAAATTCACGGAAAATTTCGGCATGACCTTTGCTAAAAATAGGGCATATGGAGTACCCGAATTTGCCGGAATGGAAGTTAATAAACATTCCGGCAATCTCAAGGGCCTCATGGGGTACCTGCCAACATTTCACAAAGGGCTCAAAAGGCCTCATCACCACCACATTCATACACATATATTCACATCACCACATGCACATATCATCCACCCCATATGTACCACATCAACATCCACCACATCCAACACATTGCTGCTGTATTAAAATAAGTTGGGTGGTGCCCCAAGCTGCGAAGGCAGAATTGCAGCTAGTAGCAGTTTTCCCTCGTTTAACGAACCGAGGTTTATCGAACCAGTAGGACTTTGAAATCAACAACGAGGTGAATGTTGAAGATCTCTGGCGCTTGACCTTCAACAGACGTGGACCAAGGTGAGACTACTCACAAATCATCCCGAAGGAAGGGATGGCGATAAAGAGCCCTCCGAGATCGATCTCCCCTCCGGCAGAGTGCTGGGATCAGCTTCAGATTGGACCCCGAACTAGGGTTTTCGGTGACGGCGCGTCGGGGTCGAGTTTCTGCAAAATAATGGCCGCCTCGACGTTTTTAGGTTATTTTTGATTTTATAGGTGTTGGAGGGGGCCGAGGAGGTGCCCCGCGGGCAGGGGCAGGCCCCACCCGCGGGTCCCCCTAGGGCCGCGGCAGGAGGCTGCATGCACTGTGTGTGCCGCCTCCGAGGCTCCCCTTCGGACTCTGTCTTCATCTTGGTGTAAAAATAATCCCCTTAAATTTTGGTTCAATTCCGAGAATATTTCCAGAAGTAAATTTCTGAAACAAAAAGACAGCAGAAACAGGGAACTGGCACTTGGCATCTTGTCAATAGGTTAGTCCGACAAAATGCATAAAAATGGTATAAATGATAGTAAAAACATGTGACAATAACAAAAAACTAGCATGGATCACTCAAAAATTACAGATACGTTTGAGACGTATCAGCATCCCCAAGCTTAACTCCTACTCGTCCTCGAGTAGGTAAGTGATAACAAATACTTTTTTATGAGACATGCGACCAACACAATCTCGATCAAGATAGTGATGCAAATAAAAGGATGTGAATGAAGAGATACAAAACTATTGTCTATAATTGATAGCAAGAAAGCAATGAATAAACAAGTTGAATCATCCAAGCAAAACTTTTCATAAATAGTATGTCAAAGACATGAAAACAATGTGATCAACATATTTGACTAATTCACAAGGATAATAATTCCATGACAAAAGTGTTTGAGAATCAACACAAAGGAAGATGTAAGCATTAGCAAAGAGCTTAAACTTCCAACGGCTTATCTTATAGATAAAGTCAATATAAGGATTCATGTTTAATCTTGATAATGTAATATGCTCAACGATACCCAGGGTCAATGCTAGATGTGTGCTTTTGTGGAGATAGAAGGAAAAATGGAAAACTGACTCAACATTAAAAGTAAAAGAAAGGCCCTTCGCAGAGGGAAGCAGGGATTAGTCATGTGCTAGAGCTTTTTCATTTTTAAAACAGAAGTAAAATGATTTTGAGGTATGCATGCTTTCGTCAACGACTTCACAACAGAGAAACTATCTAGTCCCTCATGACAAGCAAGGTTTTTAGACTTGTGAGAGCAGCTGGTTCTTAGAAGAGCGAGTACGCTCTTCTTTCTCCTTGGTTTCACCACTGTCCAATGTTTGGGCTGATTTCTCAGATTTGCATTGCGCGGAGGAGAATTGTGAGTTATATTTATATTTTTGCTTAAGCTGCTCTCGGGTTGATTCAAGTGAAGACGTAATCCATCAACACCGGGTGAAAGGGGGGAAATGACCTCGCTTGTCACAAGTTATATCTAGCTCTCTACTGCTCCCTCTTGAGCTTAAAAACAGAGGCACGAAGACGAAGTATTTTGAATTTTTAAAGGTAGCACATGACAAATTTACTTGAAATGGTAGGAAATACCATGCATAGGTAGATATGGTGGATTCAGCTGGCAAGAAAGTTTGGCTTTGGGGATTGGATGCACGAGTGAACCATACACTCAGTACGAATTTTTAGGCTTAGCAAAAAAGTGTTTGAAGCAAACATCTAACAATAACCGGTAACAGAACAATATAAGACATTTACCGGTCATAACCATAAAAACTCTACACGATCTCCCTTGTTGACCAAACAATTCTTTTGATGGAAAGATTAGCACTATGAATTAACAACTATGAAAAACCACACAATTTCAAGCTTTCAACCATATTTCTTTACTAATCAATTCTACTCAAATAACCAGCAAGTTTATGCATTCAACTTAACATCTCAAGACAATTGAGAAGCATCAAGTATCCACACCATGATCTACAAAACTATGCAGGCTTTTCATTTTATTTTATCATCACACAAACAACATTTTGTCGCATTGACAATTCAAGCAATTTTTCAACAACAACTCTCCAACAAATATAAGTGAAGAACAAGAGAGTTTAACTTAACAACCAGCAGATCTAAACAAGATAAAAGCTAAAAGCGAGAGCTTACTAGAAAATAGACAGCAAATAAGAATACTCAAAAAAGATATAAGCGAAGCAAAGGAGTATTCGAACGAAAAAGCGGAGCGTGTCTCTCTCCCACGCAAATAAAGCTAGGATCCAACAAAGATATAACTATCAAACAAACTAACAAAACTGAAAGTAAAAAGATGCTCCAAACATAGCACATAATATGTAAAGTGATAAAAACGAAGTTCAACGAAGACAACCTTATGATAGTCGATGAAGACGAGGGGATGCCTTGGGCATCCCCAAGCTTTGACTCTTGATAGTTCTTGATATTCAGAGGGGGGTGCCATGGGGGCATCCCCAAGCTTGAGCTCTGATCCATCCTCGATTTCTTCATATTTCTCTCCTTTGGAACTTAAAAACTCGCTTCACACAAAACTTCTCATAATTTGATTAGAGGGTTAGTGCTCATAAATTAAAATGCACATGTGTTCAACTCATGACAAATTGCAAACCAACTTCATTAAACATTAGCTACTGTTTACTAAGCCTCAATGTGGCACTCCACCCCTAGAGTATCACATATGACGATGGTAAAGAGACAAATGCAAAATAAATGCAGAATCTGTCAAAATCTGAACAGTCTATAAAGATCGAAATTTTTGAGGCACTTCTGCAGCTCAAATAAAAAAACTTAAAACTAACGAAAGATAGATAAGAGTATCAGGCTTGCTGTAAAAAATTATCAGAAAAATATAAAATCCTAGCTATTTTAGGATTTTCGTGCAATAGGCGCACAGAATCTGTTTTTGGACAGCAACACAATACCTCGCACTTTCAAAGCATTAGAGGCTAAACTTGGCAAAAAAAAACCAAAAGAAAAAGATACAATGAAGTTGCTACAGAGGTAATAACTTCATGACTCAAGAAAATCAAAAATAAAACTGAAAATAAAAGATGGGTTGCCTCCCAACAAGCGCTTTTCTTTAACGCCTTTTAGCTAGGCGCAATGCCAAATATCAAGTTTTTTCGAAATCCATTGCAACTTTTCCTTCAATAAGCACTTCTTTCTCTTTGAGGGGAAAGGAGAACCTGCCCCTAATGGGAAAATGAAAATGTATACATCCCTTTTTAAAATCAATAAAAGCTCCCACAGAACGAAGGAAAGATCTTCCAAGAACGATATTAGCTTGAGCCTTTGACTCAAGAACCAAGAAATCAACCAAAGCAATCTTATGTTTAAAAGTGACAAGGACTTCATTAACTCTTTTATAAATTTTTGAAGAGCTACCATCAGAATGAGAGTGACAAAAAGGGTAATCAAATAAGTCTCCAAAATTCATAGCATCGAAAACCATTTTAGGCATAGTTGACATCATAGAACCAATATCACAATAAGCAAGGAACCTTTGATCATTTATTTCAATAGGGATATACGGTTCCCAATCTCCATTTATTTTAAGGATTTGATAATCTTTAGAGCTCACCTCTATTCCATTTAAATTTAGATTACATAAAATATTTTCTATTTTATCTAATCTACCATGTATTCCATTAGTTTTCTCATTGGTGGGAAAAACAACTAAGCCTTTTATAATTCTCAGGGATTCTAGTTCATCAATTTCAAGAAAGTTTCCTCCTGTAATGACATCCAAAACATGCTTGCATGCATCAGATAGTACATAATAAAAGCATTTCAGTAAAACACACATAGCAAGCATGGGTTGGATCTTTCAATGCAATTCTGAGATTCCATCCCAAGCATTTTTAAAACTTTCTTCTCCCTTTTGTTTGAAGGTAAAGAACTCGGCTAAGAGAGGCATATCAAGAGTGGTAAAGCTAGACATAAAGACAGGATAAAATAACATGACAAAATTAAAGACTAACACTAATTTTTTTGCGGTTTTAAAATTTTGAAACAGGAAAATAAACTAAACGATATATAAAGCAAGCAAGACAAAAACAAAGTAAAGAGATTGAGAGTATGAGACTCCCCTTGCTGTAGCTCCAAAGTCCCCGGCAACGGCGCCAGAAAAGAACTTGCTGCTGTATTAAAATAATTTGGGTGGTGCCCCAAGCGAAGGCAGAATTGCAGCTAGTAGCAGTTTTCTCTCGTTTAACGAACCGAGGTTTATCGAACCAGTAGGACTTTGAAATCAACAACGAGGTGAATGTTGAAGATCTCTGGCGCTTGACCTTCAACAGACGTGGACCTCCACACACTCAACCAAAATACTTTGCCCCCAACGGCGGAAAGGTTGTCAATCTTTCCGGTCTCGCAGAAAACAACGCGGTTAATTGTATGATGAAATAGATAAAATATGAAAAGTGACCAGAGGAATAATGATGATTAAAATGAAGTAAATGAGGTTGTAAACAATGTAAAAAGATGGACCGGGGGCCATGGTTTCACCAGTCGAGTCTCTCAAGTAAATAAAATATGCATGTGATGGGTGAACGAATTACAGCTAGGCAATTGACAAGATCATAACACAAACCCAATTTAGCTATGACAAAAAGGACATGATAATATTTATGGAGGCATCACGACAAGGAACAAAGACCGTTGAGTCCAACTGCGTCTTTGTCTAAAAAGTCCACCGTGGGATCGCTATCCAGCCTGTCACCCAACGGTATTAAGTTGCAAGCAACGGACAATTGCAGTACGTAAAGTGCATGAAGTAAGCAATACTAACATCAAAAGAGACATTAACACCGCTATTTTACCCTTAGTAGCAACAACAGACCCTCGCCCTTAGACGTTTCTGTCACTCGTGCCCAGGAACAAAAGGGGGCATGAACCCACTATCTTGCATAAATACCCTCTCTTGGAGATACACAAAATCACTTGGCCAAAGTAACTACGCACATCGGAGAGCATGCAAGAACATAATTTACTCATATAAGAATCATGCACAATCTGAACATAACTTCTTAATCCATCGGATCCCAAGAAACACATCACATATCATTACAATAATCGATCTCGATCATGTTAGGCAGCTCACAAGATCATAAGACATGAAGCACAAACGAGAGAGACTACCAACTAGCTACTGCAATGGACCCGTAGTCCAAGGTGAGACTACTCACAAATCATCCTGGAGTAAGGCATGGCGATGAAGAGCCCTCCGGGATCGATCTCCCCTCCGGCAGAGTGCCGGGATCAGCTTCAGATTGGACCCCGAACTAGGGTTTTCGGTGACGGCGCATCGGGGTCGAGTTTCTGGAAAATAATGGCCGCCTCGACGTTTTTAGGTTATTTCTGAGTTTATAGGCGTCGGAGGGGGCCGAGGAGGTGCCCCATGGGTCCCCCTAGGGCGGCGGCAGGAGGCCGTGTGTGCCCTGTGGTCCGCCTCCGAGGCTCCCCTTCGGGTGTGCCACCATGGAGTACCCTGGTGCGGAAGAGAATAAAAGGCCCATCTGTCATCAGGCCCAGGAAGGAGGCCCCGAAGGAAAGACTAGAAAAATTAGGTCGGTAGGCCCAGATGTAAATCTAGTCGGTATAGGACCCGAGACCCAGTCCCACTATTTAAGGACTGGGAGGGCCGCCGACCTAGGACACGCTCGTATTCATCGCCAGAAACCCTAGCGAGATCGAATCTCACGATCTCGCCATTGTAATCGATCTGTAAGCTCCATCATCAATTCCAGACAAGCAGGACGTAGGGCTTTTACCTTCGGGGGCCTAGACCTGGGTAAATCCCGCTTGTCAGCCGATGAATCCACCAGTACCTCCATCTTCTTCTCTCATTCTCTCAACCCAAGGATGTCATCCGAGGGATTTGGCGTGGTAACCCCACATTAATTGGCGCCGTCTGTGGGAAAGACTGGTGCTGGATCTACGGGTTCGGTGGCTTCATCAGCGACCATCGGTGACTCGCCGGATCTGCAACAGCCGATCTACTTCGGCTCACTGGGTTTTCACCCGCACTCGCCAATTGTACAATCGGCTTTAGAGGACCTGCAAGCTGGCGTGGAGGTGAGCTTTGGCAAGCTGCGTTTCTATGTCAACAAGTGGGGCATGCTGCGTCTCATGGACGCACCCCCTTCTGCATCGGAGGAACCTGCCGCTACATCGACTTCATCGGTAGAAGTCGCAACTTCATCGACTACATCGGTGGACATCCTGCTAGCCCGCGCGGATTTCACGGAGGGAACGCTCGATGAACCTGCATCGCCTTTGGCCGCAGCATCGCGATCTACATCGCCAACCATCGACTTCGCGCGCACGACCAGATGCCGGTCGTGCCATACATCTCATCTACTCTGTCAAGCCCTGCATACTCCACCAGCGGAACCTCGACATCCTTCGAGTCCGCCTTTGGTGATGACTCCGACGATCAGACACCGTATCTCTTGCCGATCGAGGTATACATGATGGTGCCTGCAGGAGGAGGAGCATCAGGACCCGGGGAAATGGCCGCGGCAGGAGCCGCAGCTGCCGCCGCCGCAAGGACGGCAGCCGCAAACACGGAGGCCGAAGTAAACGCTCCGCCTAACAGGGGTGAACAGCCGAACTACCCATACGTCGTCACCATGCAGAATGGGCGGACGCAGCTTCACATCAACCAGGCTATGGGTGAAAAAGCAATCAAGGCTGTAGCAGATGGCCAACCGGCAGCCGACGCGACACCAGAAGACCTGGCGTGCTACCAGTACCTGCTGTGGCAAGAAAGCCTCAAGCTGGAAGCCGCGAAGGCGGAGCTGGCGGAGCGCAGAAGGCAGGCCAGCATATTGAGTGCGCGGCGGGCAGGTCTGTCCGTCCAATCTTCAGGGCGATCCCGTGACCCCCAAGCACAGCCTCGGTACTTGCGGATACCAGAGGCAGATCGGAACAACGTCACCCGTAATCTGGAGGCGTCCTTCATGTCTGTGGACGAGCAGGGAATCCCTATCCCCAAGACTGCTTCCGGTGTCCTAATGTTGGTGGCCACATACCTGCAGGCTACACAGCTGCCAGAGAGCGATCCGCGGGCAGCCCTGCATCGCCAACAAATCAAGTTCCTCGGTACAATGGGGACGACATTGATACCTGAGGAGCCACAACCAGCTGCAACCGCAGCAGCTGGCAACAACACGGTTAATCGCCGCCAGCCGAGTCCGCGGCGGGAGACAAGAACTCGAGAAGCGGGCGACCATACCAGAGATCGAGAAAACCGCGTCACACACGGCAACAATGAGCGAGCAGCTCCAGAAGAAGACAATCGCGTCACCCGCGACCGGCGAAACCGCGGTAATCGTGGGCACGAGGAACGCTACCAACTCACCGAGGGCGAAGATGCGCGCAATGCCATCACGCATAACAAGGTCACTAGGAACCGCTCCAGGCGAGCAGTTCAAGAAGAGGAAAGCGACAGCTCGTCGTCCGATGACGACTTCGAGCCCTGCGGCGCACTATGCTTCAGTCGACGCATCCGGGAGACCAGAATGCCAAAAGGATTCAGGTTAACCTCGGAAACCCCCAAGTATGATGCCCTGCGAGAACCGTCCGCCTGGTTGGAGGACTACCTGATGGCGGTAACCTGCCAAAGAGGATCGACGTCTACTGCCATGCAGTACATACATCTCATGCTCTTGGGATCGGTCGAGCCTGCCTCAAGAGCCTACCAAGAGGCGCATACACCTGCTGGGTCGACTTCAAATAGGACTTCGTCCGCAACTTCATCGGCACGTACAAGAGACCTGCCTCATTCGAGGAGCTGCGAGCCTGCAAGCAGCGTGAAGATGAGACGTTGCGCGAGTACATCCAGCGTTGGACTATCCTCCACAACGCGACGGAGAAGATATCGGAAGACAACGCCATATACGCGTTCACCCGAGGAGTCTATCAGGTCGAGCTCCGGGAGACGTTTGGTCGAGTGAAGCCCAAAACCATCGCCCATCTCATGCAGATAGCCAATGAGTGGGCGGATGGCGAAGATTATATACGCAATGAGCGCGCCGGCACACCTGGTGTCAACGGCGATCAAGGTTCTTGGAGTCGCCGTAACAGCGACTGCCGTCGCAAGAGGAAGTCGCGTGTCTACGAGGACACGGAGGGCATGGAACTCATGGCGGTAGGCTTTACTGATAGCCGCGAGCAAAGAAACCATGACGACAGTCGCTATGAGCGCGATAGTCGAACAACCGGTTACAAGAGCAGCAAGGAAGTCAAGCGCAAATGGCAGCCGTGAGAGTCGCGAGGTAGTCGAGCTCCATGGCCTCCCCCAACGCTCCATGACGCGTGCCGATTCCGCATGTTCAAGGATGAGAATGGTGTTCTCACGTCCAAGCACCTCCTCAAGGACTGCGAAAAGTTTCAAGACCTCCATGCGCAGTACGCACGGCTCCTTTTGCAGCAGCAACAGCAGGCGCAGATGGTACCGGGGGCATTGGCTGTAGGAGCACCGCACTCTCCACCATTGCCTCCGGGACATATGGCGGGAGCTATCCAGCTCCAACCATGCGTCAAGGAACCCCAAGCAGGCGAAGATGCTTACCCAAAGCCTGTGGGTCGCATGTTCATGATTCAGAAAGGACGTCCCTCAAATCAGGACCAAAAGCTCATAACAAGGCAGGTCCACCTTGCCGTCAAATCACTACCCGCAGTACCAGAGTACCTCAACTGGTCACATGCCAGCATAACATTCAGCAAGGACGATCATCCACCTCAAGTCCCGTGGCCGGGCCACGCGGCCCTCGTTTTGGATGCGTAGATAGGAGGCTTCGCTATGAGCCGTGTGTTCATGGATGGTGGCAGCGGAATCAATATCATGTTCGCTGACACGCTGCGCGGAATGAACATACTGACGACAAGCCTGGCGCCCTCCGTCAACACTTTCCACGGCATAGTACCAGGGAGACCAGTCTACCTCTTGGGAACGATCTCACTCGACGTAATCTTTGGTGAGCCAGCTAACTTCCGGAAGGAGAGGATAGAGTTCGAGGTGGTTGACTGGAAGTCGCAGTACCATGTCATCGTGGGACGACCAGCGTTCGCACGGTTCATGGCGGTGCCGCACTATGCATATCTAAAGCTGAAGATGCCGGGGCCTTACGGGACAATCACCGTCAGCGGAAACTTCGAACGATCCGACGGGTGCGATCGCAAGTTCAACACGATCTCTGAGTCGTTCGGGACCCAGGAGCAGCTCCAGGAGTTGGCACTCACCAACGACCGCACCCTCTTTCCCGAGGGCAAACAATCAGCGTCAGGCTCTGAGTTCAACGTGAAAACGACACAAGGGAGCATCAGGTGCACCCGACGGACCCTAAGAAGATGGTCCTCGTATCGACGAGCTTGTCTTCCGCATAGGAAGGCGCGCTCATCGAGTTCCTATGTGAGAACTGGGAGATCTTCACCTAGTGTCCAGCTGACATGCCAGGCATACCCACGGAATTCGCCGAGCACGCCCTCCAGATCCTACCCAATGCAAGGCCCGTCAAGCAAATGATGCGCCGCTTTGGGGAGCCGAAGCGCCTCGCCATCGGGCGAGAAATCGATAGGCTCCTGGCAGCCAACTTCATTCGAGAGATCAAGAAGTCCGACTGGGTCGCAAACCCAGTCCTGGTGCCAAAGAAGAACACAAACATACTACGCATGTGTGTCGACTTCACTTCATTAAACAAGTGTTGTCCAAACGATCATTTTCCACTGCCTCGAATCGACCAGATTGTCGACTCGACTGCAGGCTACGCATGCCTCTGCTTCCTGGATGCCTATTCAGGCTATAACCAGATTAGGATGAAGAAAGAAGACGAAGAGAAAACAACATTCATCACACCCTTTGGTGTCTACTGCTACACAACGATGCCCTTCGGGCTGAAGAACGCGGGTGCCACGTACCAGCGTATGATGCAGAACTGCCTCAAGGAGCAGATCGGACGCAATGTCCAGGTCTACGTTGACGACATCGTCATCAAGACCAAGAAGGAAGACACGTTCCTTGACGACCTCCGCGAAACATTCGCCGCACTGAAGAAATACACCATCAAGCTGAACCCTACTAAGTGCGTGTTCGGTGTGCCAGCCGGGCAACTACTCGGCTACCTCGTATCTGCGCGAGGCATTGAATTAAACCCGGAGAAAATACAGGCGCTCCTGAAGATGCCGACACCGTCGAAGCTCAGGGATGTGCAGGAGCTCTCTGGAAGGATAGCGGCACTCAGCCGATTCATTAGCAGGCTTGGGGAGAAGGCGCTCCCGTTCTACCAACTGATGAAGAAGACGGACCGCTTCGAGTGGACCGAGGAAGCCCAAGCCGCCTTCATCGACCTCAAGTGCACCCTGTCAACGCCACCAGTCCTGGTGGCACCACATGAAAAGGAGCCGCTGTATCTCTATATAGCGGCCACAAACAGGGTAGTTAGTACGGTGCTGGTAGTCGAGCGGGCTGAAGAAGGAAAAGCTCATGGCGTATAGAGACGGATATACTACCTCAGCGAGGTGTTGTCTCAGTCAAAGCAGAGATACCCGCACTATCAGAAGCTAGCATATGGGGTATTCATGACCTCGCGTAAGGTGGCACACTACTTCCAAGAGCACCCCATCACGGTGGTGAGCGCGGCTCCACTAAGCGACATACTCAACAACTCCTAAGCGACAGGCAGAGTCGCCAAATGGAGCATCGAATTAGGTCCTCTAGACCTAACATACAAACACCCGACAGCAATCAAGGCGCAAGTCCTCCCCGACTTCACCACGGAGTGGATGGAGATGCAGTTGCCATCGGTACCAGATACGTCCAACTCATGGACTATGTACTTCGATGGGTCCAAGAGGAATGAAGGCGCAGGAGCAGGTGTTATCCTGATATCACCCAAAGGCGACAAGCTGCGTTATGTGCTGCAGATGGACTTCGAGAAGCCATCCAACAACGAAGCAGAATATGAAGCCCTGATCCATGGGATGAAGATGGCCAAGGAGTGCGGTGCTGATCGCCTGATGATATATGGAGACTCGAACTTGGTCGTGCAACAGACCATGAAGGAGTGCGATGCAACAACAGAGAACATGATAGCATACAGGAACCTGTACAACATCATGGAAGGGAGCTTCAACGGTTGCGAGCTCCGCCATGTTGGGCGAGCAAGCAATGAGGAGGCAGACACCCTGGCCAACATCGGGTCCTTGAAACTCAAAGTGCCCCCCGGAGTCTTCCTGAAGAAGATAAACAAAAGATCTATCAAGGTCAAGCAGCCCGCGGCTCCCTCTACACTGGCAACCGGGACCGCAGCTGCAAGCGATGACGCAACTCCAGCAGCAGAACATTCAGTCGAACTTTTTCTCGTCGAGCCTATCTGGACAAAGCCATTCCTAGCATATATGCTCCGGCAAGAGCTTCCAGAGGACACGGTCGAAGCACGGCGTATCACTCGCCGCGCCAAAGCATTCACAATAATCGGCGGGGAGCTGTACAAGCGCAGCATATCGGGTATCCTTCAGCAGTGTATCGCATCAGAGGACGGCAAGGCCATGCTCCTCGAGATCCACGCCGGCATGTGCGGATACCACGCCAGCAGCAGAGCCTTAGTTGCCAAGGCCCTGCGTGCTGGATTCTACTGGCCCACGGCGTTGCAGGATGCCGAGGACATGGTCCGCCGGTGTATCGACTTCAGTACGGCCAAGGCACCCCGTGCCACTCGCAGGTCTTGTTCAAGACTAGCACAGCGATCCCGGAGCATCGTGAGCCGATAATCCCCGGAGTCGCGGTTCCCAGAAGAACAACCAGCAGTCATGGCCGCATGGACATGTGGCGTAGCATCAGAAGACGACGTGGTAATCGTTGGATTTACCTGTTGGCAAACCAAGCAGCCAAGCCCGGGGGCTGGAAGAAGTTGCACGACACAAAGTGTAACATCCCAGATTTGGTACCCTAAAATATGGGCCAAATTTTCACCTTTTGCATCTCATTTGCATCATAGCATCCCTCCTTCACAATTGCTTCACATGAAATAAAGGAGCAACAATTAAGAAACCAAATATGATGATGTGAATGGTGAACAAACTCTCAAATTAAATTCTCATATTTGTCCAAGAAGTTCTAACAACTACAAAATATAATTGTTGCAAAATTTAAATGCAATGGCAAATGCAAATATTTGAATAAAGCCCTAAAATGCAAGAGAGCAAATTCTGAAATATTACCACATGAAATGTTTTTCAAATGGGCTGAAAATTTTATCACAGGTTCAAAATAATATATATTGGCTCTGTCAATTTTTCCAGAATTTTTAAACTTGATTAAGGGCCTCAATTAAATACCTAAAGCCTGCTGGATTTTCTGAAAACTAGAAAAAGGACAGATCCCTGACAGGTGGGCCTCCCCTGTCAGCACCATCGTCTTGTGGCGACAGTGGGTTCACTGGCGCCTTGGCCGCGCCCCACCACGGCCTCCACCGCCACTCCCTCGCGTCCTGGCCCCCCAAGGAGGTTAAAGAGGCCCCCCTTGACCGCATGCTCCTCCTCCCCCTCCTTTTCCCCCCGTTGCAGGAAACCCTAGCCGCCTGCGCCATGACCGAGACCTAGCCATGGCCGCCGCCGCACGCCGCCGTCGATACAAGCCTCCCAGAGCAGATCGGCTAGGGGCAAAAGAACCGCCGTGTTCCCCTCTTCCTCCTCCTCCAGGCAATCAAGCTCGGGAGCCGGGAATCGCCACAATCATCCTCGCCTTCTCCACCTCCGACCGACGACCGCCGCCATGATTCCGTCACCGTCGGCCCTCCTCTGCCACCGCCGAGCACACCCACGCGCTCAGGGTGAGCTCACGGTCCTCCCGGACCTTTCCTTCCTCTCTGTTCCCCTCTGATTCGCCGTAGCCCAGATAGCCGAACCCGTGCCGCCGCCGTGGCTCGTCGCCGGCGCTCCTCCGGTGACCTTTTGGTCACGCCTCGCTGCCACCTAGGTCGCCTCCACGCGTAGAGCACGCTCGTAGCCTCCGTTAGGGCTGGATCGACGCGCACCGACGGATCGGTGCACGGCTTGCCGCCGGCCACCGCGCACGCGCGCCGGTCTTGGCCGCCCCCGTTCGGTCAGACCTGCAGGTGGGCCGCTGGCCGACGTGGCTTGCCAGCGTGGCTGCTGCCCCCACCCGTCTGTCTTAGTGGCTAGCTACGGCCCAGTATAAAACGTTCGGCCCAGTTTCTGGATTTAAAACAAATGGCAGAAAATGAATTTGAACTTTGAAATTGCATATCTTTTGAACCATAAGCCCAAAAAATGCAAATAATATACCAAAATGCTCAGGAAGAAAATGTCCATCTGTTATTGCCATTGGTAGAATTAATTGACCAAAATAAATTGCCTGTATTTAATAAAAACAGAGACGGCAGATTTATTTCAAATTTTTTAAATTGCATAACTTGAGTTTTAATTATCCAAAAATTATGAATCAGCTCTCAAAATGTTCAGTGAACAATGATCTACAAGTTTATGTCATTTGAGGGAATTTTAGATTTAATATTGGCGCTGTTTATTAAAAATAAATAAAATGGCAGAATTAAATCAATTATTGAAAATATCATAATTTGATGAATTTTGATCCAAAATTTGCAAATAAGATCTTAAAATGTTCAGGAAAACAACATCTAATTGTTAGTGCTATTTCCATGAAATAATGAACCTTTTAATTTGTTGTTTATCTAAAATTATTAAAATGGCAGATTTAATTCCAATTTTGGGAAAATCATAACTTGAGAAATAATCACTCAAAAATTGTGAATAAAATGTCAAAATGATCAGCAAGGCAATTGCTATCAATCTATGTTAAGTTCACAGCAAGTACCCAAATTTTCCTTTGATGTCATTTTCGAATTGGTTAAAATGATTTAAATTGCATAACCGTTTAAATCACCCTTTCTTCATCGTCGATCAGAAAATTGCGAACGAAGTACCAAAATGATTAGTGGAATAATACCTATCTAATAATGTCATTTTCATGCATGTAGACCCCATATTTCAGTACTGGACATTTTTTATAAATGCTTAATTCACTAAGTTAAATATGGAGTTTTGACCCGTTAATTGTGATATTTATTTTAGGGGTTCCATTTAACTTGTGGGACATGCCCAATATGATTTCAGTGCATAAATTGACCATCTCATCATGATTGTGCATTGCACCTTGTATTCGTGTTATTTATTTCGTTTCCTGTTATTGTTGTGTTTCGTTAGATTCAGGAGTCGAGGTTCCACCACAATACCTCGACGATCAATGCGCCCAGTACTATCAGCAAGGCAAGAGATAACCTAACCTTCTTGGCATCTAGCATCCTACTGTTTTACAAACTTATTTTATCCACCAGAATATTGCATTCGATTCTATGTCAAAATACTAGAATATCCTACAAATGCATGTCTTCCCGAACCATCACATGTTTCCCCTCCTATGAACCATAGGGTTTATGTGTTGGCCTAAGATAAAGAGATAATTGTTGTATTATATGCTTAGTTATGCTTAGCCATGCTTAGTTAAATGCTATAGATGTCTGTTGATTTAATTCCATGATGTTGGTATTGATGGAATGTTCGGACATGGTGGATACGTGTGGTGCTTAATTAAATTGCTAAGAAGGCCGGGATGAGTTGCCATCGGGGATGGTGTTTTGTCTCGTTCCTGCCCCTAGGTGCGAGTTCTTTACCTCTTGAACCAAGACTAGCGTGCTACCAACGGTGGGGGTATGGGCTCCTTACTAACTGAATAACTTGTGCGGGTGTATCCAAGGGTCCTCTAGTTTGCTATATCCATTTGCGCGTGTGTGTGTGTGAGTGGAAAAAGGAATTATGAGGATGGTGGTGTTTAGGACGTGGCGATGGGGGCAGGGGCTAAAATAGGCTGGGCAAACTTGTCCTGTCGCCACAGATGACTCTTGGATAGTCTCATGCGAGGTAAAGGTTTAACCGCGCCCACTCGCCAGCCTTCCCCAGAAGAGGGCCAATCAAGTGAGCCAGACGGTACCAATGGGTAAATTAGTACACCCCTGCAGGGTTTAATCTTTTCGAAAAGCCGTGTCCGTGGTTATGGAAGACTTGGGAATAGACGATAAGATCATATAGAACATTAACTTAATTGATATGGCAGCTAGAGGTTGCATAATAAACATGTGGTAAAGGTTCATTTCCTCGAGGGTGATTCGAGGGAGTGCCTTGGTGGAGATGAGGTGCTTTTGGTTAGAAAAGGGTTCGTTGAGAACCACAGATGAAAGTTTACTCTCTTATCCCTTTTCGGAAAACATTCTGAGTAGACGATGCAAAGGGTCCTGATGTCTTTTAAAATGGAAAACTAGCTTTATGCAAAACCAGCCACATTATACAGCATTAGAGCCTCCGTCAGCATCGGGCCTATATCGCCCTACTAATTCTTGCGAGTACGTCGTACTCAGCCTTGCTTTGTTGATTATTATTTGTTTCAGAGGAGGACGCCACCGAACTGGAAGGTGGGTTTTTTATCGACATCGATGAGTAGTCTGGGGTTCCCAGGTGGCAGCTTGGGACGTCTCGGAACAGGCTGGCTGGGATATGTATTGTAGGCCTCTTAGGCCATAATTTGGATCTTGTTGTTAGACAACTATATTTGCTTCCGCTTGATGTAATGATGGGTCTGTGACCTCTGATTGTGATATTTGCTATCTTTCTCATATATGAGTTGAACTATGATCTCTTGTGTCGTAGAGTCTATGATGTGCCAGTTGTTCCGCAGTCTTGGTCTCTTTGCTATACGTGAAAGTGATGTCTGAGCTTATGGCATGATCGAGGTGTTGTGTGCCGATGATGTACTCCGAGCACGCCTGCCAATGAGTTTTGGCCTGGAATTGGTAAACCCAGTAACCCTCGATTGTGTAGCATGACCGGTTACACAACTTTTCACTGTATAGCTCTGGGGTCGGGGCGCTACAAGTTGGTATCAGAGCAGGACTGCCTGTAGGAAACCCGTTCTATTGGTCGATGTCGAGTCTAGTGCATGAAAATTATTTATAACCTAAAAAGGAGTTGTGAAAACCATCTTAGGATTGTTTTTACTCCTTACCCAATTCACTCTGATCTCGGTGCCATCTTACCTCTATTTGATTTAACGGTTCTCCTGATCGTCGTCAAATTCAAATCTTTAGGATCACGGGGTTGGGTTCTGTCTTTAGTTACTGGTTAACTTTGCTCGTCTGCCAATTTTGAAGCCCGAAGAAAGGAAGTGTTGCGGACCGTCAAGAAATTCCCTTGCTTTATCCCAAGATCTTGAACCGAAGGTCCCGGATTGTGCTAGGGCTCAGGTGTAATGATTCATGAGGGTTGTCACCCTTGTGAGCATTATGCTATTGTGAGTCCCGGTGCATGAAGCTGATCTTTAACCCAAGATCTTTTCCGTTGAACACTGATGTTAATTCAAACCCTACATCAGGTTGGCCATGTTTGAAGTTAGTCTTCAAACTCGAGGTTGCAGACGTAATTGACTTGCTCAGCAATGCTCTCCTCTGACACTAGCTTTAGCTAGACTCTCTGCCACAAAACCATATGAATCACGGCGGGTTTGCTCTTAGCGAGTTTTTCCAGCAATAATTGTGTTTCCTCTACTAACACCCGTTCAGGAAACCCTTTCGGCACTAGTTGTTGGAAGAGTGCTAACAAAGGCTTCTGCAATATCGTGGTTGCCTTGATCTGTTTTGTGCCATCTTAAATCTCTATATCAGGAAGAAGTCTAATGATCTATCCTAGATGACCGGTTATGGTTACTAACTGTGTCCTTGTTCATATCTCCAGAATGGCTCCTACCGTCGTGGTGAACAAAGCAATCCTGATCCACCGCCGCTGCCCACTATGGCGGAGGTTCTGATGATTATTGAAGAGGGCCGCGTGCGGAACGAGAATCTGCTCGCGTAGTTGGTGCAGCAGGGTGCATGCAGGAACACTGAATGCAGCACCCTCACTGAATTCCTGAAGTCCCAGCCTCCCACTTTCGCTTATGCTAAAGAGCCCCTGGATGCTGATGATTAGCTTTGTGCTCTCGAGCGCAAGTTCAATGCCTTGCATGTTCCTGTGGCGGAACAAGTGAACTTTGTCACCTACCTGCTGACTGGAGCCGCAGGGTCCTGGTGGGAAAGCCATGTGTCCATGGTGGCGGCTGGCCATACCTTCACTTGGACTGAATTCTGCACTGCCTTCCGTGCGGCTTACATAACCCAGCCAATCATGGACCTTAAAAGGAGGCAGTTCCTGGAGCTGACCCAGGGACGCATGGACGTCCAAGCTTATGGGCGTGAGTTCAACCACCTCTCTCGTTACGCCCCCCGGGACATGACCAATGATGAAGATAAGCAGTATCTGTTCCGCAAGGGGCTGACTCCGCGACTCCGTCATGAGTTGCTGCCCTTCAAGTTCCAGTCTTACCAAGAGATGTACAACCTTGCTCTCACTCTGGAGCAGGGTAGGAAGGAACTGGAGGTTTCCAAGAGGCCTGCGCAGGAGGACCACCAGAGCTCCTCTTCTTCTGAGGGCAAGAAGCGCCGGGTATTCGTGCCCTTCAGCTTTGTGCCTAAGGCACCCTCCGCGCAAAAGCCCTCAGGATACGGGCCACCTCCGTCTCGCCCAGCTACTTTGACCTTGGGTGCGGCTGGAAGTGGGTACCACCTTCAGCTGCCTCCACCACCGCGGAGGCCCACTTGTTTCAGCTGTAGCCAGCCGGGGCACTTCTCCAGGGAGTGTCCCCAGAAGGCACCGGCTTCTGGGGAGGAGCGCTGGCGATGGTGACGAGGGCGTCGCCGGGAGTCGAGGCAGTCGAGGCAGTCGTGGCTGGCGCAGCGTCGGGGACAGACGGCGGTGGAGGAGCCGTTATCTCCACACGACCGCCCCCGCACTGTCACCATCGTCCGTTCGCTCGCAAGCATTGGGCGGCAGAGATGCACGAGAGGAAGAGTCCCTGCAGATAAGCCAGCAATCTCAGATAGCAACTCTACGCAACGAGACAGGGAAAGCTGCAGTCGTGAAACTTACGAGCTAAGGACCGTCAGCAAGGTGGCAGGATCGAAGCAGTCCGGAGCAGTGCGAGTCCTCTTCGGCGGAGGCTCTACGGGATCGTGCGCCGGACGGACCTCCTCGTTGGTACAAGCAGGAGGTGACGATGTGCTGGAGCCCTCCGCGGCGGAACCCTGCTTCGACTTCCCTGCTGCCTTGGAGCCAGCATCGCGGACACGCTTGCGGGCGATGAGAGGAACGTCATCACTGTCTGTAGCGTCTGCATCTTCGACCGACGCAGCGGAACAGACAGAAATGTCCTGTTCATCAGGATCATCCCGCAAATCAGGGACTGCGGAAGAGGAGGAAGGCTAACAAACGTCGAGAAGCCCTTCAAACATAAAAACAAGGCATCTTTCTGAGAAATCAAAACATCGGCAAGGACAGCCAACAGACAAAAGATACACAAGAACAAAGCACATACCTCCGGAACAGGGTTCTCGCGGCTGAAAGGCATCACGGGCGATTCAAGGACGTTCGCCTCGACGACCTTGAGCATGGTCAGCGCGCAAACGCAAGATTCGACCTCGCCCGTACACAACTCTTCCGCGGACGTGCGCATCACGTCAGCGGCTCCGGCAAACTCAAACAACGGGTGCGCCCGAGCTTGAATCGGGTGCACCCGCCTTCTAATGAAAGTGGCGATGAGGTGAACGCCACTTACCTCCCTGCCGGCGGTCTTCAGCAGATCCGACACCCGAGACATGAGGGGTTCAGACTCCTTGGTCTCTCGGGCGTTGGGGCGGTGCGTCCAGGATTTCTTCTTCGTCACGGACACGCCAGCACGGAACGGGGGAACCCCGTACTTCTGCCCGGGTTGGTGGACATCAGCGACGTAGAACCACTTTTTCCTCCAGTTCTGTGCGGACTCGAGCAGCTTCAGATTGAAGTATTCGATGTCCCCGCGGGACTAGATGCCGAAACCCCCGACGGGGTAAACGCCGTAAGCGCCGGCGTTGAGCTTCACATTGAAGATCCGCTGCCACAACCCCCAGTGCGGGTGAATGCCGAGGAAGCACTCGCACAGGACGATGAATCAGCTGATGTGGAGGATGGCGTTGGGCGTGAAGTCGTGGAGCTGGACGCCGTATGCATACATCAGCCCCCGGACGAACTCATGAACAGGGAAGGCGAATCCCCTGTTCACAAAATCAACGAAGCAGACGCGCTCGCCCTCACGGGGACGAGGGGCCACCTCATCGCCGGGCGCCCGCGTCGCCATCTTCTCCAACGGCGACAGGAGGCCGTCGCGGCGCAGCGCCTCCAGCTGGCGCTCATCCACGGACGACCTCTGCCAGTCGCCGTGAACCTTCTTCAGCCCGCCGGCCGTACCGGCGGCGGTGATGGCGGTGTTGGCGGACTTCTTCTTTCCGGTGGTCTTCTTCATGACGGAGCTGGACATGCGCGGTTTGGTGGCTACAAGTAGAGAAGCAGGGCGCAAGAGGAGAAGGAGAACTCCGGCGGTGAGAATGGGGATTGTACCTTTTTCACCGCCGGGGCGCCTTGTTTATTCATCGGACCACGCGATTTGCGCCGTCCAATATTCACCGAGTATAACGGAGCACATCGAACCCTACACTTGGAGCGTGTGGAGGGCAACCGTCGCCGGCCGCGTCGCCCACTACACACGAGAAACGAGGAGGCCATCATCATGGCGTGGCGAAATTTTCGCGCCCACTGGTCAAACCGACACGACGTTTCATACTGTCACCTCTAGCAGGCCAAACGGCAGAGCGCCTTGGCAGTGCAACGCACGCGCGTGACGTCGTTCATGACGCAGGAGTTGCATAATGCCTTCGGTACAGTGCTACTCGACAAAGTATCGACTCTTAGTCGACAAAGTGTCGGCTCCCAGTTGGCAAAATCCGTTCACTCCCATCGGGAGCGAAACAAATCCCAAGATTTACGGCAGAATAAACGGGTCGAGATTATCCCCGGTTATAAATAATTAAGCATAATTTTGGGAACACTCCCCTCAGGAGCGCCACGGCGCACTTGATGAAAGCACGATTATGTGACACTCGATAGGTTATCGACTTTGGTCTAACCCGAGCAAAATACCCGAGATGAATCAAATACAGCTGACCCTCGGATGCTGGACACTGAAGTGCAAAGGTAAGACCCGCCGATCCGTCGTGTAGGGCCAGGCCCACTGGCAGCAGCCGTGGTAGCTTGACAGATATGCCGCACCAGCAGGTGTGAAGAAAAATCCCGACGGACGCGTTGGGTACCCTTTCAGGCCAAATTCGACTCCGTAAGATCCCGATCGGCTGGAGTCGAAGGGACTAGCCTCCAAGATCGATCCTGGGGACTCGAGTTTGATGTACGGTAATAACGTTTGTGCCCAAGAGCACTTAACTGGTCCCGATCCATCAAGAGTACCATGCTTATTATGCGATATCCACCACTAAGCGTCCTGAAACACGGGCACGAATAAATCACTAAGGGAATGACACGCACCAGGACGATACAATGCGGAGGAGTCCCTACCAGACTTGCCAGACTCACTCTTCGTCTTGGCGTAAAAATAATCCCCATAAATTTTGGTTCAATTCCGAGAATATTTCCAGAAGTAAATTTCTGAAACAAAAAGACAGCAGAAACAGGGAACTGACATGGCATCTTGTCAATAGGTTAGTCCGACAAAATGCATAAAAATGATATAAATGACAGTAAAAACATGTGACAATAACACAAAACTAGCATGGATCACTCAAAAATTATAGATACGTTTGAGACGTATTACACATTCACAAATAATCGCCACAACCACAATCAGCACATCCACCACCACATTGACCACATCCACACAAGAAAATATCTCATCATCTCACCTGAAACTGAATATAGCAGCAGCTTTGAGGTCCTTCTAACTTCCTGCGTATGACAAAACAATTGGAATAAAAACTAAACAATAGCTTATTGAAAAGAAATAGAGGCTAATGGCCTACAATTTGGCTAATACCTAAACTAATTAATTTCAAAGTGATTTTGATATTTTAATAGTGTTACTTAACCAAAAACAGTAGCAATTTTTTGAAAATAGCAGCAGTACCAAAAAACAGTAGCTAAATATAATTTTTTTACCATAATTAAGCTAACATAATTTAAACTTACTAACTAATTTAAACTAACCTAAAACTTACTAACTAACTATTAAACTAACCTACACTAACTAATTAATTTGACCACAAAACAATATCTAAAACTAACCTAAAACTAACTAACAATTTAGGCATTTTCACAAACACCTTAGGTGCAGGGAACAAACCTGTGGGGAGAAGGAGGAGGGGATGACAGCGGCGAGGAGGAGGAGGAGGAGGGGACGCCGGCGGCAGTGAGGAGGACGAGGAGGGCGGTGCGGCGGCAGCAGTGAGGAGGAGGAGGGATCGGCCGGCGGCGGTGAGGAGGAGGAGGAGGGACGTACGGAGGGGAGGGGAGCGGAGGGGAGGGAAGGGAAGCAGGGGGAGGGGAGGAGGCGGAGGGGAGGGAAGGGGCCAGCTAGGGCGCTTGCACGGCGGTGACCGAGAGGGGCCGGCGGCAGCTGTGGTGGTTTCAAACAGAGAGAAAGGAGCGCGGGCGGGAGCAAGTCGAGTGGGTGTAACAGCCCAGTTTGGTACCTTAAAATATGATCCAAATTTTCACTTTTTCATTTCATTGCATCATGGCATACATATTTAAATTGCTAAAGTTAAATAAAGCAACACTTGGAAATTATAAAAAGGGAAGCAAAACCCTTCCCAAATTTCCAAACCAAATGCATTGTTCAAATGGGCAAAACAAGTTATTCTTGAGTTTCCAATTTGTCCAGGAAGTTCCAAGAATACATTTTATAAATAATTGTCAAAGGCAAATTCTTGCCATGGAAAGAAATAAAATTGAGGATTCAAAATTGGTTCAAATCATTTTATAATTTTGAAACCAAGTGCAACTTTTCAAAAATTCAAAATGAAAATATGGGGAGCTTCATTATTTTATTGGGATCCTCCATAAATATTTTCATAATTTTATGAATTGCTTAAGTGCCCCAAATAATTAGCCAAAGGCTGCTGGACCAAATTGCAATTAAACTTTATTTGAGCCAGGGGGTTATGCGCAAAACAATCGTCTTCTCCTGTAGCGACCGAACCGTGCCCGACGTCGCTGTCGCTTCCGCGCGTCCCCGCCACACCATCACTGCCGCCATGCCATCGAGCTCCCTTTGGTAGATAAGAACCCCACCGCTGCCCTAGCTCTCTCTCCCCTCACTTATTTCCCTCACCTGCTCCCTCTCCCTCCCTCTCTCTCTCGGTGTGCGCCTCCATGGCCGAAACTAGCCACACCCACCATCGAATCGCCGCCGAATGAGACCTCCTGGAGCAGATCGAAGGCCTCCATTCGATCAGCCTCGTCGTCCTCATCCTCCCCGTGCAAGGAATCATCGCTGGAGGCCCGGACTCATCGCCGCCGTCTGTTTCTTTGTCACCTCCTCCACCCCCGACCGCCGCCGTCCTAGCTCCTCGCCCCTCTCCGGCCTACTGCTCACGCTCAGGGTGAGCTTGCACTTCTCTTGGATCTCCTCTCCTCTCTTCCCTCACTAGTTCGCCGTGCCGCCGTAGCTCGCCTTAGACCCACCGCCGGTCTCCATCGCTCTCGTCGTTCCAGCGACCAATAGCTAGCGGCGCCACCCACGTTTAGCTCCCCGTGCAACCGCGCGTCGAATGCGCCCTTTAACTCGTCCCGCGTGCGCCCCGTCGACGGATCCGTGCACGACTCCGCCGGTGGTCACCGCGCGCGCGCGCCGGTCGTGGCCTCGGCTCGGTCCAAAACGTTTCGTCGGTAGTACCGGGTAGTTAGCTGGTAGTACCAACCGTAGGTTGATTCGGTACTGGATACTTCTGTTAATTTCCGGAAGTAGCTCGGAAGTTGCCCAGGAAGTACGGACTTGACCGGTACTACCAGGCAGTTAACCGGAAGTACCGACCGTAGGTTGTTTCAGTACTAGATACCTTCTGTTAATTTCCGGAAGTAGCTCGGAAGTAGCCCCGGAAGTACCGACTTGACCGGTACTACCGGGCAGTTAGCCGGAAGTACCGACTCAACTAGTTAAAATTTGGGAAAATCATAACTTAATAAATATTGTTTGAAATTTTGCAAATGATATACCAAAATGATCAACAAATCAAAGGCTATCTATTTATGATAATTTCGCAGCATGACAACAACTTTTCCTTTGATGTCATTCTCGAAATGGTTAAAAGAATTAATATTGATTAACCGTTTAATTCACCACTTATTAATCGTTACTCGGAAAATTGCAAACAAGGTACAAAAATTATCAGGAGAACAATACCTATCTAATAATGTCATTTTCATGCATATTTAAACCACATTTTAGTATTGTAATAGTTCATAAGAAATGTGGTCATTAAGTTAAACATGGGGTTGTTTCGAAATAATTGCACCAATTATTTTGGCACTCCATTTAATTTGTTAGCTAAATTAAATGATGATATCAGTGCGTAAACTTGACATGTCATCATGATTGTGCATTGCACCTCCTGTATTCCTGTTATTTATTTGTTCTCCTGTTATTATTTGTGTATCGGTAGATTCAAGAATCGAGGTTCCCCCAACATACCTCGACGATCCATGCTTTCAGCCCCGTCAGCAAGGCAAGAGATAACCTAACCTTCTGTGCATATCTCATCCTATTGATTTACAAGTATTTTCTCCACCATAATATTGCATTCGATTCCAATGTCAACTTTTGGTCGATGTATAGAGTATCCTATTACTTGCATGTTCCCTACACCATTATATGGTTTCCCTCCTATTATCCATTGGTTTATGTGTTGGCCTTAGTTAATTTATATCTGCAGAATATATGCTTAGCTATGCTTAGCCATGCTTAGTCGAATGCTTAGTCGTCCGGTGATTTATGCTTTGATATATGCTTAGCTATGCTTAGCCATGCCTTAGTTAATTTATAACTTGCATGTTCCCTACACCAAGACTGAGTGTGCTTCCAACGGTGGGACATATGGAATCCTGACTAACCGAAGAAATTGTGCGGGCGTATCCAAGGGTCCTCTAGTTTTCGCTTTCCATTTGCGTGTGAGTTGTAGGTTGGATGAAGGCGCGATGAGGACAGTGGTGTTTAGGTTGTGGCGATGGGGGCATGGTGTTGAAATAGGCACTAAACTTGTCCTGTCGTCACGATGACCAGTGGTAAAAATAGTACACCCCTACTGGGTTTAATCTTTTCGTAAAGCCGTGTCCACGGTTATCGACGAGTTGGGAATAGACGATAAGATCATAGAAAACCTGAACTTAATTAAAATTTGGCAACATGTGTTAAAAGGTTCATTTCCTCGAGGGTGATTCGAGGGAGTGTCTTCGTGGAGATGAGTGGTGGATTCTGGATACTGTTGGTTCAATGTGAACTAACGAATGAAAGTTTACTATCTTATCCCCTTGTGAAAAAACCTTCTGAGTAGTCGATGCCACGAGTCATGTCTTTACAAAGGAAAATTAGCTTTATGCAAAACAACTACTATAAGCTTTGAAGCCAATCATTATTGGGCCTATATCGCCCTAGTTACCTTGCGAGTACGTCGTACTCAGCCTTGCTTTGTTGATTATTATTTGTTTCAGAGGAGGACGTCACCGTACAGGAAGGTGGGTTCTTTGTTGACATCGACGAGTAGTCTGGGCTTCCCAGGTGGCAGCTTGGGACGTCACGGAACAGGCTGGCTGGGTTTTGTTATTGTAGGCCTCTTAGGGAATAATTTGGATTTTGTTGTTTAGACAACTAAATTTGCTTCCGCTTGATGTAATGTTGGGTCTGGCGGCGGTGACGGCGGCGCTGGCGGACTATATGCTTAGCTATCGGTAGATTCAAGAATCGAGGTTCCCCCAACATACCTCGACGATCCATGCTTTCAGCCCCGTCAGCAAGGCAAGAGATAACCTAACCTTTTGTGCATATCTCATCCTATTGATTTACAAGTATTTTCTCCACCATAATATTGCATTCGATTCCAATGTCAACTTTTGGTCGATGTATAGAGTATCCTATTACTTGCATGTTCCCTACACCATTACATGTTTTCCCTCCTATTATCCATTGGTTTATGTGTTGGCCTTAGTTAATTTATATCTGCAGAATATATGCTTAGCTATGCTTAGCCATGCTTAGTCGAATGCTTAGTCGTTCGGTGATTTATGCTTAGATATATGCTTAGCTATGCTTAGCCATGCCTTAGTTAATTTATGACTTGCATGTTCCCTACACCAAGACCGAGTGTGCTTCCAACGGTGGGACATATGGAATCCTGACTAACCGAAGAAATTGTGCGGGCGTATCCAAGGGTCCTCTAGTTTTCGCTTTCCATTTGCGTGTGAGTTGTAGGTTGGATGAAGGCGCGATGAGGACAGTGGTGTTTAGGTTGTGGCGATGGGGGCATGGTGTTGAAATAGGCACTAAACTTGTCCTGTCGTCACGATGACCCTTGGATAGTCTCATGCAAGGTAAAGGTTTAACCGCGCCCGCCCTGCCATCTTTCCCAGGAAGAGAGCTAATTGTACAGGCAAGGGGTCGGACGGTACCAATGGTAAAAACAGTACACCCCTGCAGGGTTTAATCTTTTCGTAAAGCCGTGTCCACGGTTATGGACGAGTTGGGAATAGACGATAAGATCATAGAAAACCTGAACTTAATTAAAATTTGGCAACATGTGTTAAAAGGTTCATTTCCTCGAGGGTGATTCGAGGGAGTGTCTTGGTGGAGATGAGTGGTGGATTCTGGATACTGTTGGTTCAATGTGAACTAACGAATGGAAGTTTACTATCTTATCCCCTTGTGAAAAAACCTTCTGAGTAGTCATGTCTTTAAAAAGGAAAATTAGCTTTATGCAAAACAACTACTATAAGCTTTGAAGCCAATCATTATTGGGCCTATATCGCCCTAGTTACCTTGCGAGTACGTCGTACTCAGCCTTGCTTTGTTGATTATTATTTGTTTCAGAGGAGGACGTCACCGTACAGGAAGGTGGGTTCTTTGTTGACATCGACGAGTAGTCTGGGGGTCCCAGGTGGCAGCTTGGGATGTCACGGAACAGGCTGGCTGGGTTTTGTTATTGTAGGCCTCTTAGGGAATAATATGGATTTTGTTGTTTAGACAACTAAATTTGCTTCCGCTTGATGTAATGTTGGGTCTGTGACCTCTGATGTGTAATTCGCTATTCTTCTCGTTATATGAGTTGAACTATGATCTCTTTGTGTCGTAGAGTCTGTGATGTGCCAGATGTTCTGTAGTCTTTATCTCTCTATTATGCATTGATAGCTATGCCAGTGTTCATGGCATGATTGAGGTGTTACGTTGCCGATGATCCATTCCGAGCACGCCTGCCAAAGGTTTTGGCCTGGGAGTGGTAACCCCAGTAACCTTCGATTGTGTAGCATAGCCTGTGGGTTACATAGCATCTCTGTATAATTCCGGGGTTGGGGCGCTACAGTGGGGGAGAGAGAGCCCCCGCGCAGGTGGGCCCAAAAGGTAGGGCTTCCCTCCCTTACCATTGGCGAACAAAAGCAACCGTTCGCCAGCGGTAAGGTCTCCCCTCCCTTACCGCTGGCGAACAAGAGTGGCGGTTCGGTAGCGGGAAGGGCCATACCACTGGCGAACCAAGGCAACTATTCGCCAGCGATATTTTTTTGTTTATTATTTTATTTTTATAATTGTTTTATTTTTCACTCTATTGTCTTTTCTTTTTTCTGTTTTCTTATTTTCTTATCTCTTTCTTGTTTTGTTTTCTAATTCATGATTTTAAAATTAGTAAAATTTTGAAAAATAGTGACTTAATAAAAGTATAAGTTTTAAGGATATAATTAAACACATAACATGAGGTACATATATATAATTAATTAGTACACAATATAAAATCACTTGATCATCGATACAATTCTGATACAAAAGAGAGATACATATATAGTCGCATGCAATGCTGACACAGCGCGTCTTTCTCAGCGTTTGGCATTCTTCTTGCCTTTTTTTGGTCGCAGCTATATAATTTAGCCCCACATCATGACTTCTTCTTCTAAATGGAAGACCTTGCCTAGGTAGCGTGGTTATGCTCCTTCTTGTGGTGTATGTTGCCTTATCATCATCATCTTGATCATCGTCGATATTTGGGTCGCCGAACATGTCGAACTCGTCCTCGTTGGCGACACCGTCCATTCCGATGATGTTTCTTTTGCCTCTCCTCACGACGACACGGCTAGGCTGTGACGGGTCGGTTATGAAGAAGCATTGGGAGACGTGCTTAGCCAGTACCCATGGCTCATTTTGCGCAGTGACATCCGCGCTTGATGAATTTCCGGCTTCGGGTATAACCATGGTGGTGAAGTATTTTTCTTCTTTTTGGACGGTTGACATCCTAGCCCATCTGACGCGGAACATCGGCACCTTCTCTCCAGAGTAGTTAAGCTCCCAGATCTCCTCGATCCTTCCGTAGTATCTTAATTTTTTGTCACCGGTGTAGGATTCCATCATTACCCCTGAGTTTTGATAATCCAAAGTTTTGTCCTTTTTCTCCATGTAGATAGTGAACCCGTTGATATCATATGCTTGAAACGTCGCGAGGTTGGGGGTGGGGCCACGTGACAAGGCGCATAAGAGTTTAGCTTCCGCACTAGCCGTTGGGGGCGGAGCGTCAAGCTCATCTTTGAACCAACGCAAGAAAGAGGAGTTGTACTCTCTGATTATTTCTCCTTCTGTCCTCCGCTTGCCCTGGTCAGTGTACTTCTTCTCAATCAGGCTCTTGCGCTTTTCCACCCAAGTATCGGTAATTTGAATGTGTTGGAGAGCCACTAAGTTTGTCCTGTTAAAATCCGTGGGTAGACAAGTTTGGTACACATGCAACTCCCTCTAGCCATTTTTGTGACCTGCTCCATCGAGCTTGCCAATGTGCTTGTTTCCGGGCAAACCAATAGTGTCCTCCACGTCCAGAAAATTCGTGCAGAAAGAGGTGCACTCTTCGGTGAGAAAGCCCTGAATGATGCTTCCATCTGGATGGGCCCTATTATGAATGAATCCTTTGATGACCCCATTCATCCTTTCGAACGGCATCTTGTTGTGCTGCAACAACGGCCCGAGATGGATGATATCATCCATGATATGGACCAACAGATGCACACAGATGTCAAAGAATGCGGGCGGGAAGTACATCTGAAGCTCGCATAGTATCACGACGATCTCTTCCTACAGCCTTGAGAGTTGCTTCCCGGTGATTGACTTTTGGGAGATCACGTCGAAGAAGTTACACAGGCCAAAAAGGGTTTCACGGACGTGCTTGTCCATTATCCGTCGGATCGCAACCGGAAGTATCTGCGTCATCATCACGTGACAGTCATGAGACTTCATCCCGCTGAACTTTTGTTTCTGCGGGACTAAAAATCTGCTTATTAGCCCCGAGCACGATAGTTTTGATAATCCGAAGTTTTGTCCTCTTCATGCACAGCCAGGGTGGGAGGTTGTATATCCATACGAACACGGGCCAGGTGCTATCTGTGCTGCTCTGGTTGCCAAACTGATTGAGCCCATCGGTGTTCGCAGCCAACCTAATGTTCCTTGGCTCTGCCCCGAAAGTTGGATATTCATTGTCTAATGCTTCCCACTGACATGCATCGGAAGGGTGTGTCAGATTTACCTTTTCATTCTGCTCTGGATCTTTCAGAACTTTCTCCCTTCTCTCCGCGTGCCAGCACATGAGCTTTGCTTCCTTGCGGTCCGCGAAATAGCGCTGCAGACGGGGGATGAGCGGAAAGTACCGCACAACTTTTCGAGGAGCTTTATTCCTCCCTTTCTTGTATTGAGCAGCCTTGCACACCGGACATGCGGTCTTGTCCGCATCCCCTTCCCGAAAGATGTAGCAGTCGTTGATGCACACGTGGTATTTTTCATGCGGTAAATCAAAGGGGCACATGATTTTCTTGGCCTCGTCACAACTTTTAGGACATGTGTTCTCCTTCGGAAGCTTGCTCTGCCAATATTGCAGACTTGCGTCGAGCCATACGTCGCTCCATTTGTATCTTGCCTTCATCTGCAGAACATCGAGCATTACTTTCAAGCGGGAGTCATCCGGTTCGCAATCTGGATACAACGGAGTATTCGAGTCTATCTCTAGTTGCGCCAGCTTAGATTGCTCTCTTACAGCAGATCTGGGGTTAGTCGTCTTCTTAAGAAGCAGTTCTTTGAGATGAGGTTCCCGCACGACTGAAGTTAGGGGTGCCCGCGTGTCCTCATCTTCCTCCGTTACGTGTTGTTCATCACTGTCTTCTCTAGCATATATATCATGTGTCGGATGAGCAGGCTCTTGATCATCTTCTTACACATCGTTGTCATCATTGACCTCCTGCCCTTCCTGATCATTTCCTGCCACCACCCCATGGATTTCGTCATCATCTTCATCATCACTTATCCACTGAGTGTGCCCCTCCATGAAACCACGCCTGAGCAGGTGCTCCAGCAACTGTCCGCTAAAGGGGTCGAGGGCGCCCTCTAGTCTGCATTTTCGACGTAGACATTGTATCATTTTGCGATTATTCAGTAACATGTCTTCCGTCACGTGCCTTAAGTATCTATTCACGACACGTTCGCTCAAAGTGACCATTGTCACCTGCACGGTGTAAAAACAAATAATACAATTATTAGAACCATATATATATATATATATCGTTTTTTACGAAAAAATTCGGCATGACCTTCCTAGAAATAGGACCTAAGAGGGAGTGCCAAAATTTTCCGAGACGGAAATTAATCAACATCTGTCGTGGTGGTGTCACAGCAGATGCCATATAGGCTTGATGTGGGGCCGAATGGACGCTGGAGGTACCGGGGAGGGCTTGCACGCACGGCATACAGACACGAAACACACTCACTCACACACACGCACACGATTTACCCAGGTTCGGGGCTCTCGTGAGGAGATAACACCCCTACTCCTGCCTGCTACTTGATTTATATGTGGATTACAACTGGTTACAAGCTTGCTCCTCGAGCTGTATGCGAAGAACTGCAAGATCTAAGCCTCTGCCGAGTCTCAGAACAACTCTCTGGCTCTCCTCTAGCTCTCAAGGAAAGACGTATTTGCTCAGCGTCTAGGCTCAAATGAAGTGTTGCTCGTCCCTCTAAGAGGTACCCCTGGTACTCCTTATATAGGGAAACCTAGGGTTACAGTGTAAAACATTGCTACTGTCGCCATACTCCTTGGTCTCCGGCCGACACGGGCACCGCTGCGCCATACCCAGACCGTGGCAGCGCTGGTCGCCACGGTCCCCTCTGTGTCAGACAGCACGCCCAAGCCTAGGCCTAGCGCCACTGTGCCGCGCCGCATGCGTCAGAGGCGTGGCCGAGGCTTGGCACGCCGTCCACTTGCAGCACACCGCCGCCCTTGTCTCGCTCCGTGTCTCAAGGAGCTTGGTCCGCCGTCCGGGATAACCTTCACCCGGCATAGGCACACCCATGCCCATAACTCGGCTTGCCCTTTCCTGCATATAAGAACGATAAAGGGGATTCCGACATATAATAATCATGATCCGACATAGGGATATGTCGGTTAACCTTTATCCGGTTGACCCCGGATAAAACCTGTATGGTATGTCGGTTTCCATTGACTCGGTCAACTCCGAGTCAACCTTATTTTACCATCTTGACCCCACTCGGGGGCTTCCCCCCGACATTAGTCCCCGAAGCTGGCGCGATCCTGCAGCCTCGGATGTAGGACCACGACAGGTTTACCCGAAAACCAATATTCTTAAGTGATCACCGACATAACATACGTCGGTAAACAATTTATATGTCGGAAAGCAGCTTTTGCCTTCCATCATGGTATTCGACTTTGATGTCGGATCGTTCCGAATCACCGGAAGAACCCACAATTCTTCCGAGTCATTGGTTCCTCTACGTGGCAGAGCATCTCTGCCCAGCGCCTCGACCCTTGCGCCCGGATGGACGTGCCACTGGCACGCACGCCACTTGCATCACGCCGGTCGCTTCGGAAACTGTGCATATGACAGCACTTGAGTGCAGTCTTGACCGCACCGCTCGCGTCTCCTCGGGTCCTGCCCGATCCGATGTGGCGCGTCAGAGTCGTTGGCTCTCTGTAACCCACCGTGTGGTCGATCGTGCGGCAGTTAAGCTACGGAGGCAATCGTGGCGGAGATCGTGGGGCTGTAACTCCCCGTCGGTTACGAGATCGTGCGCAGCAGATCCCGCACCCACGATCTCCTCCGGCCGCCCATAAATAGTAAGGAGGGAGCATCGGTCTTCCCTCCGCATTCATTCTCTCCTTCTTCCTTCTCCTCTCTTGCGCGCAGAGCACAAGCATCAGTGCACGCCTCCGCGCACAGCTCCGCCGCCGCTTGCACGCACGAACTGCGCGCACCGACGATCCACCGGACGCCAACGCCACCGACGCACAGCGCCACCGCCGTACGCCGCGACACCGCGGTAGGATTTCCTTCTCTTCCTCTCTTTTGCACATTTAGCGCTTTGAATCTACGGGAGCGCTTGCTCTTGTTCTTCCTCGAGTTCCTCACCGCGGCGACGCATCCGGCGCCGCCGGCGAGTTTGCCGTTCCAGACGCGGTGGTACCGTCGGTGGACTAGCCGCCGTAGTACTTTTTCCTTTTCTTTCTTCTTGCGCACTAGAGCCTTTTGCCTCTAGATTAGATGCATGCGTGATCTTCCTCTTCTGTTCTTTGTTTTGCTTCTATTTTTTCCTTTCTGTTTCTTTTTTCTGCAACGATTTTGATCTTAGTGCCGTGACCCCTCTTGTAGATCTCCATAACCCGCTGCAGACATGTCGGACGGTTCCAACCTCGAAGTGGTTGAAGCGGTAGAGGAAGGAGTCGCGGCGGAATCCACCCGGGCTAACTGGGAAGGCTCCTACGTCGGTAGAGCCGACCTAGAATGGCTGATCCGGACTCGTCGGATCCCGGCCGAGGTAGAGTGTCGGCTTCCGGGTCCAGAGACCTCTCCGGATCTCAAAGAGGGAGAGTATGTCGTCTTCCTCGAACACTTCGAACGAGGATTCGGTCTTCCTTCCAGCGATTTCTTCCGTAGTTTCCTCAACAAATTCGGTCTCCAACCCCATCAACTCCCGGCGAACGCCTTCACCACACTCTCTGCCTTTGCCTCCTTCATGGAGGGTTATCTCGGACTCTGGCCCACCGTCGAGGCGTGGTCCAAGTACTTCCATTTCCAGAAGCAAGTCATTCCGAATCCTGATCATCCGGGCGCACCCAAGGAAATGACTCAGTGCAGAGCCGCCACCATCATACCTCGGCGCGGCTCCGTTTTCCCCCGGATCCAAGGTCTGGAGTCATGCCGGAAATGGCAACGCTCCTTCTTCTACGTGAAGAACCTAACCGAGGTGGATTTGATCAACCTGCCGAGATTCGCCATCGGCCCCCCAACCGCACAGCTAAACTGGGGGTACAATCCGACAGATAAGAACTGGTGGTAAACCGCATTCACCAGGTTGTCGAGCAGCTCAGGGGTGAAGGACTGACAGCCGATGACCTTCTCGCTACCTTCATCAGTCGCCGAGTCATGCCACTCCAGCGCCGAATCCACAAGATCTGCCACATGAGCGGCCCGCTCGATCCGACCCGAGTTAGCACCGTCGAGCTGGACAACGCCCAGATCCGGCGGCGCATCAAGGCCATAGCCCGGACCAAGATGCCGGAGACATGGGAATGGGGCAAAGAACCCCACAGCCGAAGCAACCTTCCACCGAAGGTAAGCGCTTCTGCCGACATAACTTTTGCACCGAGATAGACCCTTATGCCGATACAACTCTGCACTTGATATTAATCATTCCCCGTTTCACTATGCAGAGATTCGGTCGACAGCTGACGGAGGACGGAGAGAACCCCTCTGCCAACTGGGGTAAAGACCGGGTCGAGGCCGACTCGGAAGACCCGGACGACGAGGACAACGTGCCCATCCCGGACGCCGGCTTACTTTCTGCCACGGGTAAGACTCGCGCTTCCTCCATCCGAAATTGGTCTGAAGATGAAGACGACGATTGTCGGGTTTTAGAGGTGTATGATCCTCTCCCCATTTCATACTCATATCCGATGTCCCCGCCCTCAGCTGACTCGGACGAGGTGATCGAGGTGGCGCCCCTCGCCACGGGTCCCAAGGGCGCAGCTCGGAAGCGCCCAGCAGCCGCATCTGCAGATGCCGGAACCTCCGGCACATCTGCTCCCGCGCCGAAGAAACAGCGGGTGAAGACCGCAGCGAAACGCAAACGCCCTGTCACCAAGGGGTAAGATTCCCTTTTTCCGACATAGGCATTATACTCTAGATTACCCTTGCTTTCTTCTTGCAGCCAACATACTTTGCTATTTCAATTTTTCAGCATGGCACCTCTGAAGGTTCCCACTCCCGGGCCAACTGCTGTAATACCCCATAGTTCAAAGACCCGAAGGGTAGATTTAGAATTTGTGCATTCGCATAGCATGCATCTGAAAATGCGGGAAAATTTCGCGCTTTAAAAAAAAATAGGAGATAAAGTGATCGATGTTTCGCTCGACTCGATGAGTTAGGGTTTAGATCATCCTGTCAAGTGCAATAAACTTCGAGATGACCTTTATACCAAATTAAATTGAAATCACAAAAACAAGAAAGGAGTTATCACTCGACCGACTAAGTAGTCAAATTAGTCGATTGTCGAAGTGTGAGGTTATTGAACATGATCTATCCTAAATCTCGATACTCTTAAGAACAATTCAATAATATGACGAGATATAATTCAAATCAATTGACCACTTCAACATACAACATCTATATGATCATATTATCATATAATTCACATATTCCACACTTCACCAAATTCCAAATTCATTCATACATCATCACAACATACATCAACATTTATCTATGATCTCATACCACCATATCATCAAATCATCAAATCATCAATTCATCACAAATATATCATTTTATCACATCCACACATTCATGATCATATTAGATACACACACCATGTATCAGCACATCGAATTGATCATATACACTATCAGGTCATCATTCCACACATATCTTTGACAATAAAAGAATTCAATCAATCTAATTACCATCACAGATAAGTGATCATATACAAAAATCCTTTCATCACGTACATCTCAATTACAATCCAAATTAGAATGTCCATATTGCAAGTAATACAACAAATACAAACCTGGTCTTCTACAAACTTTACATGTTCCAAATTGAAAGAATAATTAATATTACAATCTTTATAGCTAACTAAACACCTTAAAAGAATATAAATAATATTACAAAAAGAGGACTCAAATTCCTAAACTAAATCTTGATCTTCTCAGCCTATCTTGTTCTTCTTATCTCCCAATCTTTTCGAATTCTTTCCCTGCAAAACAAAGCAAGATAGAAGAGAAGAAGGAAAGAAAGCAGGAATCTGTTCTTATCAACTTCTTTAGAAACTGTGTGAAATTCAAAGGTTTTGTGCTATGTAAAATAAATTTGGTAGCAAGACTGGCCACCTTGTTAGCAAATTCTTTTTACCTCCATGAAGCAATTGAAATTCATCTAAATATAAACAAAGACAAAAGAAAGGTTTCCACTAATTAAAATGTATGCCGTCACCACAAGGGTGAGGCAATTGGTTTTGGAACTTAACTAATTGATATTAGGAACTTGTCCTAATATCCAATTGATGACTAGAGGGATCAACTTTATCTTAGGCAACAATAGGGTCTTATGGATCAAATTAGATCATTAAAGGCAACATGGATCAACTAGGCAACAAGAAGGCAACAAGGGACATGATCCATTTGAGCAAGATACAAAGGCAACAAGGGACAAGAGGCAACATTGATCCATTCATCAAGAAGGCAGCTAGTCAATCCCTCTAAATCTAGTCAAGTTCCTAATAAAAAGAAAGCCCACATCTTAATATCTCTCCAATGATATTAATTATCAAAGAAGAAAAACCAAAAGACAAAGCCCACCATCATTAGGCCAAGGCCCATATAAGAGATTTAGCCCACAAGCCCATCTAGTGACAAAAGCCACTTGGCATGCCCAAAAATAAATCCTACAAGAGGATAATACCAAGCATGAGAGGGATAAGCTTGCCACATAGGAGATAAGATCAATGACTAGGCATCCCTATCCACAAACAAAATATCTAAGTTAACTTGCACCTTAAGAAAAGCCATGTTATGGATATGCTTGACACATAGGATAGCTATCCATAAGGAAAATATCTATTCTTACTTCAACTCCAAGTAATCCTCATGCTAGGCCTATATAAGAACATGCTTGCCACACATAAAATTCGAATTTGCTCTCTATGGTATTTCCCACAATTAAAAGAAACAACCAGTCGCACCACTTCTTTTGCACATCAACACAAATATATCAACCACAAACCACACTCTTCCATATCAGCCATAGCATCTCAAGAACACCAAGAACACCACCAAACCATGCCCAATCTTTAGAACAACTAGGAAATAGGTCAAGCAGCGAGGAGGAGCAGGCTAGCCACAAGACGCAGGTTATCATCATTTTCCAGAAGACCAAGCTTCTCTTCAACAGCAGGTTACTAGGATCAAGAGCATTTAGATGAGAGGGAAAGAGAGGAGAGGGGCAAATCTGTTCTTATCAAAATACATGCCTCAGCCTTTGCATCACAGGCCAGGGCTAAGAAATCAAGTGCACAATCTGTTCTTATTAGTTAATCCGCCAAATCTATCCAGAAATACATTTTTGGTTCACTTCAACATAATTAAAACACTAAGAAATCTACAGACCTATCATATGATCCTGGACAACTACTTGGTGCTGTCCAGAAACCATTGGATCTCCCAAATATTCAAGCACAATATATCCATATAATTTCTTGATCAGCTACAGCTTGAGAACAAGCAAGAAAATAATCTAAAGCATCTAAAACAGCAAGAACCCGGATATTTATATGAATACCTTCACACTTCGGCACCACACACCATCAGATCATGTATGCACATGATTTGAGCTAGTAAACAACGTTGTAGCAACACAAATATAAGCAGATCATATTTGTTAATTGACAAACTAAACATTTCTTCAGATAACATAAGTGACGGTGAGAAGCACCGCAAGCACATCACACATGCCAGGGATGATCAAATCATCCAAATTGAGGAGTTATCAGCAGCACAGCATCACCACAATCATTAGCTAGTCCTAAGTATCAGACCAAATAGATCATCGGCTCACTAGCCGGTCACAAAAGGAGTACCTCATGAAGTTGGAGCCAGGCAGACCCGGGAGGAGCAGTGGAGGACGTAGGTGAGTGTGTCGATGCCGGAGATGCGCCAGTGCACCATCCCGCCGGCATCAGAGAAGAGGAAGTCGAGGGAGAACCAGAGCGAAACCACCATGTACAGTAGCACCAGACCACCGCACCACCACTATCCATCAGACCATAGCCAAAGGAGGATGCCGGGGTTGCAACAACATACTGCCGTCCCGCCAGCATCAAAGTGGAGGCATGGTTGAGCAGATCGTAGAGCAGAGGCTCGAGGTAGATGTCGGGGTCGACAGAAACGGGACACCAAGACGGCGTGCTCGAGCAGAGGATCGTGGAGACGACCCTGCGACCCGAGCCATGGTGGCTAGGGTTAGCCTCGGGTGTGCGGGCGAAAGAACGGAGGCGATGCAGCGAGGAACCGGTGGCGGAGACCATGGCGGATCAGCGCCGGGCAGAGGCGGCGCCGGAGCCGGCCAGCATCGGCCGGAATAGAGGAGCACGGCGGCGGCGCGTCGCCAGGAGGGGAACCGAGAGGAGGCGTGCGTGTGTGCGAGAGAGAGAGAGAAGAGGGAGTGGGTCGGTCAACGACCGACCCAGCCAGACCTTGACCCAAGGTTAATGGGTTGGGTCCAACCCATTAGGCCCAGGGGCATTTTGGTAATTCACCAAATAAAATTATCCAAACTTAAATGAATTTTAACTCCCAAACAAAAGGAACAAAAATCAGCTAAAAATAGTCAACACACTCTATAAATTATGTGGAATTTTAATATAAGTTTTATTTGAAGTTTTGAAAAGTATTTTGTGAATAAAAATTCAAAGATCCTTAAGTGGAAATGAATTGACCTATTTTCAAAAACAATTATTTTTCCAAAAGAAAAATAATTTGAGTAATAAGCTCCAAGCATATATTTTGAACTTTATTGCATACTATAAATGACTGTCCTGTAACTCATCCTAGGTAAAACACACAAAGAAGAATTTATCTAAAATTCATTCACCCTTATGTTGATAATATTTGAAAGTTAGTCAAGTAAATAAAATTTGAATAAATAACTACTTCATGTTGTTAATGAAATGTTTTCCTGAAGGCAATAAAATTGATGACTTAAAATTGCAAATCCTGTTTTTCTAGCAAAGAGAAAAGTATTTACTTGAATAAAATAAATTCTTTACCTCAATAAAAGTGGTAAATATTTAATTCTAGATATCATAACAAACCCACATATTATAAAAGCACTAACTAATCCTTAACCCTAAAATCACTTCAGTTATCAAAGTATCAAATAAAACAAAGCCTACACTTACAAGCTTGGGTATTTTTGGGGATTTACGATGCATCTCATATTTATGCATAATAGCATCTTGACAGTGTTTCCAGTAGTCCTTACCAGGATTACATTGCTATTTTCAGATCTCGGGGTTTTACCGCAAACCCTAGAACCCCGAAAGACATGAATTGCCACCTTTATCATAGGCAAGTTCATTCTTGCATACCGTTTGATGTATTTTTATCAAAGTACTTGCAAAGTTACCTATACGTTCCTTTCACCTGCATCAGAAAGAAAAAGTATTTTTGAATGATGTGGTATATACTACTGGTTGGCGGTGGAACAATGGTAAGATGAATAGGTACGGTGTTCCATCGTATGGGAAGGTATATATCCTTAGGAACTAATAACCCCTGTTCCAGTGATCCTTTCGCCGTAGTGAAAGCATCAACCAACGGACTTTGTATGGGCGGGGTCAGTCAGAGGCTTCTTTTCTCATCCGCATATCCTCGGCAGGCCTACACCGGGTTGGGTCGTTGCGGCGGCCAACAGCGTGGAAGCGCGTGCTCTTCCTGCCCGACGGGGTAATTGGTGGGGAAGCTCGGGAGGGGTGATGGGTATGCGTGGAACATGATTCCCCTACCGCATCATAAATGGGCGGATGTGTGTTGATTTGGGAGAAGCTCCACATGACTGGATGTCCTGAGTCTTGGCTATAACACTCATGGAGTGTAAAGAGAGCATATATAAGGCCAGGCAACTGTTGGGTAAAGTGATGCAACTCTGCAGAGTCAAACAACAAATTTGTGATATCACAACCGTGTTCCCGGAATGGAACTACGAGATCGAGGCCGGAATGGAGTCCCATTTGGATTCACAAGACCGGTGGAGGCTGGGACATAGTTTTCAGAATAAAATCTATCCTTTGAAGAAATGTTTGCAAAAACTTGCATCTATGCCAAAGACCTGAGGTGTTGGCAGTAGCTAGTGCATGAAACACCTTATCTCTATATTCTGAACTTGCTGAGTAACGCTGTTACTCACCCCTTCCTATTTGACCCCCTGCTTAGACTTTTGGAGCCATCAAGGGCGTTGCTAGATATCCATCACGATGTTGAGGAGGTCTTCCATAAGGAATCAAGTCGACCTGGTGGAGCTTGAAGGAGTTGACCGCTACTTCACCAACGGAAGAATGACGACAACCATGGCAATGGAGGGGCAATGACAACAGTGTCAATGGCATACATAAAGACCACACTGCCCATGGAGGAGACAACATCTATTGGAAGGAGGAGTACAACCCTGGATAAAGATGTTCCAGATGGAATAGATTAGGGCTATGACAATAGTAGTAGTGAATTAGGAATAGAGCTAGAGCTAATCTCCAGCTTAGTGATACGAATTGGATCTTTTCTGGATTTCATTTGTATGAGACTTGCTTTGATATAAAAGAGGTTCTCAAGATTTTGTATTGAATATTGTTGTAATCCTATAGTGTTACCTTGGACCTGCTATGTTTCTGTTGTACTACTCTGAGGGATGTAATATTCACGGATAAGTCCTTCTGTGAGTGTTATGTCAACGACTGGCGCACTACAACATGCAGTGGTGTGTTGGGTCACCGCAGATGGTATCAGAGCAAAAGCGACCTTAGGTTTAAAACCCTTTTAGGAGACTTGTAGGTTGGTAAAGACTATAGGAAGTTATTTTATCTAAACTATATCTTTCTATAACTTATGGTGGTTATTCACTTGAGAATAATAACATCGTACTTATGTAGAGTATTCTTATCTATTCTTCTATAGGTATAGTACTTATCTATATTGTTTCTTTCTAAAGCTGGTATACCGGTTGAGACAATGTCCTATACAATAGTTATACCAAATAGAGTGACATCCAAGTCGGTGATATCTATGTGGTATCATTGATAAGAGTATCCTATGAAGTAGATCCCTATCATGAGGTGATGATGCGGGAAGAAGAGAAGAGTATGATAGTAGTGAGTTGGATGTACTAAGTCATGCAAGTTATGGTAATTATGCCAATTCAATAGGGGTTCATGACGAAGAGGATTGTTGGACAATGAGAGGTACCATTTTATGGAGGCTATGGAGCAGTGCACTTGTCCAAAAGAGAAGTATTACGGTATTCATGTATACCCACAGTACCTACACGAGTGATTGAGAGGTCACATAAGGTTACACTTGCTGAGATGAAGACGTATGGAACTATGCCAAGGTATATAGACGAAGATCAATGCCAAGAAGACTTAGTTCTTTTTTCTAACTGAGACGGAGATAAGTATTCTTAGACACTAAGTCAGAGTTACTCAATTGCGAATGGTCAATTGTGGTAAAATCTTTGAGTGAAGGATAAACCTGTCCCATAAGACAGTGAGGCAAGAGTTGTTATATATAATAGGTCTATAAGGTAAATATATACCTAACTTGTAGTGTATAGCATCTAAGCCTAGGTACTTGAGATGTTTTTACTCAAAGTACTACTTATTTTACGGGCTTATGTTGCATGAGTGATATATAACTGTATTTGGGATTTATTGGATCTTATTGGATTTTTTATTGACTAGATCCGGGCATGAAGTTTGAACTTAATGTGCAAATGCATGTTGCAACATTTTGTTCTTTCTTGATGTTACTGGTCTAGAGGGTACATGGGTTAGTATGAGAGCGTTCTGAGTGATCAGAAATTTGAGGCAACAATGGAAGCTCACGAAGAGAAGGAAACGAAAAGAAGACAGAAGTCAATGAAACCACTGATGGATATGGACCATTTTCCACATCATATTAGGATTTGGAGACATATTTTACAAGTATAAGGAAGGATGGAGGAACAAAGTAAGTTTGACTAAGAGTATTACAAGTAGCTGGACAAGGATCTACCAAAGATGATGCAAGGAAAACTACATTAGGGGACATAACCAAGAAGGAAGGTTATGAAGTTTTTACATATCAAGTCATGAAGACTTTTCATGGAATTTCAAATTCAAGGATGAAGAAGGAAAATATGCCAAATATATATGGATTTGTCGTAACTTGGTGGAAGAGGTTATTATTGGAGCAATAAGGAGATATTGATACTACTTGGATAGATTTCGAGAAGGAAGTAAGTTAGACTTATGTGTCCAAGAGTATCGTAAGGTTGGAGATAAAGGAGTATGAAAGTTGGAAGAACATGGATATTTCCAGTTCTCAAAGAATAAACGAGGAGTTGATCATCTATTCTGAGGCATTACTAGAAACGGAAGTGCGGGAATCAACCGCCAAACAGGAGTTCATAATCAGAGATTGGACAATTACAAGAAGATAACTTGGTGTTGGATACAGAGATAGTTTACAAGAAAGAGTTGAGGAGAAGGGCATCCAACAAATGAGGATAAAGCATGAGATGAGGGAAGTGAAGTATTTGGATGGAAGCACGTTGAAGTTCCAGAAAGGACATATCAATCATGTCAAGAAGTGAATTTACCAAAATTTAATGTTGAAGAGAACATCAGGACCATGGAAGAAGAGTCTATTTTGTCGTGGATTGACGATAAGTCAAGAAGGTGGACCGATTTGGAAGAAGGTAGTTCACACATATGATGCCAAAGTACCAAAGTCATAGTCTATATCGGGAGTAACTATTCGGAAAGTTGTATTATCAAGAGGATGGACATCTTAGAGCCAACCATTGAGATGGTAGACATACCATGTATTCTTTTGGAAACTGCTGGAAACCTGATAATAGTACCTCTTTACCGGAGAACGATACTGGGGATCCACAATATGTCGGATATACCTTGTGTTCTTCCTGAGACCATGAGGTATAGATAGTGGAAGTTTAAGCAGAAAGGTGAGTTACAAAGCTCAAATGGATAGAGTTGACTGAAGGAAGTTTGACCAACAGAAGAGTCATAATGGAGGAAGTATTAGGAAACTCTAAGGGGGAGAGTGAACAAGTGTATTGCATAGTACTTGGGTTAAGAAACACGGAGTTTGGAAGGAATACTTGGACTGAGATAGTGTCGAACTAACTATCAATGCTCTAGAAGTACTTTGAAAGGATGAGCATTGTTGGAAATCTTTACCGGATTTTGAAGTTGAAGAGGCAGTTGAGATTTTGAGGTTGGAAGTTACAAAGAATCCAGTGGTCATAGGAGCTATGACTAGAGGATCTAAATAAGATAGAATCAAAGGAACTAGAGTTCAAGGATGAGAAAGTATATCGTATCAATACGAGGATACGAGGAGATTGACATTGAAAGGATTATTCACCCTGATTACAAGTTACGGGAGGACTACCTGCAAGATAGAGTATTCATGGTTGGATGGATTACTAGTGTCTAATCCATTCGGAGGAAGCAAACCACTTAGGAAGATTTATGTTCTATATAGCCAGTAAGGACAGTTATCTCAGAGGTTCTGGAGCTTAGACGGTGAGCATACCATCAGAATTGAAGTATTTGTAGTTTCCTGATTATAAGAAAGTGTACCAACGATCATATCTGAAGATCTTATAAGGATGAAGAAGAGGATCTTCCATGGAGGGCCATAAAGCCAAGGTAATGCAAGGAGTTTGAATTGGATGATTCGAGAGACATGAAGGAGTAGTAAGAACATCGGAATATATCAAATAGTTAATGAAAGTCGAGAAATGGATAGTGTGGACCAATGGAGGGTGCGCAGAAGTATGTTGGACAAGGGATCACCTAGATCTACGTCCACTTCAGCAAGGAATTTGAGAGAATCAATATCTGCAGAAATTCATTCTACTTATCCCTACGTGAGAGGAATCAAAACTTCGGGACGAAGTTTAGTTTAAGGGGGAGAGGATGTAATACCCCATAGTTCAAAGACCCGAAGGGTAGATTTAGAATTTGTGCATTCGCATAGCATGCATCTGAAAATGCGGGAAAATTTCGCGCTTTAAAAAAAAATAGGAGATAAAGTGATCGATGTTTCGCTCGACTCGATGAGTTAGGGTTTAGATCATCCTGTCAAGTGCAATAAACTTCGAGATGACCTTTATACCAAATTAAATTGAAATCACAAAAACAAGAAAGGAGTTATCACTCGACCGACTAAGTAGTCAAATTAGTCGATTGTCGAAGTGTGAGGTTATTGAACATGATCTATCCTAAATCTCGATACTCTTAAGAACAATTCAATAATATGACGAGATATAATTCAAATCAATTGACCACTTCAACATACAACATCTATATGATCATATTATCATATAATTCACATATTCCACACTTCACCAAATTCCAAATTCATTCATACATCATCACAACATACATCAACATTTATCTATGATCTCATACCACCATATCATCAAATCATCAAATCATCAATTCATCACAAATATATCATTTTATCACATCCACACATTCATGATCATATTAGATACACACACCATGTATCAGCACATCGAATTGATCATATACACTATCAGGTCATCATTCCACACATATCTTTGACAATAAAAGAATTCAATCAATCTAATTACCATCACAGATAAGTGATCATATACAAAAATCCTTTCATCACGTACATCTCAATTACAATCCAAATTAGAATGTCCATATTGCAAGTAATACAACAAATACAAACCTGGTCTTCTACAAACTTTACATGTTCCAAATTGAAAGAATAATTAATATTACAATCTTTATAGCTAACTAAACACCTTAAAAGAATATAAATAATATTACAAAAAGAGGACTCAAATTCCTAAACTAAATCTTGATCTTCTCAGCCTATCTTGTTCTTCTTATCTCCCAATCTTTTCGAATTCTTTCCCTGCAAAACAAAGCAAGATAGAAGAGAAGAAGGAAAGAAAGCAGGAATCTGTTCTTATCAACTTCTTTAGAAACTGTGTGAAATTCAAAGGTTTTGTGCTATGTAAAATAAATTTGGTAGCAAGACTGGCCACCTTGTTAGCAAATTCTTTTTACCTCCATGAAGCAATTGAAATTCATCTAAATATAAACAAAGACAAAAGAAAGGTTTCCACTAAGTAAAATGTATGCCGTCACCACAAGGGTGAGGCAATTGGTTTTGGAACTTAACTAATTGATATTAGGAACTTGTCCTAATATCCAATTGATGACTAGAGGGATCAACTTTATCTTAGGCAACAATAGGGTCTTATGGATCAAATTAGATCATTAAAGGCAACATGGATCAACTAGGCAACAAGAAGGCAACAAGGGACATGATCCATTTGAGCAAGATACAAAGGCAACAAGGGACAAGAGGCAACATTGATCCATTCATCAAGAAGGCAGCTAGTCAATCCCTCTAAATCTAGTCAAGTTCCTAATAAAAAGAAAGCCCACATCTTAATATCTCTCCAATGATATTAATTATCAAAGAAGAAAAACCAAAAGACAAAGCCCACCATCATTAGGCCAAGGCCCATATAAGAGATTTAGCCCACAAGCCCATCTAGTGACAAAAGCCACTTGGCATGCCCAAAAATAAATCCTACAAGAGGATAATACCAAGCATGAGGGGGATAAGCTTGCCACATAGGAGATAAGATCAATGACTAGGCATCCCTATCCACAAACAAAATATCTAAGTTAACTTGCACCTTAAGAAAAGCCATGTTATGGATATGCTTGACACATAGGATAGCTATCCATAAGGAAAATATCTATTCTTACTTCAACTCCAAGTAATCCTCATGCTAGGCCTATATAAGAACATGCTTGCCACACATAAAATTCGAATTTGCTCTCTATGGTATTTCCCACAATTAAAAGAAACAACCAGTCGCACCACTTCTTTTGCACATCAACACAAATATATCAACCACAAACCACACTCTTCCATATCAGCCATAGCATCTCAAGAACACCAAGAACACCACCAAACCATGCCCAATCTTTAGAACAACTAGGAAATAGGTCAAGCAGCGAGGAGGAGCAGGCTAGCCACAAGACGCAGGTTATCATCATTTTCCAGAAGACCAAGCTTCTCTTCAACAGCAGGTTACTAGGATCAAGAGCATTTAGATGAGAGGGAAAGAGAGGAGAGGGGCAAATCTGTTCTTATCAAAATACATGCCTCAGCCTTTGCATCACAGGCCAGGGCTAAGAAATCAAGTGCACAATCTGTTCTTATTAGTTAATCCGCCAAATCTATCCAGAAATACATTTTTGGTTCACTTCAACATAATTAAAACACTAAGAAATCTACAGACCTATCATATGATCCTGGACAACTACTTGGTGCTGTCCAGAAACCATTGGATCTCCCAAATATTCAAGCACAATATATCCATATAATTTCTTGATCAGCTACAGCTTGAGAACAAGCAAGAAAATAATCTAAAGCATCTAAAACAGCAAGAACCCGGATATTTATATGAATACCTTCACACTTCGGCACCACACACCATCAGATCATGTATGCACATGATTTGAGCTAGTAAACAACGTTGTAGCAACACAAATATAAGCAGATCATATTTGTTAATTGACAAACTAAACATTTCTTCAGATAACATAAGTGACGGTGAGAAGCACCGCAAGCACATCACACATGCCAGGGATGATCAAATCATCCAAATTGAGGAGTTATCAGCAGCACAGCATCACCACAATCATTAGCTAGTCCTAAGTATCAGACCAAATAGATCATCGGCTCACTAGCCGGTCACAAAAGGAGTACCTCATGAAGTTGGAGCCAGGCAGACCCGGGAGGAGCAGTGGAGGACGTAGGTGAGTGTGTCGATGCCGGAGATGCGCCAGTGCACCATCCGCCGGCATCAGAGAAGAGGAAGTCGAGGGAGAACCAGAGCGAAACCACCATGTACAGTAGCACCAGACCACCGCACCACCACTATCCATCAGACCATAGCCAAAGGAGGATGCCGGGGTTGCAACAACATACTGCCGTCCCGCCAGCATCAAAGTGGAGGCATGGTTGAGCAGATCGTAGAGCAGAGGCTCGAGGTAGATGTCGGGGTCGACAAAAACGGGACACCAACACGGCGTGCTCGAGCAGAGGATCGTGGAGACGACCGTGGTCGACGAGGAGACACAGCAGGAGACGCGGAGGCGCGGGAGCTCGGGGGAGCAGCGCCTGCGACCCGAGCCATGGTGGCTAGGGTTAGCCTCGGGTGTGCGGGCGAAAGAACGGAGGCGATGCAGCGAGGAACCGGTGGCGGAGACCATGGCGGATCAGCGCCGGGCAGAGGCGGCGCCGGAGCCGGCCAGCATCGGCCGGAATAGAGGAGCACGGCGGCGGCGCGTCGCCAGGAGGGGAACCGAGAGGAGGCGTGCGTGTGTGCGAGAGAGAGAGAGAAGAGGGAGTGGGTCGGTCAACGACCGACCCAGCCAGACCTTGACCCAAGGTTAATGGGTTGGGTCCAACCCATTAGGCCCAGGGGCATTTTGGTAATTCACCAAATAAAATTATCCAAACTTAAATGAATTTTAACTCCCAAACAAAAGGAACAAAAATCAGCTAAAAATAGTCAACACACTCTATAAATTATGTGGATTTTAATATAAGTTTTATTTGAAGTTTTGAAAAGTATTTTGTGAATAAAAATTCAAAGATCCTTAAGTGGAAATGAATTGACCTATTTTCAAAAACAATTATTTTTCCAAAAGAAAAATAATTTGAGTAATAAGCTCCAAGCATATATTTTGAACTTTATTGCATACTATAAATGACTGTCCTGTAACTCATCCTAGGTAAAACACACAAAGAAGAATTTATCTAAAATTCATTCACCCTTATGTTGATAATATTTGAAAGTTAGTCAAGTAATAAAATTTGAATAAATAACTACTTCATGTTGTTAATGAAATGTTTTCCTGAAGGCAATAAAATTGATGACTTAAAATTGCAAATCCTGTTTTTCTAGCAAAGAGAAAAGTATTTACTTGAATAAAATAAATTCTTTACCTCAATAAAAGTGGTAAATATTTAATTCTAGATATCATAACAAACCCACATATTATAAAAGCACTAACTAATTCTTAACCCTAAAATCACTTCAGTTATCAAAGTATCAAATAAAACAAAGCCTACACTTACAAGCTTGGGTATTTTTGGGGATTTTACGATGCATCTCATATTTATGCATAATAGCATCTTGACAGTGTTTCCAGTAGTCCTTACCAGGATTACATTGCTATTTTCAGATCTCGGGGTTTTACCGCAAACCCTAGAACCCCGAAAGACATGAATTGCCACCTTTATCATAGGCAAGTTCATTCTTGCATACCGTTTGATGTATTTTTATCAAAGTACTTGCAAAGTTACCTATACGTTCCTTTCACCTGCATCAGAAAGAAAAAGTATTTTTGAATGATGTGGTATATACTACTGGTTGGCGGTGGAACAATGGTAAGATGAATAGGTACGGTGTTCCATCGTATGGAAGGTATATATCCTTAGGAACTAATAACCCCTGTTCCAGTGATCCTTTCGCCGTAGTGAAAGCATCAACCAACGGACTTTGTATGGGCGGGGTCAGTCAGAGGCTTCTTTTCTCATCCGCATATCCTCGGCAGGCCTACACCGGGTTGGGTCGTTGCGGCGGCCAACAGCGTGGAAGCGCGTGCTCTTCCTGCCCGACGGGGTAATTGGTGGGGAAGCTCGGGAGGGGTGATGGGTATGCGTGGAACATGATTCCCCTACCGCATCATAAATGGGCGGATGTGTGTTGATTTGGGAGAAGCTCCACATGACTGGATGTCCTGAGTCTTGGCTATAACACTCATGGAGTGTAAAGAGAGCATATATAAGGCCAGGCAACTGTTGGGTAAAGTGATGCAACTCTGCAGAGTCAAACAACAAATTTGTGATATCACAACCGTGTTCCCGGAATGGAACTACGAGATCGAGGCCGGAATGGAGTCCCATTTGGATTCACAAGACCGGTGGAGGCTGGGACATAGTTTTCAGAATAAAATCTATCCTTTGAAGAAATGTTTGCAAAAACTTGCATCTATGCCAAAGACCTGAGGTGTTGGCAGTAGCTAGTGCATGAAACACCTTATCTCTATATTCTGAACTTGCTGAGTAACGCTGTTACTCACCCCTTCCTATTTGACCCCCTGCTTAGACTTTTGGAGCCATCAAGGGCGTTGCTAGATATCCATCACGATGTTGAGGAGGTCTTCCATAAGGAATCAAGTCGACCTGGTGGAGCTTGAAGGAGTTGACCGCTACTTCACCAACGGAAGAATGACGACAACCATGGCAATGGAGGGGCAATGACAACAGTGTCAATGGCATACATAAAGACCACACTGCCCATGGAGGAGACAACATCTATTGGAAGGAGGAGTACAACCCTGGATAAAGATGTTCCAGATGGAATAGATTAGGGCTATGACAATAGTAGTAGTGAATTAGGAATAGAGCTAGAGCTAATCTCCAGCTTAGTGATACGAATTGGATCTTTTCTGGATTTCATGAGACTTGCTTTGATATAAAAGAGGTTCTCAAGATTTTGTATTGAATATTGTTGTAATCCTATAGTGTTACCTTGGACCTGCTATGTTTCTGTTGTACTACTCTGAGGGATGTAATATTCACGGATAAGTCCTTCTGTGAGTGTTATGTCAACGACTGGCGCACTACAACATGCAGTGGTGTGTTGGGTCACCGCAACTGCCCAGGTTCCTTCAAGAACTCCGACACCGCCTCGGCCCGACGATACTTGGGTTCCGAGTCCACCAAGAACGAGTCCGGTTGCGGACATCTCGGCTCCAGGATCCGGAGCCGGAACTGAAGACTCGGTCGCGGCTGCAACCGCAGCACCAGACCAAGTAATTTATCTCGGGACCAGCTCCTCGGCTCCCGAGGTGGAGCAGACCGAAGTCCAGCTGGACTCGGCGCAACCGAGTCAGCAGCAGACTCGGCCGCAACAACCACCACAGCAGCAACAGACCCAGCCGCAACACCCACAACAGTAGCAGCAAGAAGTCCAGCCACCACCAGCACAGCGGCAGCAGAAGCAGAAGCAAGCTCAACCTCCACCAGCGCAGCAGCGGCCAAAGCACAAGTCGCAGCCCTCACCATCAAAATCGAAATCGACATCAACATCGAGGCCAACACCGCCACCGGCTCATCCGCAGCCTCAGCCACAAACATCTAAGGCCCCAGTTCTGCCACTGGGGTATCGGCAGAGAAGGCACCGGCGACATCAGTGTCGGCGAACCCGGAACGGCAGCTGATTGTGCCACCAGGCACCGGAGCAGCGACATCCGGCAGTATCCAGACCACCAGCTGGGGGTTTGCGCCACTGCAAACACTTAGCGGAAAAAGCTTGGGCTCCCTCGAGCATTATCATATGGATTGGAACGCCGCCGACTTGAGCGAAGTGAGCTCGAAGTCACCAGCAGGCCGGATCATTTCAGAACATCCTTCAGGGCCGAGCCTGGTGGCCCAAAAGATGGCCGCAGTAAAAACTGCCGTTCTCGCAGCCGACCAAGCAGCTGCGGTAAGTCCTGCCGAGTAAAGATAACTCGGTTAATTTCTTTAATATAGATATCATCCATCCCCAGTCCCCGAGATTCGGGTCGAGTGACTGAACTGAACCGAGTAAAGTTGACTCGGTTGAATGAGGGTAACTCGGCCTGAATCTTTATCAACCATTCTAACATTCCTTCTTTCCAGGCTTGCATGACCAAGCGCACACAGGTGCACCGCAAGCTGCTGTTGGCTCACAAGAGCCTCTCTGATAAGTTCAAGCTGCAGCAGGCCAAGCTGCAGCAACTAGCTGCTTCGGAGTCCAAGGCGGAAGGGCTGGAGAAACGGATCTCGGAAATCGAGTGTAAGCCATATTTCGCCTTTCAACTTGTACTTGCACCAATTCTCATTCTAACATCAGCTACCTCGGCACAGCCGCACATCAGGAGCGCGAGCTTGCACTCCAGGCCGAGCTGAAGAAGGAGCAGGAGGAGTTATCTCGGCTGAAGGCCGAGCTGGAGAAAACTCGGGGTCAAAGCCGCCGAGTCGGAGAAAACCGCTGCCACAGAGAAGCAACTCCGAGAAGAGGAGACTCGGAAGCTAAAGGAATCTCTTGCAGAATCCAAATCCGAGGTAACCTCGGCTGCGAGCGAGCTCCGAGATCTGAAGGCCAAGATTGCGCAGTGGCTGGTGGATATCTCCAAAATTAACTCTGAGATGGACAGTAAGCTACTTCCCCTTCTGCCTTTACTCAATCTATTATTTTTCTTCTCAAATAACTCATTCTGGCGTTAGCCATTCCTTACTCAGAGCGCTTCCCCCACACCAAGGCTGCCGCGGACAAGAGCGCTGCCGAGCACCGGTCAAGGAAATCCAGGATGGCCCAATCTCATCCGAGTGGGATATGGATGCCCACTTGGTGGCATTGAAGGCGCTCTTGGTGCCGATGAGGTCTATTGGGATGAATCTCCTTACCTCGGCAATCCGAGACTACAACGTTCTCTGGCCCGGGTGCGAGGCCCCGATGGTTGTCGACGAGTTGGCCACGTGCTTGTTGGCCTCCGAAGAAAGGCTTGATGACTGGCGATCATCCGCCGCCCGAGTCGAGTGGATTGAAGCGCTAACATACGTGCTATCTTGGTACGAGGAGCTTGACCTCGACATGCTAAAGACCGTCCGCGACGGCTCCAAGTGGCTTTCCGACCCGGATCTCATCCGACGTCGTCAAGAACTGGCCCACTCCCTCATCCAATACGCTCCGGTACACAGCTTTGTTCCGGGTGATCGGGTTCCTCAAGGAGAGGAAATGGAGGTCGACGGCGAGGGCGAAGAAACGGATGAAGAACAAGTCGATGAAGAAATCCAAGCCGATACTCCTCCCGACACAGCCACAGGCACCACCTCGGCCGCTGCGACCAAGGATAGCGCCGAGACCTCGACCTCGGAACCGGCCAGGACCGATGCCGCTGCCTCTGCTCCAAGTATCTAGAATCCTGCTGCCCTAACTTAGAAAAAACTCAAATCGTCAAATCCCCGGAATGCCGGGTGCAAATGTAATATAAACCTTTAGCTTTTTATGCTTGGTACTTGGTTCTTTTTACTTTTGCACAATTTTAACATGGCTTACTCAGTATGCCGAATCATTCTGAACCGAGTCCCCGAGCTCGTTTTCTTGTTTACCATACTTAGCAACCTCTGCTCTTGTCTACCTCTCTTGGGTTTCTTGACAGTCGAGTCACAAGATTACTGAGATATGGCATACAATACTAATGAACTTGAGTCAAAGCTCACAATCATCCGACATAAAAGTTAGGAACGAAACAACTTGTGCCGAATCGCACTTGGGCCGAGTCCCCGAGTTTGTTTTCTGTTTACTATCCCTTGCAATCTCTGCCCTTGCCTACCTCGATGGGTTTCTTGGCATTCGGGTTACAAAATTACAAAAACATAGCATACAATACTCAAAACTTGAAACGTGGTCTAGAGCCATCCGACATAAAACAGAAAAGAAAACCGAATCGCCCCTGGACCGAGTCCCCGAGTCTGTTTTCTTGTTTACTATCCTTTGCAATCTCTGCCCTTGCCTACCTCTCGATGGGTTTCTTGGCATTCGGGTCACAAAATCACAAAAAACATAGCATACAATACTCGCAAACATGGAAACACGATTTTTGGAGCCATCCGACATACAGGAAACAGAGATAAGCATGCATACAACACAATTCATAGCAAGGCAGTTCCCGAGTTTCATCTCGGAGTGCCGACATTTCATTTCAAAGTTTGGTGCTACATTCCAAGGTCGCTTGGTCCCCTCTCCGGATCTGTCCATCCGTTCTTCACCTGTGTCTGGGCATCAATAAGATAATATGCGTCGTTGTTTAAGGCCTTGCTCACAATAAATGGCCCCTCCCAGGGAGGTGAGAGCTTGTGCATTCCGGCGGTGCGCTGTACCAGCCTAAGCACCAAGTCTCCTTCT